>JAQFVV010012414.1:5096683-5499183 GCA_028023455.1 Epiperipatus broadwayi | reverse complement strand
ATTCTTTTTTTATGTTGCACTTCAAGTATACAATAGTCAAATATGTTTAAAAATAAATATATACAAGCAACAAAGATTACAAATTATAAAATTATTATATAAAAGCCTTTTTCGGCAAATTATGTTTTTTTGCCCATTTCAATATGTCTCCACGATTTAAAGCACATACAGCGACATCTATATCAATTCATGAGAGAAGATAGATAAACAAATGGATATTTGACATGATCTATTATGTGATTTTTTTTCCCCTCAATTCTACTACAAAATTATTCTGTTATATATATTGAATGGATATATTAATTAATTAACTATCCATTCTTTATCAATTAACCACTTATTATTTAACTTAATGGATGTTTTGTATATATTCATACATCATGTATAATAAAAACAACTGTATGAATATATACAAAACATCCATTAAGTTAAATAATAAGTGGTTAATGAATAAAGAATGGATAGTTAATCAATTAATATATGTGGATATATATCCATTCAATATATATAACAGAGTAATTTTGTAGTAGAATTGAGGGGAAAAAAATCACATAATAGATCATGACAAATATCCATTTGTTTATCTATCTTCTCTCATGTATTGATATAGATGTCACTGTATGTGCTTTAAATCATGGAGACATATTGAAAAGGGCAAAAAAACATAATTTGCCAAAAAAGGCTTTTATATAATAATTTTATCATTTGTAATCTTTGTTGCTTGTATATATGTATTTTTAAACATATTTGACTATCATATTACTTTATAAATTCTAAATTTTCATGGACACATTTTAAAATTATACGTTTGTTAGTAGGTTAGTTGCATTCATCATTAAATTTGTAATAAATTGATATATAATAACACTTATCTAAGATAATCCATCAGTTGAACACTTTGTAGAATAAAGATATTAGTACCTTTCATTTTTTTTCTATTCAGGGTTTTGCAATGAATTTGTCATCCATAATAGCAAGTAGTTAATATTGATAAATAATTAGTATAATTTAAATATTATAATAAAAACTTCAATCAAGTTTGTAATTTATTAAAAATTATTACTAAAATAGACACTTTATACAAAATAAAATAATAAAATAAAATGTGAATTTGTGAATGAAACACTATATTCATTATAGAGTTAAACTGGAAATACATAAGTTAGTGGTTTATAGTCAATGCAATATAGTTTATTTACCCTACCTTTATAGGTTTTGAGGGCTCATATTGCTTCATGATAATATTTCATAAACTGTCACCTCTCTTTGCATTTGATATGCAGCTTTGAAATGTACATTGCAATAGTCTATAATCAATCTAAGTTTATATACTCTGTCAAAATCTTTACTTTTAGCATTTGGTTTATTTTTATTATTATTAAAATGCAGACAAGACATTGTAGAAAAAGTCTAAATTGGGTCATAATATTTGCAAAATATGTTTGTTTTTGTCTCATATCAGAACTCCATATATCATCTAATTCATAAATTGCACATATGGAGCAAAGGCCCACTATCATGCCAAAAAAATGTAGATAAATCATGATATAAATTCACACAATCATGAACTATTTTTTGATCATTGAATATTTTAGTTTCAATAATAATTTTTTTCATATTTTTTTTATCAAATATAAATTCAAATAATAATTAAAAAAAAAATAAAATTAAATACTTACCAGTGGAAAGCTTCTTGCAATAACGTTGACTCATTATACAGATTAAGATCAGTAAAATCTTGCATTTTTTCGAAGTAAATTTCAGGGCAAATCCCAATTTTTGTTAAAAATGAAAAAACTGAAAGACAAAAAAATTCAATTTACTTGATTACAAAAATTTTCATAAAATTTTTAATTTTTATCATAGAAAAATGAAACTTACATTTACTAAAACCATAACAAAAGATGGAAACGAGATTTCTGGCAGTTTTAAACTGAAACCAGATGTTTCAAATTTGAAAACTGAAGATCACTATGATCGTAATATACTGTAACCTTTGCAAGAAAAGTTAATCAAACAATTGATCACAAATTATGAAAGAGCAAAATTATTTTCATTTATACTACTCTCATCTGATATGTACCACTCTCATCTGGTATGTTGTGATTGATTTGTTTTTATAATAAATGCATTTGATTTTTATTATTGTAGGCATTAGTTACAATATTTGTCTAAAAAGTATAAATAAATTAAAGATATTTTGTAAAGATAAAGACATTCTATCTTTATTTAAATTACAAGTGGTATATTACTAAGCCTGAAAAGAATGTTATAAAATTTATACTATGTAGCTAAATGATTTTTGCAAAATAGACATATTTAGGAAGGTGATGAAATGAACACATGTTCAATTTAAAAATAATATGAAATTAAAGCATTTAAAAGGTAATAGCAGTACTCCATATAATTTATAGCAGTTTTAAGTTAATATATATTGCTCTTTCTAGTATGTTTATTGATTTAGTAAAGTAATATATCACATACTACTTGTATCTAGCTGTTGCAGATTAATTTTTACTGTTCCCTTTTAGAGATTTTTATTGATTTATTATTTAAAGTAATGTTTTCTACATTAATTGAGATGATTTAAAATAAATATTTAGTTATATATGCATTCGATTCACAATAATCTAATCTTCCAGAATTACATAACAATTCTCTGCTCAGGATTTATGTTCTTAACAAGGAAAGCAGGATTCTTACCATGAGAACAGTGATGATGACTTCAGAGTGTAATATATTCATACATAATCTCACTTAAAAGAAAATGATGTCCTATATATTTAAATAAAAACTTATGGATGAATGTTAAGTAAGAGTCACTGAGGTAGGATTTGGTATATGATGATCAGGGAATATTTTTACACTATATTATATAAGCATTTATACAAGAGCCAGATTGTTTAATGATTATCATCAATATTAATTTTAATTAAATAGAATTAATTGAAATTCAAATGTTAATTATTTTTTGTTAAACTGATGAAATGTATATTGTTTTAAAGCAATTTGGTGATATATCAGAAGTGTTATCTGTGCTATATGAGTCATCATCAATATCAGCTTCATCATCATCAAGATAGTTACTGCTATACAAATCTGAAAAACTTGAATTAATAGGATATAAAACTTGAATATTCAAAATGCAAATTAAATATTTAGATTTAGATTAGACGTGATAGTGGCACAAACATATAAATAAAATAAAATGGAAACAAAATAGTAATAATAATAGAATTAATTAACAGATGCAATAAAGCAAAAAAATTAGTGGTCAGATAAAAAAAAATCAAATTAAAAAAGCAACTAAGTACCAATAATTATAAAGTTTGAATTACAATATGCATGATATCCATGATGATGCATTGTATATTTTGCAATTTTGAGTGTATGATGGTACTGTGAGGATTATTTCTTTTATTCATTATTTTGTCCTTATCTATATAACATTAGATTACCATGTGCAGTTCCATTTTTATATTATAGAAATCATTTAAAAATTATTAGTTGTAAAAAAAATCTGATGAATTTAGCATCAGGCAGATCTTTAAAAAATTACAATTGATAATTGGTATGTCAAAGAAAACATATCTGTTCTCTTTTAATCTCAATAGAAGGACAATATCTGATAGGTAGAGTGTTTTATCACCGTAGGTAAATTTCTGATTTTTTTTTTTTTTGAAAAATTGTAATTCAGCAATTTGTTTACACAATAAAGTTTATTTATGCAATATTTTTGTGAAATAATTTCTTTAAACTAAAAACCTATATGACTACAATTAGATTTTATTTTGAAGCATTTCTTTTTGAGAAGACAAGTTGTAAATTACAGCAAAGTGAAAACAGTTTTTACTGGGTGACATCAATGGCATATGAAAAAATTTTTAAATTTTAATAACAATCAACTGAATGTTTAATTTTAAGACATATATTTTTTTCTTCAATCGTAAATAATCTTAAATTTATTTTGAATTTCAAAACCTGAATTCAAATAAGAAATATTTACTTTTCCAAACTTTATGAATAGTAAAATTATGTCCATTAATGCCAAGTGGTATTGTTATAGTTCGAACTCAATTTAGTAATTTATTTTTATACTTTATAAAGTTCAAATATTAATTTTAAAATGTTTATAGTTTAAAAACTAATAATAATAAATAATGTAAAAATTATTAATATATGATATAGGGGAAAAGGTTCAACTGTAAAATAAAATGTTCAAATATGGAAGTTTTCACTAAAAGTTTGATCTTGAAAAGTTTTAAGCCAACTTCAGTAAAACAATATATGATTAAGAGTAATTAAAAGATTAAGTTGAAGTAAAAAAAAAAAAAACAGAAGACTAGTGACAAATCTTTAGAGAAAGTAAAAAAAAGAAAAATCAAACTCTGGTTTCTGGAAGGAGTTGTTCTTGGAGTAAAAATCTCTAAAAAGAAAAAAAAAAGATGAGAAAAACAAAACTCTTCTAGCTTCAGAAACATTATATATTTTCTTAGAAGATTGTTGTTGTACTACTTTTTACTACTTATGTCAATACAGCTAGAATGATGGAAATTTTGTGTAGGAAGAAGAATGGACATGGTTTGCTAAGCTCATTTGACATGTGCCAGCTAGTGCCTGAACAATATTGCTCTATCTATAAGATGTCTAAAATAAAATAAAATAAAATATAGCTTATTAATATATAGGAAAACTGTCTTATCATCTAAAACTAAAACGTATATACCTCACTTATTTATGCAACTAGACTACCAAAACAAAAAGTATCCCACCTGAATTAAAATACCAAGATTGGTTTATGTTTCCATGACCTTTCAAGACATGGACATATAACATTGCACTGTAAGATTACTGAACTATTTATGCAATCTTGGCAATTCTATTTATATGCATATAGATAAAAAGTCTTTATAAAATACAAATTTCATATATATATATATTAGTTTATAAAATACAAATTTCATATATATATATATTAGTACATATATATTTGAATATCATCATCATCATCATTATCAACCATTATCAATCCACTGCAGGATGAAGGTCTCTCCAAGTTTAATCCATCTTCTCCGATCTTTAGCTTCTCTTCTCCACATCACCCCTACACATTTTCTTATTTCATCCATCCATCTTACATGTGGTCTCCTTCTGGGTCTTTTACAATCTCTTGGAATCCAGTTTAAAATTTTAATTGTCCATCTATTATCATCTCTTCTAGCAATATGTCCAGCCCAACTCCACTTCAATCTTTTAATTTTTTCAATGAGGTCAGTAACACCTGTTTGTTCTCTTACCCATACATTGCGTTTTCGATCTCTTCTTGTTACTCCCAACATACATCTCTCCATACTTCTTTGAGTGGTCTGAAGTCTCTGTATTGATCTTCTATTAAGTGTCCAAGTCTCAGATCCATAAGTAAGAACTGGTAAAACACATTTGTTAAAAACCTTTCTTTTCAAACACATAGGCATATTTCCTTTTAATATCAAGTTATTTCTACCAAAAGCACTCCAACCAAGTTTAATTCTATGATTAATTTCCTCTATTATGTTTCCATCTGTATTAATAATCTGACCAAGGTATTTGTAACTCTTAACTTCTTCTAATTCATCATAATCAATCTTTATTTTCATATTTTGAGCAAATCGATTAAACATTACTTTAGTCTTTTTAACATTTATCTTTAGCCTCTCCTACTTTCATCTGATAACTCCTGCAACATTTCCTGCAGCTCGGAAGCATTATTTGCAAAAACAACTACATCATCTGCGAAATCTAAATGACTTAAATAATCTCCATTTACTTTCACTCCTTTAGTTTCCCATTTTAATCCACAAAATACTTCTTGCAGCACTGCTGTAAAAAGTTTTGGAGATATGGAGTCACCTTGTCTTACACCTTTCTCAATGTTGACTTTCCCAGTATCATTATGTAATCTAATTGTTGCTGTTGCATTTTTATAAATATTCTTTAAAATATGACAATATCCTGGATCTATACCTTGATGATCCAATGCTTTAATCACTGAAGAAATGTTTATAGAATCAAATGCCTTTTCATAATCTACAAATCCAAAACATAATGACAACTCATATTCATTTGTCCTTTCTATAACTTCTCTCAATACCTGAATATGATCTACTGTACTAAAACCACTTTTAAATCCAGCTTGTTCTCTTGGTTGGTGAAAATCCAAGGTTCTCTGTAGACGAGTTGTAATTATCTTGGTAAAAATTTTATATAAAACTGATAAAAGGCTGATAGGTCTGTAATTTCTAATATCTTCTTTATCACCTTTTTTAAATATTAATATTATTACTGCATTCTTCCAATCATCCGGTACATCTTTATCATTTAGACATTTGGTATATAACTTTGCTAATATTTTTTCTGTTTCTTCACCTGCTTCTTTTAATATATCAATTATAATTCCATCATTACCTGGAGCCTTTCCTTTTTTCATACATTTAATTGCATTTCTCACTTCTTCATTTAAAATTCTGGGCAATTCGGAAGATGTAATAGATATAGGAGGTACTTGTTCTTTATTACTATATAATTCTTGATAAAAATCTTCTACCAATTTCATAATGTCATCCCTCTTTTAGTAATAATTCCATCTTTTTTCCTTATTGCAGATATAAATTTCCTACCAATACCAAAATGTTGTTTTACATTCTTAAGACTTTTATTTTCTTCTACAGCTTTTCTTGCTAGTTCACAGTTATACTTTCTTATATCATTTTCAACTCTTTTCCGCACCATTTTATAAAATTCGAGATATTCAATTCTTTTTAATGCATCATTCTTGCATATCTTCATATTCCTTCTTTTCTTCATAAGTTCTCTAGTCTCAGTAGAAATTTTATTAGTCAATTGCTGCTTTTTTCTACCAGCTATCTTTGTTGCAGTTTTTAAAAGTGTATCAGTTATTTTCATATTAATTTCATTCAAATCTGAATCATGTTCAAAATCTACTAATACTTGAAACCGATTTGTAAGTTCTAATTTAAATTCATTAGAATGTTTCTGAAGATTAGGAATATCAACTGTAAATATAGTTTTTCTTAATAATTTTTGTCTCTCTAGTTTTACATTAACATGTATCTTACCCCTTACTAATCGATGATCACTTCCTGTGTTAAATTTATTAAGAACATTACAATCTTGAAATATGTATTTCCTGTTAGTCAAAATATAATCCAATTCTGCTGTACCTTCATTTGGATGCTTCCATGTCCATTTCCTTCTAACATTTTTCTCAAAAAAAGAATTCATAATATAAAGTTTTTCCTTCTCTGCAAACTCCACAAGTCTATGTCCTCTCTCATTTCTATTACCATAACCAAAATTACCTACAACACTTTCATCTTTCATTTGTTTACCAATTCTAGCATTAAAATCTCCCATAACAATTTTAAAATGTTGTTTACTCTGATCAAAAGCCTTTTGTACATCCATATAAAAATCTTCTACTACTTCATCACTGTGAGAACTTGTTGGGGCATAAACCTGAATTATCTGCATTTGATATCTGCTATTAAGTTGTATAACTAATCTTGCCACTCTGTCTGATACACCATCAATCTCCACAATATTGTTCTTCCACTTTTTATTTATAATGAATCCTACTCCACGTGTATTTCCAATCCTTTATGCCTAGAGCATATGTCCACTTTTTAAATCAATTGTCTCTTCACCTTTTCTTCTAACTTCACAAAGTCCAATAATATCCCATTTAATATAAGAGAGTTCTTCTTCTAATTCTTGCAATCTTCCTTCACTTGAAAGTGATCTGCAGTTGTAAGTACCTAAATAAAAAGTCGTCATCAAATGGCAGCCTGGGTCCGCCTCCAGGATATTCTTAGCACCCTCCGCCTTCGGCCACCAACCGCTGCCTTGGTTGGTGACTTTACAGCCTCCTGGGATTAAGGGCCATGCTTTATTTTTGTCTGTCATAATTGTATAATTGGGAAAAATCTTTATCATTTACACAAACATTCATTCTGCCTTATCAGGCACTGAGAAGAAAGACCATGGTGTTTCTTGATCTTAAACTCAGAGGTAAAAAGCCAATAAACTCACCACGCTGGCTAATGCATGTTGGTGAGCAGCCCATCCATGTTCGTATACTATATGAATAAACATATAGTAATAACAGCTGCAACGACAAGAACGTATGGAGTGGACATTAGGAATTTGCCCTGCTCGGT
Source organism: Epiperipatus broadwayi (assembly GCA_028023455.1). NCBI lineage: Eukaryota > Metazoa > Onychophora > Udeonychophora > Euonychophora > Peripatidae > Epiperipatus > Epiperipatus broadwayi. Next base: position 5,490,967 of record JAQFVV010012414.1, on the reverse strand, counting down.
TCCTTTAAGGCCTCCAAGAGGAATCAAAGGGTCTCCTTTCAGTTAATAGCAAACTCCTTTCTGCAGCCATATTTGAATATAAACATTGTTATATATTTTCTATTATTGACAAATTTTAATATCTGTAACATATATTGATATATATTTTCTCAAGAAAAATATCGTGCTGTATATTATGGTGAAACTAAAGCTACTGTTAATACTAGGCTTGCTCAACACATGTACATTTACAAGAGAGCTCAGAAGAACAACAATATATCTTCTGTATTTTTGGAGCATTCCATGAAATCTGGACACAATTTTATTCCTTCCAATCCTGTAATTTTATGCACTGAATCAAATGATCATAAGAGGAAAATAAAAGAAGCATTCTATATTAATGAAAATATTAATGCTATAAATAGAAAAGACACTTGATTTGATATATCGAAAAAATGGTCCACGTAACACGTGCTAATTTTATATATCTTTGAATATATTTTATTATGTATTTTTAAGAAAGCTATGATTATGAGGCATGGATCCTCGAAAACGTTTAGCTTATTTTTATTATATTTATTTATAACTTCTCTTTTTTAACTTCATTTTTAAGTTAATATTTTTTATGATATATATATAATTTTAACATTTATAGTTAATCTTTAATATTCTTTACTTTTTTAATGATTTATTACTTTAGTTATAAAGTAATTATGTCTATAGATAATTACCTACATTGTCTGTATATTCTTCTCTGAATAGTCTCTTCTCCAATGTGTGAGTAGCAATGCTCCACGATCCTAAACATTCATATTCTGAGATAACAAAGTTGGATTGTTGATGTTGATACCAGATGATAATATATTCTTATGCGATCTTTGATAGAAAAAAGCACAGTCCTAATTAGGGTTAATGAGTTCAATCCTTATATATATTCAAATAAACTCTTACAAATAAATGTGAAGTGAGTCAAAATAACAACAGATTACTACAAAATCAATAGAGAAAAAAAACAAATTGGGAGAAAAAAACCTATAAAAATAGAATAAATACTAAGTGAGGATCAGGAAACATAACCAGAATACTTTTTAAAAATAGTAACATAAGAGCAAAATGATTTATAATCATCATCAATATTCATTTTATTAAATTTAATTAACTGAGATTTAAATGTCAATAAATCTCTGATAAGCCAAAAAATGTATATTGTTTTAATGTGATTTTGTTATATGCATGATGTGTTATCTGGGCTGTGATATATACGTATACATATAATTCGTAGTATAACACCATAAACATTTTCATCATCATCAGTAAGGAAGTTAATCACTACTATATTTATATAATTCCACAAATGTAGTTAATATATATTTTCTTTATCATCTAATATAAATGTTATTATTAAATAAATACGTAAAAACAAATCATTACATAAGATAATATTTATTTTGTTAGGTAAGAAAACCACTCCTAAATGGATAACTTCGGTTTAAAAATTAAACAACTAGGTGTTCTAATTTACAAAAAAAGTTTCTAGAATTATACTGGTACATTATGTAATATGACATTTTAATCCCAATTTTCTGTGCAATAATTTAAAAGCAACACAAAAATCATTTTTTAAAACTTACATACCAAAATTTACAACTTAAATTCTTTATTCTGATTACAAAATATTGTAAGATTATATTTTTTCAGCTTTAAAGTTTTTTTATAGTATGTTAATTTTATGAACATATTTATTATATATAAGCTGATATTATTTTATATTTTTATTTTGTAAAGCTTATAGTAAGCGTTTTTTTTTTAAAAAATCACATGATAATTGTTTTTAAATATTTTCATTAAATTAGTTATTTGGAAATTAATGTTGAATAATATATATTAATGTTGAATAATATATAGACCAAAATTAATTTTAATTACCAACAAATTGTTCACATTGAAGGGTATATTTATGAACGAAAATAGACTTGAAATTTGAGTCTCCCTTCACTTTATTTATTTTTATTTCAAAAGTTACAATACTTAATTGTAGCTTTTAATAAATAAAGTAATCATTTACAGAAGTATTTTATCAATTTCTTTTTATTCAATCTATGATACATGAAATTTATTTGATAAATCCCATTTCTATATGAATAATGTTACTGAATAATTCTTTCAATCATGCCTTGGCTTCAGATTCTAAATATTTAAAAACTCTGTAAATAAATTGTCTGCACCTGGGACTTTTTCTCATGTAAGGCGATGAAGGCCAAATCATGAACACCCACAGGTTTTATAAGTTTACTAATAAGGAAACATTATGGATGAGTTGTTTACTGTGTTTTTCTTCACCCTATCAGTCTTGAAATAGAAGTCTGGTATATAATTTTGTCAACACCTATGAAGTGATAGATAGCACTGAGTTAACCCTCAGTAAATTATCACCAGAATCATAGTGCAAAATTAATTAACTAACTGTGCTGGGAGCAGGATGAGTATATAGTTTATAAAATATGCAAATTATTGCAGTGAGAAATGTAAAAGTCAGATATTCCACTTCTTGCCCAAAGGACCCAAGACTTCTTCCTGTTGACTGAATTTGGGTTTCTTGCAATAACTCAGACCTCTGTGAACTTTATCTTATGATATTCCCTCTAATATGTATATATGCAGTTGGCCTTGAGTTAGAGGGGAAAAACATGTGTTCTGTAATTAACTTGTGATCCAAAAAGTGAGTGACTTTTTAAAATTATTTTTATCATATATCAAACTCTTTTAATGTGCCCATATCTAGGACTTTGTACATTTTTGTTTCTCCATGGTCTCTCTCCCCTTTAATTTTCTGTCATCACAAAATAATCTATAAGTTTGTCAGCACATTCTTAATATATAGTGGGCAAAATGGAATGAATTCCTTATGATATTCATGAGGGAGTGATTTTCTGATAGTTATTACTAAAAGTTTGTTAAATCTATCACAGCAAGAATAAAATGGAAGACATTTATTAATATTTTATACATGATATGCACTTTAACCCTAACCCCAACTCTAACCCTAAATATGTTGAATCAATTAGCTTTCTTAAATTTCATTTTGCAACAGGATAGCTTTTAATTATAGGAATGCAGATCCTAAAAGTGATTAGACTAGGTTCATATTGACTATGGAGAAATGATCTATCACCAGCAATTTAGTAGATGTGATAAATCACATTTTGTTAAACAAAACATGAATCAGAAATTGTGTGTTTCTCAACTACCTGAATGTTACATTTCTCTTTACTTGTAATCAGATAAGGGTACGTTGTAGACATCTGTCTAATATGCTTGATCATCATTTATATAACCTCAAAGTCTATTATGAAAATAGAAATCTCCTAAAGTGTAGGAAAATCTGGAAACATAAGACGGGAGGAAAAATTAGTTATCATGTCACAATGCCATTTGAATTATTTTCAATAAACATTTTTTTTGCTTTATGAGGTAATTTGATACAGAAGTAGACATATTATTTTTAGGATACATTCCATCATTAATTTTAAGAAAATATATATTATTAGAATAATAATTTATTTATTGAAGTACAATTATATCAATCCTGTAATGAACAGTTAATTTGTAGAAGATCTGCATTTTCGATTTTAATATACACACAACATTAAGTTTAAGTAATTTTATTATTTTTTAGGTAAAGAAGAACATCACACTGTAGAAGATATATCCAGCATAAAGACAACATTATTCACACAGAAAATGTTTCAAATATTTGGCATACAAGAAAAAATAACAGATTTAAAAACAAATATCAGTAATGATCCAAAAATCAGAGCAGGGTGGTTTTAGGCCAGGAAGAAACAGCTTAGACAAGTTTTATTTATAAAAACATACTTTCCAAAATACTTTTAAAATAAATTAAAATCTGGTACTACTTTTACAAATCTAATCTCAAATTATGATTCTGTTTGGAAAAATAGTTTTCTAAAAGTTTCTAAAATTCTTAAATGAAAAATATTCATTAATTTATTTGGCAAAATGCTCTCCAATAAAAAAAACTCAAGTGACAATAAATGGTCATCATAGTAGATACAAAATTTTATAGAACGGACTTCCAGCAGAGTTTAATTCATATACTTTATTCCTCAGTGATCTTCCAGATATAGAAAGCAAGAAATTCATCCATTCCGAAGAAATTGCTTTGACATCTTAAACGAAATCCTATCTTGAAACAGAAATCTTTTTTAATAAGAATATAAAAAATTTGCAAATATTTTTAAAAGACTGTAGTTATATTTTTAATAAAATAAATGTGGTTTATTCAATGTTTATTCTAATCAATAGGGACTATCATCTGGTAATTTGAATGTAACCTATTGCAATATTAGTTCTGATATATGATTCTATCTTATGGTATTTAGGAGTAATCATAAATTATAACCCAACTTATTTTACTCATTAATGTAGAGTTGTAATTATATTTTATTGAGCACATAGGAAGTATATGTAAATACTTAAACAGGCTTTAACCAGTAACGAATGTGCCTTAAAATTTTTAATAGTCAAACAATATTATTTTGCCGATAGAGGAACTTCACAAAATATAAGGTTAAATCATATTAATTTCTAGGAATAACTTTTATGGAAAGCTAGCTTGCAGTCCCTTAGGAATGTGATACAGGTACTTTATGGGCAGCTTTATTAATATTACCAATTTTTAGTGATGAATATTGTGTACCTGTTTGGAGTCAGAGTTCTTACACTAACCTCAATATTCAAGTAAATATCACAATGAGAAACATTACTTGTTCATTTAAGTTTATTTCTTGGCTATGATTTCCTGTTTTGTCACATATTCTTTTACCAGATATCAATAGAAAAATTACCTCATATAAAATACATATTATACTATTAAGAAGATTGGATTTACCAGTAATTAAAATATAGTTTGACCATCTAAGATTTGAATCAAATCAAAATTCCCATTTTGAATGTTCATCCAAAAAGTTTCAATCAAAAAATTATTGTTAAAATATACATTATTATGCAATTACAAATACTTTCTTTTTCCAGATTCAGAAATAAAGCCAGCAAGATTTGATATTCCTAGACCCAACTGTGATACTGTGACAGCTTCAGGACAACCATTGGATTTGGTGCTCATCTACTTCATAAATAGAATTTATTAACCACTGATGTTTATAAGTATGGGTTAATGCAAACTATGAACTATATCGTTAATGATTGTTGTATTTATGACTATAGTAGTAAAATTGATAGATCTTAATAAAGTCACTAGTAAATGCATTTTCTCATTGGACCTTCTGCAGGTTTCCTTATGATATCTTGTTAATCGTTAAACCATAAGCTAAATAAAACGTCATTTTAGTTTTATCCAATTTACTGTAATCAAAATATTCCTCATTTGATAATATAACATAATTGTTTTATGCTGGAGGAAACAAAAATAATGTATATTAAAATTATATAAAATTCCATTTTTTAAAGAACATTAATTCCACCCATTACTTTGAAAACTTATGCAGTAATAATGCTAAAACTATGAAACAAAAAATTTCAAAAACTTTATATCATTCCAAACTGGAATGTGTTGGTTGCTTTCATTTAGTAAACAGAATGACCTAATTTTGATTTTTATTATTGTAAGAATTATTTACAATAAATATTATATCATTTGTTTTTAAAAAAGTAGAAAAGAGTATCTACTATCAAACCTGTATACATCTTGATCTTTATCCGATTAAGCATATAAACAATTCAAATACCACTGTCATAAAATTAAAAACAATTTTGGAGCAAGTACACACCCATTTTTAGCACGATATTTATTTCAAATACTTCAGAATTTCCATCTCCAGGAAACATATTTCCTCTGTATAATACTAATAAATTTTGATGGGTAATCAACTAATTTCAAACAATTTCCTATACCTGTCCTATTAACGGAATCAAATGCAATATATAAATCAATATATAAAAGCAATATATAAATCGTTGTTTTTTTTCTGATACTTTTGGCATTTGTTTTGCAACAAAAATCATATCTATAGTTAATCCACAGTGAATCTCTACAAATCCGTTCATCTATAATGGATTCTCTGCAAACCATTCATCTATAACTGGAAACAATCTATTCAACAAAATTCTTGAAAGTACTTTTGCTGTAGTGGTTAATAATGATATACCATGTACTGGAAATCTTGTCTATTACTGAATCTATTATTTAAATTTACTTGTTTCAAATATCCTTTCTGATTTAGCAATATGAAAAAAATAAAAGTTGGCAGATAAATTGCCATTAACATTCTAAATGTAACATTATAATAAATATGATTCTCATTACGAAGGGCCTTGTGGTACAAGAGTAGCATAAGCATAGAACTTGGGTTTGAATCATAACCAAAGAAACAACACTTTTTAAAAGACTTGGGGATATTTTTTTACTTGAGTATCTACATATTTTTAATTAGAGAATAAAACAAAGAGAGAAATTTCACAAACTCTCTTTCTGAATAAGCCTAAGTTTTGTGTATGCTTTTTAAAGAATCTTTTATATTCTTTATTGGTAGGCAGAACATTTTAAACAAAACTCGTTCATCGTGTAATATTTTAATTAGATTAAGTGCAAACATTGGAATATTTAATTAAAATATTTCGACTTTGCAAATTAGGGAATATTAGCCGAGAAGTCATCGCAACCGCCTTGCGAGCAAGTAGTTGGTTGCAGACGGTTGTGAGTAAAAAAGTAGAAAGTTTGGAAAATCTAATTAAAATCTTACACGAATGAACCACAAAATATGTCCATTATATCTATAATCAGTGAAAACATTCGTATGAATATATATATATATATATATATATATTGTTTTATCTAAGTCTTTAATGTTTTTATTAAAGAAATTCATATCCTAGTTGGAGCTTTCTAGATATTGCTACCTGCTATTTTAGAGACTAAAGTGACTTCTAAGCTTGTTATGTCTAGTAGTAAGGTCACATGAGACATTTTTTAAAGCTTTATCCTCAAGCTAAGAATATCAAAATATTCATTTAATAGTCAACATTGAATAATTATAAGTCAGATAAGAACGAAAAGACTTTTAAAGTTTACTGGGCTTAGTTTTAAATAAACCTTAGAGATGGCAGAAAACTGCCTATGCTGAGTTTTACATCTGGAGGTCCTTATTACTCGCATACATTTTAAACAATTTATTGCAGAATAAATTAATTCTAACAATTAAAATGTAGATTAATATTTAATTAATATTTACAGTCTTACTAAGTTTAATAAAATACTCCATGTAAAAAAAAAAAAAAAAAGATAATTTAAATTAATGGTACTCACAAAGAAACATGATGCATGCCTGTACTTTAAATTTGTAATGGAATGTAAAACCAATCACATACTACTCATTTCTAAATGGAAGATAATAGTTATCTAAATGTAGACAAAAGGTATATATAGTTGCTACAAACTGGTCGTGCTTGGTTTAATATCAAATTTCAGAGTAACTTTTATGAAGAACATATATATTTTTTACTTTTATCATTAAAACGTTAAGCTAAACCTCCCCTACTGCCAATATCCACCAATTCAAAAACCCTGATTATCCTCTATCAATATGCCTGCATTTCACATCTAAGTTTTTGCATTGACGGATGATTGCAATATGATGAAGAATCAGGTGAAGGTGGGAGGTGTTGATAGTAAGGAAACATTTAAAATTACATATCCATAATTTAAAGATAACCGATATGTTAGCTTTAATTTAAGTGTATTTTAAAATGCATTTTATGGTAAAGTGTTTGCAAATCTGCTTGCCTTACTCATGATCTCGAGTTCAATTCCGGATATAAAAATTGGACGTTTAAGATTTTAAGCTTAGAATTGTTCTTTTTAATGTAACTGTCTTAAACCCAAGCCATCTGATTGTTGTAAATATATTTCTAGATATTTATAATTACAACATAGCAATATGAGGATATTTATATATCACCCACCATTTGCTTCGATTAGTGAATATTATATTTATCATTCCTGTTCTGTAGAGGGATATCGGAATGGATATTGCTCAAAAATAGGATATTAAAATATTACTTTCATTTTATCTATATATAAATAAATCATTGGTGAAAAGATTAATATAAATCCGTTTGCTTTAAATAATATTATATATATATGCACACAATACATTAAGCTAACGGATTTAATTAACTTCGATATTAAAACGAAAAAGAGATATTTTCTCTCTTTTCCCTCTTGATTTCAGACGTCGTGATTTTGAAAAAGAGTTGTTGAAAGGTTGTTCGTGGCAGCCTATTTCACCGAGAGACGTGAGCGTTTGCCTCACGTGCAGGTTTGACAAGGCGAAGCACTTAAGAATCGACTATCAATAGATCGGCTGCCTTGAAAACCTATCGTTTCCACTAGGCAGAAGAACAAATAAGTTTTTAACGAGGTGTAATTAGGACTTCTGTTCAGTCCGGCATGGATTTTTATCGGTTTTGTCCTTCAATTTATCACTTTGGCTAAATCGTCAGGGTTCAAATTTGAAGAGCTGAGCCAGTGATAATTACTTTACGATTAAAATGACTTTAACTCCTTAGCAAAAGCAACCAGGAGCGTGAAAAAAAAATCAAACAAAATCAGTAAAATAGATCAAATTCTACTTTAAGTCGTTTATTCCATTACATTTTGTATTAAATCGAGAAACTTATTGAGTTTTATAAAGGTCAAAAGATTTTATATATAGATAATTCAGCTGGTTGCATTTTAAATATTGTAAATAAATAACTTTAAATATGTATATACACACATACATATAGTTTTTTAAAAACTACAATGTAATATTATTGCGCGTCGACAGAATGAATTCTCGTTTTATTTCTAGATAACAAATACTCGTTTAAATAAAATTGACGTAGAGAGAAGCAATATAAATGAATGGCTTTATATGTGCGATCGATCATCATTGCGGGTAATAAAGCCAATCTGCTTTATAAAGCAGTCGGAGTTCAGTATTCTCACTGGCGTTATTGTACTCCGCCCTTCTTATGGAAAACCTTCTTGATGGAACCCATTGATTTTTTTTTCCTAAAGCACAAGGTTGGAAATAGGAGGAAAGCGAGTATAGAGAAAGGGAAGGGGGAATGCTTTTTTTTTTTTATACTAAGGTTGCCTATGACTCAATAATTGATCCTTAAATGTGTATGATGTAATTATCGCATTATGGTTCTGAAGCGGCTAAGCTTTCGTAAAATACGTTCATTTCTTTCAACGTGGTCTTAGCTTCGGCAAACAAATTTTCCCACCCTGCATTTTTAATATAAACACTAAAACGCAGACAAAGTGCAATGTTTAAAAAAGTGTAATTGTCGCCATTAAATATATATTTAAATAGCACCCACCACGAATCTGTAAGAGTTCGAGTTTCATTAGGATTGACTTGATGCGTCGGGCCATTAATATCTTACTATGACAGCCGCGCGTCTGATAGCGCTAGCATATTTACACACCGTGGTATAAGGTCATGCAGTTCTTGTTTCATCTCACAATTGCGAGATATACTTACTTCTATTGACGTTATTATTATTATTTTTTTTTTCTACGTCGTGTATAGTTTAATTTAAAATCTCGAGCTTCACAAATTATTTGCTTGATAATTGACTAAATCTGGCAACCTCGCTTTCATAACAGAACTATCCAAGGGCAAATCCAGCGCCGTAATTGCCCTTATCAAACAACCAATCAGTGCTCATACTTGAACAGCGTGCAGTATTATTTAGACTCGATTGTACTTTGCTTCAGAAGCGGCTCTTTTTGTGGTAGCGACTGATTCAAAAGTAATTGAGCTATGCACTTAAATTAAGACGTTTTGTATGCTACTTGCGTTTGCAGATCTGAGCATATATTCACGCACACCAGATCAGTTAGCGGCTGTTGACCACTGGCTCATATCATGCAGCCAGGAACCAGCTTTCCGGTTCATAAAGTGTGCACTCTAACTCCTCCATTGAGGACATGGCACCCCCATGTTTATGGTACCCCACCCAAACAACCCACCCCTCATTTTATAACCGATATCCTTGGCCTAAAAGATGAACGGCGTGAGGATATTCATAAAACAGAGACAGGTTTGACAAACTTAAGGGAAATAGAAGAACATTATAAAAGGACTCCAGCTGTGGAAAAAAATATACTTCAAATTGAACAAGATTGTTGTAGCGGTGAGAAACAACATGGATCACCAAATGGGGTCAAGAATCAACTAGGGGATTATTCAGAGGATAGCCGATCAGCACATACAAATAGTCCTATTTCTGACGACGCAGAGCCGCGACCTGATGGTAGGTTTAAATAAGTATTAGTATTTACAGTATATATGTAAAGATTTCATTTTTCTTTAAAAGTATAAAAAGTTAAATTGGACGTAAATAATTAGTTCAGTGTAAATTAAAAGTAGTAAATATTTTAATTTAATAAAAATAAATAAACAAAAAGTTTGACAAAAAATTTGATTACGGATTAGCAACTTAATAGAAAATGTATAAGAAGTTTAAATGGTACAATTTATTGCATGTGAAGGAATAATAATTCTTTACGTAACTTTTAAGAAAACTTTAATTTTAATTCAAAAAGCAGAAATAATTGCCGTTTTTTAAAACGTTAAAAGAATTTTAAGTAAAAATCATTTTAATTTTCTCATCTTTTAAAAACTGTTGTACTAGTAAAATCGTTAAGTGTAATTTGATGGAATATATGAAAAGGAAGTAATTAAGATTTATGTATTGCTCATTTGGCAAAGTCTGTACTTGTAGATTATTGTAATATAATTGTGAAAAGACTTAAACGCTTATAGCAATTTATTTTTATTTAAAAATTATTAACGCTTTCAAAAGTTAGTTAAATAGAAAAAAATAATAGATAAATGTATTTTTCGCTTGATAGTCTATTAAAATGTTAAATATTTATATACAGTATATTGTTTAATTTTTATTTTTATATATTGTATTATATTTAGAAGATGGTAGACTGACTCCTAACGGAAAAAGTAAGCGAAAAAAGGAAAAAGAGAAAACAGTTATTGACAAGAATAAGAAAAAGAAAGCCCGAACAACCTTTACCGGAAGACAAATATTCGAATTAGAAAAACAGTTTGAAATTAAGAAGTACCTTTCATCAAGCGAAAGAGCAGAGATGGCAAAGTTATTAAATGTTACAGAAACACAGGTAAGATAATAGAAAAAGGTAACAAAGTAGAATCATTTTAAATGGTTGAGAAATTTGCATTATGTCAATTAAATTAAATATTACTTTATAAAAAAAGAAAAGAGAAAAATCTAAATGACTTTAAAATTAGTGCACATCTCTTAGCATTGTTTATAAAAATGTCAAGAATCGATTATATTTTAATATAAATAATATACACACATGCAAACATAAAAAAATCCATATATATCTATACATACATGCAGATTTAAAAACAATGTTTAAACTATTGGTTAGAATTATAACTTCATGAAAATAAATTGTTTTCGAAATTAATCACTTAATTATTACATATTAGAATAAATGAGTGGATTAATTATGATATACGTTTTTTTTCTCTCCAGTTGATATTTTAACTTATACGATTTGTTTTTTATATATTAGATAGAGTGGAGAGTGGTGGGTCATGTGAAAGTCTGTGCTCATATATCCTATATATTATATATTTTTTAACTTTTTAAAAATAAAAATTATATTCTTATTGCAACAATTTCGATTTGTTGTTTAATGTTTGTATAAGCAACATATAATGTGGGTAATATGGTATTGAAAAGGTTCATTGGATAGATTTTGTGTTCCGCAATGGGTACTCAGATTGAGCAATAAAATGGTAGTGGATATTTAATATTTAGTCTCTTAAACGAACAATCTTGACTTAGAGCCGGTGCATCATACTTTTTAATAAAACATTTATTAAACAATTAGTTATTAAGGCTGACAAAGTTATATGCAATGTTTGTTTTGATAAAACTACTTGGTGCACCAACTAACTACTCTATATTTTTAATAACGAATGGAGCTGACTGTTTATTCTTTATCGATAAAATATTTTCGGAAAAATAAGATTGATAACGAATATAAATAGTGGATTTTTAAATAACTATAATTTCATGTGAAATTTTATATTTTAAATATGAACACAATTATTAATTAAATATGTAATATATTATTATTGGTAGTATTATTAATGGCTTATTTAGATACGTTTAACTTATTGAGTTCTTTCATACTATACTAATTTTAAAAATATTGCCATTTAAACATATATATATACACACATACATATTCATGCAAAATTACTTAATCAAAAGCATGTTATTAATTATATGCAATTTGGTATTTTTAATTAATCCTATCTACAATTTATTCCTACATCCTATACTTAGACTAGCTTTTAAACTTTGGCCTCATTACATTATTTAAAATTTATATACATAAATTGTAGCAATTGTAGCATTAATAATATTATTTTATTTGTAACAATTTTTTTTATTTAATTTCATTTTTTTTTTTTTACAAAAGTTTATCTTGATATATATAAATGTTGACTATTAAATATTGGATCCACTCGCCCTCTCCTTTTTAAAAAAGCATATAGAATTTTTAAATTAAGACGATCAGCAATGAAGTCAATAAATTCTATCATCGTTTAATGAGTGTGCCGTTGAACAGATGATAGAGCATTCAAGAGAATTTTCTAGTTATTTGATTGCTAGGGTATGATGTCGATTTAATAACATTTAAAAATGCAATTAATTTATAATTATAAGAGAGTAGAGATAATAGTAGTAACGAATATAAATTATTATTGAGTTCTAAAATTATTTTAATAGATAAAGAGTAAGTACATTATTTTAGGTAAGTTAGGATCTTTTTATTTTAGGTAAAATGATTGTCTATTTATTGATAATTCTAGAAAATAGGATCGTTATTCTCAACTTTACAAATAATCGAATGTTTTTTTTTTTTTTATTAAGATCTTTCACCTTATTTATTTTTAAATGGCAATTTTTAAAATGAAAAATGAAGTTATCATTAACTTACAAAATACATACACTCATTATATACATAATAAACTGTTTGTATAAAATAAAGTCCCTATTTTAATTGAAAACTGCCTACATTATACATAAATACCCTCAAACCGATCTAAATAAAAGATTATTATGAATATTTATAAATTTAATTAATTTTCTTAAAGCAACGTTTAAATGAATGTTTCAAGAATGCATTTAGTTAAAGTTAATTATTGTTTTTGGGCATTGTAATTTTTAAAAAGTTATTTAAAAAATAACTTAAAAAAAAAAAACAAATATATATTTTATACTGTATACGTGTATGTATTTTGAAAACCATCTTAAACGATGTTTGTTTTAATAACTTAAACTATTTTTGTGACTTTTGAGCAAAAGAGATTCACGTTTGAATAAATAGCTGTAAAGTGATATTTAATTATTTTGTAGAAATTATGTTATATTGTCAATAAAAATAGAAACAATTACATTTTATTTGTAGACAATATTTTTTAGTCACACATATAATGAGCTGATCTCATGGTGAATATATATTATATTACTATTGGTTTGTATAATGAATCTATTTTTTATATACGATATATTCAAAGAGAAAAACTTATTTCTTAAAAGTACATTTTATGCTTTTTCTAGATGTCGGATTTGGCTAATATGCAGAACCGAGGAGATATATATATTATATTTTGAAATAAACTTAAAAAATATATTTTAATTTAAAAAATGTTAAGTGAGCAAATTTATTGAAAAAAGCAAATGAACAAAATAAACACAGAAAATGGATTCGAGAGTTAAAAGTTTTTGAATTATAATTTTTAAGCTGATTTTATACTATATATTCACATATAAGCATATTAAAAGGGTAATATATATATGTATGTAAGTGCTCACTCAAGAAAGTTTTTTTTTTTTTTTTAATTTTTAAGCGAGAATTATTAACTTATTTATATACATAAAAAAACATTGCAAAAGGACAATATATGTGTATATAAAAATTCATTAAAGAACCTTTTTGAATTATAATTTTTGAACTGAAATTATTAATTTAAAAATGGTCATTTAATACTATATAAGCATATTAAAAGAACAATATACGCGTATATAAATGCTCATAATGTTAGAAAACTTTCATTAAGGTTCAAAATATATTTTATAACTGACATATTAATATAAATATTATCAAAAGAGTCTGAAGCAATAACAGACTATCATCCTAATAATAATTTATTTGGTCATAGTACATTTTCCCCTTGAATTGCTTAAACTTCCATCTTATAGACAATTTAACTGACAGACATACATATATTGTATTTAAAGACTTTTTTTTTTTTTATAAAAAATATACATATTTATAATTTTACAATTATAAAATTAAAAATTTACTAATGTATTTATTAAAAAAAACACACACATACATTTAAATATGTCTCTAAATAATGAATGTTGTCACACACATATATGCACTAAATTGGTCACTTTGATTAAGAAATTATTTTAAACTCATTAGCTACATATAAGGTTCCCTGGTGTGACTAGTATGAATTACATAAGCAAGAATTTTAAGAAAATATGAAAATATTGTGGAAAATAAAAGTTATCAGAATTCATATTATTTAAAAAACTTTATGGAATTATTTGCTTATTTTAAAATATTTAGAATATGTTTTTATTAGTATATAAATCTATAGGTAGCACAGACTTTAAAAAGTCACTCTATGCTTCTTAGATTAATTGTAATACTAAGAAAAGAAAAAAAAAATGGGACAATAAATTCCAATTGTCCAACTTGTCAAAACTGTTTGTACTTTGATTAAAACTTAACATGCTTAATTTTATCATTTTATTTTCAGGATAATTAAGTATAAGTTAAATATATAGCTAAGACCACCATTAATAAAATAAATGTATATAGTAAACAAAAATTATTTGAATTTGTATAAACAATAGATAATAAAATTAAATGTATATATTTAAATTTTCAACCGAGTGTATATTTATGTTAGAACAATATTTTTATTTAGCATTAATTAAAAACAATAAATCAAAACAATATTTCATGATTTTGTACTATAATAGGTTGAAGTTTTTGAATTAGTGGTGTTAGATTAAATGGTAAAGAAAAATTAATTTGATGAAAAAAAAAAACTAATTAAAAGCAAGCTATCAAACAAACCCACACGCGCCCTCACACACTCCCAACACATTTTTACTTATAATTCCGAAATAAAAGTAAAAAAAGGAGTTTGAATAATTAAATTAAAAATAATGCCATTTGATATTAATTTACATACAATATTTTAGTGGAACAGATATACAATTGGAAAATAAAAAGCGATTTACAGATAACTGAAATAAAAAAATTAAAAATTATAATCTGGTAACATATTTATTTATGACAAATAAAATAATGAAAGAATGATTTGGTGATAATTAAATGCAAAAAGTTTTTTAAAAAAGTTTGGGAAAAGTAGGATAAATACATCATTATGTAAAAACTGATTAATATATGATCGTCAGAGAACATGTTACCTTATTTTTTTTTAAAAAAAGCAAAAAATAAAAAAACAACAAGAAGGATGAATAATAATAGTTTGTAGAACACTAGTTGTTGCAGTATTTATATATAAAAAAATCTGAAACTTGGTCATATAAATAACAAAAATATCAAAATATGTTTTAAGAAACAAAGTATTGAACAAACTCTTTTTATTTCATTTCATCTACTCTCTGCTTGGAATAGAGATACAATAATATATCATACTTTTATATGGAAATACGTAAATCACAATTAATAATGAAATTATTTATTTTATATTTGAGATTGTTTCAAATTATATTTTCAGCTTTCTATATAGAATTATATAGAACAAAGAAAGTCAGAAGCAATCAAATCAGCTATATATTTCTTATGTCAGTTGATTATAAAACAGTGATTTTAGGTTTTCAAAGTAGAGATATTTCACTTATTTTAAAAGGTTTTTCACAAATAGACAATATAATATATGTAATGATAAGTAATACTTTTATGGTGAAATATGTTTTAGATGATGATTACCAAATACTATTAATTGTTAATAGAACTGCTCTCTAGATACCATGTTCAATAACTACAGTTTGAAATGGCTATTCTCAAACTAAAAAGTTTTTGAAAACAACAGCTAGAGAGTACTTTGTTTATTAAGTAATAATGCTTGGTGACTATCATTTTTATGTAAATATATAAAAATATACTTATATTATTTCTGTATAAATATAGTTAAAAAATTAAACAAAGAATTTTTTAACAGTACTGCTTAAAACATAAATGAAAAAGAAGACATTATAATATGGCTTGTTATATTTAAACTTTTCTTAATAATCAAGATCTCCATCTACAATTATGAAATATTTATCTTAAAAAATACTTCAAACTGATTCAACCTGAAAAATTTAAATTTTATCATGCTTTGATTCAACCCCAGGCCAAAATTGTTTACATTAGCAATGCATTATGAGATTCTTTTATATATCCTTCATGCTTTGATAAAAAAATACAGGAACTCTTATAGAGCTAATATTATATTTATGATATCAAGTATCAAAAAATGTAACTGAATAATACTTAATATCTTATTTTTTATTGTTGAAATGCCCAAGAATAATATTTAACAAAAATATGATTTATTTTTATGAGGTTCAGACATGTCTGAGTTGAAATGCAACTGCTTAGATCTTGATTCACCAGAAAAAACTAATGAATATTTTAAAACTAAAGGTTTTAATTATTCATGTTGAAGATAAAAGTGTAACACTTGTGTATTAAATAATATAAATAACCCAAAAATTGCATCACTACTAATTAACATAGAATTAAAAACACATCTGAATTCTTCAATTGATAAAACAGCCTATCATGAGCTTTATTAAAATAAAGTTGTTATTGTTTTTAATCTGAATTTTACGATGCTGAAATCACAAGCATAAAAATTTGCAACAAAGAACTGAAGCATGTTGTGATTAAAAAATGATTATCCTCAGGTATTTATTACTCGATGTTAATCATGAAGCATTATGGTGAATTTTTTATGATTTAGATATCTACATCTTCTTTTCTCTTGGACCAATATTTTTCTTCATGAGATCATTAAATATGAAAACTATTTGAAAATTGAAAATAGAGATTTATTTCATGGTAAAAATACTTTTAAACAGTAATTTTATAAAAAAACTATTCTTCTATTTATGCATGTAACACACTTAATTATTGATTTAAAAGACAGTTATTAACCCTCTTCAATGGTCATTTATTTTAAAAAAATATAACAGAACCAATGTCATCAACTGAAATCTCAGGATTCCCAAATTTTAATATAGCAGTTAGTCGATCTAGTCGATTAATTATATACATTTTATTTCTATTTATGAAAATTGCCTCCTTAATTTTTCTCTCATTATAATTTCTCTCTTGATGTAGAATCATAACATTACATGTCTTTTTGTGATTCAAGACATGTAAATATAAATTTAATTTTCTTTTTGAAAATGTTAAGATTCTTCATGAAGAGAGAAACCATAATAAGAGAAAAATTAAGGAGGCAATTTTCATGAATAGAAATAAAATGTATATAATTAATGGACAAACTGCAAATGTAATTCTGGGATTTGAGTTGATGACTTAGCTTCTGTTATATTTTTAAATTAAACAACTGTTGAAGAAGGTTAAGTAATTAACCAAAAGTACTTCAAGTTTTTTCTAATTATAAGGCTGTATATAATAGTTAATTATTATTATGTTTATTATTTTTTTATTTTACAATATTTATTAAATAATGGAAATTTTATTTGTATTAGAAATGAATGAGACATTGTCATAGGGAATATAATGTACATTTATTTTTATAAATAATGTATACTTTCAACATGAGACTTTCTACTCAACTTTGAATAACCTTTAAAAAACTTATTGTTTATTTAATTGAACATATTAATTGGGCTTTCTGATTCATCACTTGTTCTTTTTGTGCTCTTTCTATCCTTTCTATTTAACTAAAGACTTTACTGTATTATATATAATTAAATAAAGACAATATGATTAAAAGTAATAGAATATTATATATTAAAAAATAAATGTTGAAAATTAAAAATAACAAAACCTAAAGAAATAGTAAAGTACAAATTATTTTATATCATGTTCCTATTTTAGCTTCATAATTATTTCAGCTGTCTTATCACTGCTAAGTGGAGATATACAGTCATATTTATAAGTCCAGCCACTGCTAAATAGAGATATAGCTCATATTTACATATTCAGTCATTGTTAAGTAGAAATGTAGAATCATATTTATAAGTCCAGACTTTTCTAAGTAGTTACATTTCTTTGGTGCTCATAATAGAACACATTAAAATTTTACTTTAAAGCTATTAAAAAGCAAATTTGATAATTTATTACTGAATTCAGATTATTTCAATGCATCATCAGTACAAGTAACTAAAATTAGAAGAAATGATTAAAGATCAAAACATAAATTTAATTTCTGAAATTAATAACTTTCTATCATTCGTGGTGATTTTGTGTAAGAATCTCTGAGATGAAGTTCCTTCCAGAATTAGATGCTTTAAAAAAAAAAAAAAATATTAAATGTTTTTAGAAATTTTAGAAGGATAAAATTTATAAAAAAAGTACAAACAATTAATTTATTAATGTAGTTCTGCATGATTTATGTTGGTGGTAGAGAATCAGACGCTAAACTCAAATTCCATAGTTTGTATCGCCAACACCGTCATTTCCTGTTCTGAAATTTCTTATAAACTTAAGGGCAATAAAATACCATTCGATCTTTTTTTTGTGTGTATTTTATATGTAAACGAACAAAAAGGAAGAGATAAAATTTTAATTGTATTTATACTTTTTTTAGTGATAGCTGAATTGCTTGAAGATTTTATTGGGGCTCCATCCAAAGATTGATGTACATATTATGTTGCAAAGTCATTGATTCATTAACAAAAACATTTAAACATATAAACTGCTGAATAGATAAATTTTAACACAATGCTGAGTAATCACGTGAAACGTTCATTTTTCACTTACTAACTAGACCATCACCAATTCTGTTAAATCACAAATGTAGAAATGAACATTTAGAGCTACAATGTTAAAAATGAAATGGAATGATTAACTATTTTCTGGATATGATGTGATATTTGACTATCCAAATAGTCATTTAAGCATTGAAATGATAGGTTGAGTAAAAAACATTTATTCTAATTGAAGAAATTTTTTTTTTTTTAGTTTTCTCCGCTAACAACCACTAATTCAGACATCTCCACTACATAAGCCTGCCACATGATGTCTGCCCTAAACCGCACAATGAGTCTTGAAAATGAACTTGAATCAGTAAATTGCAGATAATAAATATTTCTATAGTTTATTATTTTAGCAACTGAGATACTGAAAAATATTTCTTTCATTTAATTAATTCACTATTGATTATTTATCTCGATAAATGATTTCCTTGAAATATCTTTGTTCATAAGAACTTCACAATTTTCCTTTTAAAGATCATTTATTTATTTATTTTCGTAATTTACATTTTTAACTAATCGGTTGTCCAAATCTCTACAATACGGATACTTATGTTTTACATATAAGAAATTTACATTAGAATTAAGTCTTTGCGAAGAAATTTGATACATATATATTTATTTAAAAAAAAAAAAGTAGAATATCAGAATATCGTCACCTGAATAAAATAAAATTAAAAAAAATCAGTACGGTTATTAGAGGCTTAAAATGCCTTTTTACCTCAAAATTTACACTAATGTGGCAACTTTGAAGCATTAACACTTACAAACTAATAGGGAATGAGAAAAAAAGGATATGAATTTAATTTATTGACATTAAAAGACTCACTCATTGTTAAGATTCTGGTAATTATTTTTATTGCTTAAAGTATAAGATTGTCTCGATAAATTAATTTACTTTGAAGTCTTTTTTTAGTGAAATAATGGCTGAAGTAATATTTTATTGTTTCTACAGTGTGCTTACATTCTTCTCTATCAACCCAAAATGATTATAGATAATTTAATAAAAAATAACATTTTAATTTTTTTTTTACAAAATCAGATTCAGGACTATTTCGAATGGGGTAATTTACCAAATGATAACTCTTGATTGTTACCATTAGCAATTTGGGATTATTTTTCATTTTATTATATATATATATGCCAAATATGTTAACATCTTTCAATTCATTACCCAGATTTAAATACCATATTTGATTTTTTTTTTCAGATTGTAATTAAATTTAAGATTATTCTTTTAAATAATCATTTCGTAATTAACCCAGCTATCTTTTAATTAATTTGTAAATGGGTATCTAGATATTTCTAGTTATCGAATAATACTAAAATGTAAAAGTAATTAAACGCATACAATATAGAAACAGACATGCTTAGTGAGTGATATACATATATATATATATTTATTTCTTCTCCAAAAGAAATGCATTATTGGTTAGTTATTTACCGGCAATGCATTTTATAAAAGATCGTTCACCTTTGTTTTTTTTTCTTTTATAAACAAGCTTAATAACTTACAATCTTGGATTATATTTATAAGAATATTAGTACAAACTCGGACTCTTTAGCATTAAATATCTATTGCATATTAATTATTAAAGTTAATGAAACTACTTCTCAAATTAGAAGACAGTTGATCTAAGACTTAACTAATCTACAAATAAGCTGGTAAATTTAGTATTTTAATGGATTTGGCTTGAAGTAACATTTAGGTTTTATAACTACACTGTACTAAATTTTAAATTAATCCCTAGCAAACGCAGCAGCAGAAGGACATCAAAACAAATCTTTTCAATATTAAAACCTTAGATAAATAATTGAAATAAAGCACTAGTAAAGTGACAGATATTAGGGCTCACTGTACGTGGCTGCAGCCCAGCTTTGTCACTTCCTACTCGAATAATAAATTCTAACAATAAATCATTTGATTAATATTTATTTTATTGCAAATAAAAAAAAACCCCACAAGCTTAATTCTGAATAATTGAATGTAATTGATAAGTGCCCAATCTGTCCTTAGGGTGCTCAAATACTACATGATCTCCTTAGTAAATAGCTTCATAATTAATAATCAGTAAAATTTAAAACTTGGGTGATTTTTGTTTAATTTTTATAAATTTCATTTTTATCAAAAATTTCATATTCAAAAGCAACTATAGTCAATTACTAGTAAATCACTGACTATTTGCAAAAACCAAATATTCAATAAAAAAATAAAAAAAATATAATAAAAATAAAATCCTAGGAGTCCAGTAAGAAAACCCCTTGAAGTTTTTCACCTTATAAGCAGGCTTAGGATATTTTTTTAAAAAAATAGTCAGATTATAGCTAGTATAGTTAGCCACCTTTAGTGATAAGTAAATGAAAATTTAGTTAAAGCATATATAATCCAAATAAATGTGAGTTAGTCAAATGAGTTTGGTATAATGACTACGAAAATACTTATGTAAAATAATGCACTTTTATATCATTTATTACTGATAGAGAAAATATGGTTCTTTATGTGGGTCAATTCTTTTTTATATATTGGAAAGTATTAGTAAATTAGCTTGTTTGATTTTCAACTTAAAAGCATTAGATAAATTTTAAAAACCGGCCAATACATATTTCAACTTTTGGTTATAGTAATATGTAATCTACAATTATAAAATTATATCTTGATAGAAGTGGTGTGAAAGAAATGAATACTATAAGACTTAGTAAAAAGTATTTGTTAATAAATTTGAGCATGGTTTTATGGGAGAAGCAGACCCATTTACTTTATAAAAATATCCTAAAGAGATTGTAAACAAGTAGAATATTAATTACTTTTGTTGGGAAGACAGGATTAGAATAAACTACGATGAAGAGCTATACTTAGACAAAATATTGAAATCTTTCAAAAATAAAAGACTGATCTAAAAAAAAATCCCAAATTAACAGAATGATGTACCAACTGCTTGTTGTGTTCTACGTGTGTATGTAGTTGTGTTTCTCAGTTTTCTTTATATAATTATCACAAAATTCATTCTAGTGCATTATTTTTATTAATGTGTTTATTTTTCTTTGAGTTTGAATGATCATATCCGTTTTCAATGCCTGTTGCTAATAGTATCTAAAATAAAGATTGAATTTAGATATTTAAGTTGCTTGAATTACAATTTTATCTATTAATCTTTGACTAACATTAAACATTTACTTCTTATGAATCGTCAGCTGTCATAGTAATTACTCTACTATTGTGCAACTGTGATTTTTTATAACAACATAGTAATAACAAAGCACAAAATTTCAGTTGTCATATCTAAGTCTCTGCTGAATTAAACACTTGTAAATTAGCACAGTGTTAAAATAATGATTTGAGATATAAAGATTTTTGAATCCAAACTTAACCTAACACTTTTGATGCTCCAATGACTCAGATCTCCTAAATAACTAGCATTCAATTATTTTTATTTTTATTATCTAATGAAAATGACAAACTGTTATTACTGATAAGAGATTGTTTGATGCAATACATTATTCAGAAATAAAACGGTGTGGCAGCGGAGATTACAAATCATAGACAAATAGGTGTTCCTGAATGGAAATTCAACAATTAGTGATAAAAAGATACATGCTTTCTAACTATTGAAGAAATATATTTGATATGGATAAATTTTTGTATTGTACAGTACGAGATAAGTGTTAAAACTTTCATCTGTTTGTGTGAATGTTTTTTTTTTTTTTTTTTTAAATAAATAGTTCTATAGATAGCATTAGATTAAAAACAAGCATTAGATAATTGATTTTTTTTTTTGTTTATTGGAAATTTAACAGTTTATTTTTAGAATAGATAATAAATGATTTGCAAACATTTAACTGTGCAAATGTAATAAAAGAGAAAGACTAGAAATAAATTTTTTACTAAATCACTATCTAAAATGATAATTAATCATATTGCATATATATAACAATTAGAAACCAGTTAACACTTACACTTAGACAATCCCAATATAGAGACCAATAAACAATTTCAAACTGTTGTCAAGATCATGACAACAGTTTGAAATTGTTGATTGGTCTCTATATTGGGATTGTCTAAGTGTTGACTGATTTCTAACGGTTACTTATAAACCCATTTAGCCTTGAGCATTATTACACACGCACATATATATAATATTATAAATTGATGTCTGTATTTTTTCAAAGCAATATAAGGGATCTTATAATTAAATATTAGTAAATACAGAAATCAAAAATTTTGAAAAGAACAAAAAATATAATTGACACTTAGGAGGTTAAACTTCCCATAATTCCGTGATCTTAACATTTGCTGTCTACCTATTAATTAAGTCATGCTTGTATTTATATATTAGCATAGCTTCCTTTATTTTCCTTTTATTATTATCTCTTTCAATTTGCAATATTTTTACATTATTATAATTGAAATTAAAACCATATATACATGATTTATTATGGTCCTAAAAAACGGAAGCTGATACATTATTATTGTCTTTGCAATTTTATACATCTCCTACATTAAATAAAGTAATAAATAACTCGAAAGATAAAACCTCATTTATAAATAAAAATTGCATCAATTATGAATGGATTGTAGGTGTTGTAGCTGACATATAGGGAAATCGAGATTACATTGGAGAAAAAAACTAAAGAGCACTTGCTTTTATTAAAAAGGTTTCAAAATAAGAAACAAAATTGCAAAGACAATAATAATGTATCAACTTCCGTTTTTTACGACCACAATAAATCAGGTATATATGGTTTTAATTTCAATTATAATAATGTAAAAATATTGCAAATTGAAAGAGATAATAATAAAAGAAAAATAAAGGAAATTATACTAAAATATAAATACAAGCAGGACTTTATCAATAGGCAGGTAGCAAATGTTAAGATCATGGAATTATAGGAAGGCTAACATTTTAAAGTATTAGTTAACAAAGACTACAAGGATAGTCGAAAGAACTCCTAAGTGACGATTGTATTTTTGTTTTTTCTTTAAAATTTTTTATTACTGTATTTACTAATATTTAATTACAAGATTCCATATATATATATATATTACAATTTGATTTACAAATGTCAAACTTTTTGTAATCACAACTTTGAATGACATCTATTTCAAAGTAAGTTAATTATTTTTACTATTTAGTAAATTAGAATTATCTTTAGTCCAGATTTAAACTTTAAATCGCTATTAAAAATTGATATATCTTGATTTCAATTCAACATACATTCATGAAATATTAACTTTTGTCTCTTTTGTTCACACTAATACCTTTTTAGATATTCCTAAAAGTTACATTTCATGACATATTTTTGAAACATACAAATAAATAAAGATCTTTTGTTTTTTCATATGGAATATCTAATTATATGTACATATAATTCTAAACTATTATCAAAACAAATTACTATGTCTTATTTTCTTATTAATGAAAGAACTTTATTCATAAACAACAATAATTAACATTTTGGTTAATTCCCATTATCTAACTTGCAAAATTAACTACAGAAAAAAAAAAATTATAAAGAAAACTAGAAAGAATTAAAAATGAAATTGATAAATATTATACTCATATAAATTAATTCGCAAATGTTATTTTTAATCATTAATATATTTAAATCTAATATTATTTTAACCATTAGTAGAATTAAATCTATACATTAATTTTCTATGTCCATATAAAATAATCAAGACATATAAATAAATATACAATATGTATGCACTTATACATACCTATAAATATGTAATTAACCTATTCATCCATTATAATGAATGTTTATTATATTAAAAAGAGGAAATTTGAACTTAGGATTTTCAGTCTATATTTACCCATCACTCTAACATAAACAACCGATACACATGACCACACACGTGATAAAAATAAATATATGTAATAGTTTGATAATATGAGGGGTTAGATTGACATTATGTTTACATAGGTATATATTCCATCATTGGTTTTTCAATGAAATGGATGGTTGAATTATAGGAAGGGTGAGAAGATTGAAGCCTGTGCATTAAAGTTTAAGGAATTGTTATCTTAATATAGGCCAAGCATTGATTGTATATATGTGTGAGAGATTATGATCTGTCCCAACTGATGAGTGCTGGTTATGTATGACATGTGTATATTGGGGGTCATTTATCTTTTTCATATTTGTATCAGTTGTATGAGCTGGAATAGTGGATGACAAAATTCTAAATTCAAATCCCTCTCTTTACACACACACACACACACACATATATATATATATATATATATAAACAACTTTCAAATAACAGTTTCAATACATATAATAAATCCCATCTATAATGAAAAATGAATCACCCATAAAACCATATTAGAATAAATTAATTTATATAAAAAGTAACTGCAACTTTAAATATTGATTAGTATTACGTATTTACATAAAATATGGGGCTGTTTTATTGGAGTATATTGTGTTCAAATGTTATTCCTAAAATGTATATATATCCTGTACAATAGTTTGTTAATTTTTTTAATGCAATATTGGAAGCTATAAAAATATAATATTCACAATTGTAGATAACCTCTCTCTCTCTCTCTCTCTATATATATATATATATATATATATATATATATATATATATGTATATATATATATATATATATATATATATATATACAAACATCAGGTCTAGCTATGGGTTCACCAATTTCTCCAGCATTAGCCTCTATTTTTGTGGAGGATTTGGAAAATAAAATTTTGACTTTAGCAGTTAAAAAACCATCTATATGGCTGAAATATGTTGATGATACCTTTGTTATTTGGCCTCATGGCAAGCATGCTCTTGATGACTTTTTTAATTTTTTAAACTCTTTTCATAACAATATTAAATTTACCATGGAGATAGAAAATAATAATCAATTACCTTTTTTAGATGTTTTGATTGAAAGAAGGGAAGATGGTTCTTTATCCCATGGTATATATAAAAAACCAACACACACTGGGAGATATCTGCATTTTTCCTCTCATCACCATCCTGCACAACTATTTTCAGTAGCAAAGACATTATTGGATAGAACAAAGAGACTTTCTGATGATAGCCATTTTCACCGGGGCCTTTTTGCTACTAATAAAATGCTTCTTCATAATGGTTTTAATTACAACATTATTAATAGGGCTTATACATATCAAAAGAAAAAAGATTTTGATACATCAAAAATTAAGACAATTTTGCCATATATAAAAGGAGTAACTGATAGAATTGGTAACATTTTAAAAATAATAATATTCACACAATTTACACTACTTATAAAAAAATTAGTGAAATATTTCCACTTCCTAAAGATAAAATTGCTATGGAGTGTCATGGTGTATATGAAATTCCATGTAGGGTCTGTCCACATACATATATAGGACAGACTAATCGTAGAATAAATATTAGAAAGGAAGAACACATTCTGGCAGTGAGAGAAAAATCCAATTCATCAGCTATTTATTCTCATATAAAATTAACAAATCATGATATCAATTTTGAAAAAACAAATATTTTAACAAAAATTGAACAATATGACCAGAGATTGCTAAGAGAAGCTATAGAGATTTTTAAAAGGCCCAAGAGCATAAATGAAAGGTGTGAATTAAAGAAGATTAACAACATTTGGAAGAAGCTATTGGAAGAGAAAATAAATTTTAAAACTTCTCAACCAATAGAATTTAAATATGAGGAGAAAGAAAACGATAAAAATGGTTTTAAATCTCACGTGCATTCTTATGATGTGAGAAAGAGGATGCTCTGAGGAAGGTACTTGATATTGTACTGAAACGTCAGCATTTAGCTTTTTCACTACACGGAATATCCTGCAAATAGTAATAATAATATGACATATATATATATCAAGTGACTTAATTTAATAAGCTTATATTACAAATGCCATCGAATGAGTGTGCCAATAGCTCTTAACAAGCTTTTCAGAATATCCCTAACTTCAGACCAATTTCTAGCTTTTGGCTTTCCTCACTTAGGTGCTAGATTTAAAATACTAGGTCAAGTCCAGCACTTTATCTAATGGTTAACTATTAAGTAAAAAAAATCTGAAATTTTTAGACATCCACATGTTTTCAAATCCAGCTATCTAATTTAAATAGCCATATGAGAAGAACTAAGTTCAAATACATCATATATTAATAATTTTAGCAATATAAAATCGCCAAAATCTTAAGGGCAAAGAATATAATTGCTTTGAAATCAAGCCATATATCAAGTGACTTAATTTAATAAACTTGTATTACAAATGTTATCTAATGAATGTGCCAATAGCTCTTAACAAGTTTTTAGAATATTTTTAACCTGAGACTAGTTTCTAGCTTTTGACTTTCTTTATTGAGGTGCTAGGATATTCAAGCATTATATTTAATATACCAGGTCAAGCCCAGCACTTTATCTAATGGTTAACTATTACATAGAAAATCTGAAATTTTCAGATATCCATATATCTTCAAACCCAGCTATCTAACTTAAATAGCAATATGAGATTGAACTAAATTCCTATACACCATATATTAATAGATTTAGTAATACAAAATAGCCAAAGCCTTAAGAGCAAAAAATATAATTGCAAAGAAATCAAGTCATATATCAAGTAACTTAATTTAATGGCTTGTATTACAAATGTTATCTAATGAGCATGCCAATAACTCTCAACAAGCTTTTCAGAATATCCCTATATTAATTGCTAAATCTATCAATATATGGTATATTGAACTTAGTTCAGTCCCATATGGCTATTTAAATTAGATAACTGAATTTGAAGACATGGAAGTCTGAAAATTTCAGATTTTCTACTTAAAAGTTAA
The DNA here is from genome assembly GCA_028023455.1 of Epiperipatus broadwayi. Classification (NCBI taxonomy): domain Eukaryota; kingdom Metazoa; phylum Onychophora; class Udeonychophora; order Euonychophora; family Peripatidae; genus Epiperipatus; species Epiperipatus broadwayi. The sequence goes on along the minus strand of JAQFVV010012414.1, from coordinate 5,463,040 downwards.
TCATTAGATAAAGTGCTGGGCTTGACCTGGTATTTTAAATCTATTGCTTGCATATCCTAGCACCTCACTGAGGAAAGCCAAAAGCTAGAAACTGGTCTGAAGTTAGGGATATTCTGAAAATGTTGTAAGAGCTATTGGCATGTTCAATAGATAATATATATATATATATATATATATATATATATTATATATATATATATATATATATATATATATATATATATATATATAAAATAGTATAATTTGATGTCTGTATTTTTTGAAATCAATATAACATAATCTTGTAATTGAATATTTATAAATACAGTAATTAGATATATGTAAAATATAACTTTAAATTTTTTATCCACTTAGGAGTGCTTGTACTACTATCGACTACTATCCTTATAGTCTTTGTCAACTAACACTTTGGAAGAGTAACCTCCCCACAATTCCATGATCTTAACCTCTGCTGCCTGTCTATTAATTATGACTTGTTTGTATTTGTATATTAGCATAGCTTCCTTTAAAAAGAAACCTTCCCACGATTCCATGATCTTAACATTTATTGCCTGTTTGTTAATTAAGTCTTGTTTGTATTTGTATATTAGCATAGCTTTCTTTAAAAGGAAAATAAAGGAAGCTATGCTAATACACATACAAACAAGACTTAATTAACAGGCAGGCAGCAAACGTTAAGATCATGGAATTGTGGGAAGGTTAGCCTTTTAAAGTGTTAGTTGACAGAAGACTATGAGGATAGTCAGGGTAGTCGAAAGCGCTCCTAAGTGGATAAAATTTTTAAAGTTATACTTTACATACATCTAATTACTGTATTTATAAATATTCAGTTATAAGATTACATATATATATATATAATAATCAGTCTATTTTGTAATAAAATCTTTTCTTAAAAATACATTATTCAATGAAATAATTTATACTATCAAGTTATACAAGTGTAATTATTTATAGTTGTAATTATACACGAATGATTATATATATATACCTTATGACATAATGTTCTGATAAATCTATTTAGTATTAGAATTCAAATAAAATTTGGATTATTTTTATATTAGGTATAAGGTAATTTAAACATTTTCCAAATTGGTTAAAAGTAGTTTCAGCAAGGAAAAAAAAAAACATTTTAATCATTTTTTATGCATTTAACTCGATGCAAATACTGTATTTTGCTACATCCATATTTTCAAAAGCAGCTTAAGATAGTTTAATTGTTTTTCTTTTGGAACAGTCACTTTTTCAACTAATTTTGGAAGTTACGAAATAAAAATATACTTATACTAGTGTTAAATACGAAGAAGAGTGTGTTAAAGTTGTTTGTTTATATGATACTAATATTTCCAAGACAGAAAAGTTAATGGAAAGAAAAAATAATACTACAAGCCTATATTTTTATTTTTAAATTCTTGTCAGTTGATAGGGTTTTGACAAATTAAATGTTACTAAAATAATTTTGGAAGTTCAAAAATAAGATCTATTTACTTGCTGTTTGAATGGTTTGTTAAATTGTTTACTAAGAACAAATTTAATAATTAAAGCAATAGTATAGAGGAATAAAAATCTGTATGACATGGTAGACAGCCATTAGTTGTTATTCCACACAGTTTAGTGTTGCAATTTGTAATCAATTGGAAGATAGGCTTAAATACATCTTGAATTAGACAATTCAAAATAAAATAATAAAGCTCTTTATATCATTAGTAAGTAATATCTTGGTTTTTATTCGGAAAAAAAATGCTGTCAGTGTTATCATTATTTTGATTAGCAAATACTATACATATGAAATATTTTAAAAAGATATAAAAAATAGCATTATAATACACGGCTGTTAATGAAATTATCCTCAGAAAATGACGTTTAAAAAGTTATTCAGCTTTATTCCTACTGCCTAGCTTGCTTTCAATATAACGTATATTATACTCATGGCTTATAGTTTTAAGTCATGATATGCATGCTATTTTTTTTAAAAAAAAAAACATTTTTTCTGTTAATGTTTTTATAAACATTCGTGTATTACATTAGCTCAGAAAAGAAGAAAATTATTGATAGTTGAATTACAAAAAATAATATTGTAAAAAGAAAAATTTAAAACTATTTAAAAATAAATTAACAAAACAAAAATACATTTATTTACCAGACTACTAAAAATAGAGAACAGAATATTATAGGAATATAGTTTACAAAATATATACTATAATCATATTATACCTTTTGTTTCATAGTACTCAATCATTAAAGTAAGATACAATTTATATCTCAGATATACATTTATACTTCTGTAAATATAGGAATAAATACAACTGAATAATATTTAAAATGTGATGAGCTAATCACATGTGTGTGAGGACAAAAAATTGACACGTGTAGATCAAATTGTAATAATATATATAATTTTCATGTTTTTTCAATTTTTTTAAAAATATCATCCCCCTCATAAATTATATTTTAATATAAAGCATAATGAATAAGTGAATTATGTCTAAATCCTTAATTACATTTTAATGACATACAAAAATACTCATTTATTTATCACAAATACAGTCGTGCTTAAATAAAGTAATTTTATTAAAAGCCTATGACATTGGAATAATTTTGATTATTTAGAATTAAAAATCATGTGACTAAAATTAGCTCATACTCAAATAATTATATATATATAAAGTTATTTTGAGCGAATCATGCAAATATATTATAAGAGATTTTGTGTTTGTAATAGTAAATTTACAAAAAAAAAAAAAAACAAAAAAAAAACATATCTACAAACGTGAATTAAAAACAAAATAAATAATCTTATAATTTCATCTGCTAAATATTTGGTTTATGCACCTATCACTTTTCTAATATTAATGCCAATTGTTTTTATTTAAAAAAGAAAAAGTAAAATACTAATTTGTTAAACTTGTATCCTAATGATAATAATACTAATACACTTTTTAATGAAGCTCTAAGTGTAAGAAGCTAAAATAAATTAACTGGGTGGAGTTTATAGCTATCTGCCACCAACGAAGTTCAATTATTATTACTTGTTCCAGATTTTTTATATAACCAAAATACTTTTTAGAAAGTGAGTAATCGATTGTTTAAGACAAATAACTTTATCTGAAAATATTTTATAAATAATATAACTTCAGTCTAATCATAGCTGTCGGTTTTTATTAAATAGAAAATTCGCAAATTTGTTAAGTATATAGTAACGAGTGCGTGTACGCATATTTCACAGCTATTGGCTGTTTTCTTTTTTCTAAATACGATCCTTTATTTATAATTTAAATATTAGTAATCCATTGCTTTTGAAATTAGATTTAAGCTTGCCATTGTGGTATTATATAATAAATTGATATATTCAAACACATCAAACGATCAATTTCTTATAAATTTTAAATGAATCGATTTTTTTTTTTTGCATAACTCAAAAGATTTGGCTAACTATATGTTGCCGTAACTAATATAAACATTATCTTTTTTATGTTGCTATTTTTTTTTTTTTTTAAAAAAAAAACAACAATTCTACAAATTAATGTAGTTCAGAAAATTATATACTACGTTATAAAACATTTATGTGAAAAAAATATGATTGTATAATTTTTATCTATATTACAAACTATTTTTTTTTCCAATAATACTTTGTAAATAGCCAACGTGTGTATACATATAATGTATGTGTGCTAAATTGTAACCTTTAACACTTTATATAATCTTTTTTTAGTGACCCCTTTTGTTCTTAATTTTCTCGCTGAGATTTTTTCCCTCTGCAGTAACAGATTCATGAGAGTATCCTCTGATTACGTTGGCTTCAATTTAAACAAAGACAAATCCTCTTTCCAGCTCCGAAATAAAGCTCGTATAGTGAACTTCTTCCACATCATTGTGGAAAGCTCTTAGTCTATCTATCCATGCATGCCACATTAGCAGACTTTGTCAATCAATAGCGTACACTAAGGTAGAATTGATTTTAACTCCGTATTCTCTAAAAGCAACAAGCATTTTTAAATTGGTACACTTCGTTTAAAATGGTATTACTCTTCTCTTAGAAAAATAAAAATATATGTTATGATAACAAATGATTAATCAATTTAAAAATCATTATATCTGCGTAAACTACACTTACGTTTTTAATATTTTAGATTATTTTTATACCAATAAATAACCGGGATATAGATTTATTACAAGTTGTATTTATAATTAATTAAACTCTTAGTTGTTGAATAAAGATGTGAATTTTAATAGAATAAATTTTAAATATAAAAACAAAATAATAATAAATTGTGTTTGTATACACTTCATAAATTTCAAAATGTATCCCGAAGTCCATTTCCATCATTAATTATTATCAAATATTCTGTGGTTATGTAACAAAAAGTATACACCCATAAAAGAAAAAAAAAACAACTTAAAATCTTTATATGAACCAGAATATATCTATTGAATAAACATTAAATATTGAAAAAGAGAGAAAGAGAGAGAAAATTAAGATTTCAGTTTTTGTACTATTTATTAGGTATTTAGGCAAAATATTTAAATAAAAGATTTCTAAATCAACAGATCTCTTAAGTGAGGTCAAGTCAAAAAATATATATGTTAAATTTTTTTTATGGAGAGAAAAAATTAAAATGCAAGAAATATTGCAATATTATGATTTTAGATATTAAGAATGCTCCCCCCCCCATAAAACTGCAAAAAAAAAAAAAAAGAAGACATAAGCAATATTGAGAGATTAAAAACAACAACATATAAAATAAAAGACCAGTTGAAACGAAAGCTAAAATAAAAAAATATACAAAAGTAAAAGAAAACAACTAAGACCCGATTGAGGTTTTAACCGAAAAGCTTTAAAATTATAAATCAAAGAACTGCTTATTTTTAACCACTTTTAAATCAAATAATTTTTATTTTATGAAACAATAAATTACATTAAAGAATAACATTTCATCTATCAATGACATTGATAATTAATATTCTGGCTTAGAAATAGAGTTGTGGACATGAAAGCAGATATTTGTAGCAGAATTCTTTTTAAAATCTTAATTTCCTTGCCACATAGATAAATAAAAATCAAATTGGTGTTATTTTCATTGGTGAAAATTATTTCATTCTTTTTGCTATGTAGTCTGAGGCTGGATGGATGAAATTATAAGCGATATTAGATGAGAAAAAGTATTATATGAAGAAATTAGCAAAAACTTTATTTTATTATATATATATTTAAAGAAGGGAGATTGTACAAAAGAGTAAAAACTGATGAATAGAGTAAAATATTAAAGTTTTAAAAAGAAGAGTTATACCCTAATTTGAAGGGCAGAATATAAATAAAAATGTTGAATTAGTAATGTGAATAAACCATAATTTTGAGTTGTGAATATTTGATGGGTAATAATAGATAGGCAATATAACGAATTGATAAATAGTAAAAAATAAAGAGTTTATATTAAAAAAAAAAAAAACTACAGTTGCTTTGCATCTAAAAAGTTTTTTAAGTTGCTGTGATTTTAGAAATAAGCAAACTTAAAGCAAAATTCAATTGGTTAAAAAGTCGTTTGAAATATTTTTTGTGTAAAAAATATCCATTATGATTTGAAGCAAATGTAGATTTGTAAACTCGGGAGTTTAAAATCTGTCAGATCGTCCAAGTCTATTAATTCCAGATTTTTATAGTAAACTTCTTATAGAATCTTATGTATAAAGCCATTATAATATTTTATTTATTTAATATAAATACGAATAGATTAAAAAACAACTACTAAGAAATATTGTTAAAAGTTTTGAATTGTTGTTTAACTGTTTTCGTTTATAAAGATATATAAAAAAATATCAATGAAAAATGAATTTGGATATTGCCATCTAATAGGAAAATAAATTATAAATATTAAAGCTGATTTCGCAATGGGATTAGTCATTAAAGCTATTAAAGTTTAAGAAAAAAATATTAAGAATTATTCTACAGATAAATGACCTTAAACGTAAGAATTTAATAAAAAACAAAGCTAATGACTACAATAGCGACAACAATGTAATTTAACGATTTTAAAAATTAAGAAAATGTATAGAAATTTTAAAAAAAAGTTCCAATGCGATTAATGGTTATGACGGCATAAAAATTTAAATATAAACGCATATAAACCATTCTCCCTATCTCTCTCTTACATATATAAGACTACATCTGATATTTAATTAAAAGAAATATTAACGATTTAAGTATCTCCTGCATATTATTAATTATATATTTTCTCTGCAAGTATATCATTTTTACAGGTTCAAATAGCCTTTTCTTGTTTAATGTGATTTTAATGAAAGTCGATTAAAGTTTGCTATTTATATATAAACAAATAAAAACATCCGTTATAGATTGTTATCTATAAGAGTTAAATAAAATTATTAAATGATGGTAAATATTAATAATGTAGCAATTATAAAATTTTGAAGTACATACACTATCATATTGTCTAAACATATTGTATAAACATTATATGTAAATGTTTATTTATATATATAGTATTAAATAAAAAATAGTCAGTGGTCTTTTATTTCTCGTGTTTATGTTTTTATCATTTATTACAAATCTGACGAATCAGTTTTAAAATAAACTATACATCTTGATTTTATAAGAATTCATTAAAGTTTATGATGTCACTCTAAAATTGATTACTCAAATAAGTTATTTTAAAAAGATAACAAGCAACAATCAGTTATTACTGAAACTGAGGATGGTCGACTATTATCCTTTTATCTAGTTAAGCCAGTATATTTCTAGTGACTTTAATTAAATAAATTGCAGTTGGCATTTAATTCATAAGCTCAATTACTTTTTTTTTAAAAATATCTAAAATACCGTTTGCGTAAATATTATTTTATTAAAGCATTAACAATAAGTAAAAATACAATTTATATTAATTATTAATTAAACAATAATATATTAAACTAAGTTTGAATCTTATATATTGAATATCAGATTTTTCAACAGTTATCAATATATTATACTATAAATTAAATATTTGTAATTAGATGTATGAATTTATAAAATGGCTGTTTTTCTATATTTTTCTGAGTCATTTCTATGATATGGTATTTTACTCAAAATGTTATTTGTACTATTCCTTCTTTACAGCTTAATTATAATATTTGGTTAAAAATAATTTATCAAACTAGTTCTGTAATGAGAGTGGATTAGGTAACATACCGTACTTTTTTTTTTTTAATATTTTAATTTCAAACACGCGTGCTCAGAAGCACTAATATTTCGAAACGTCGTATTAGATTAAAAAGTTAGTAGCAATACTTAAAATGCTTATCAATATATCAACCTGAGAATATCCCTCCAAGATTTTTTTACAAATTAATTACTATCTAATTTTAGAACATTTCATTAATTGTTTTTTAAAAAATAAAAACAACAAGTATCATCATGTATTACCAAATTAAGTTAAGTCTGATGTATAATTTAATTGCTGAAGTAACTGTGTGATTATTAGAAATTCTGGATTATATTTAGAGAATTTGCATGCTGTCTCACTAAGCAAAAAATCTCAGATTTGATTCTAGTCGAAAGCTACAAAATGTTTTTGAATATAATTTTTTTATGTTTAGATTTCATTTTATGCTCACTGCAGGTTTTTAGTTTGCGAATATTGAAAAATCCCGAAAATTATTGTGATGTCAAATGACATTCTCTTATAAAACAACAATAAAAAGAGCAAGTATTACTCACATATAAATATCTAAATTGTATATATAAATATATTATAATTAAAACCCTCAAACTTCTAGGATTATTTATTATTTTGCAACTTACTCCTCCCATTTAACTTTGTTTTCCTTAATTTTATTTTGAGAAGTACACTAATTTTTCTGTATAGAGAATATAATTAAGATTAAATAAATTTAAAAAGTTACCAAAGATCAACGATTTCTCCAAAAATCACTGTCCAAAAATAATAAAATAACAGAAAATATTACTTATTAGGATTGCTAAAGGCTATGTGATGAGCGCAATGATGATTTTTTTATCCTTGTTTTACTTTCCAGTTAAAAATCTATAACTAACTACCTGAGTATAAGATGATTATCTAAAACAAAATCTAATCTGGTTGAGAATTTGAAAAAAAAAATCCTTTTTTTTTTTTTGCTCCAATTTTAAGTACTAGCATTTTAACTATTTTTGTATGTATTTACATTAAAATTTATGCCTAAAAAGATTCAATATTATATATATGTATTTGTAGTTCCATATTTCATGTCATCTTTTTTAGCACATTATAATTTTATATGGGTCTTATTTAATGTTAGAACATGTATTGAATTAAGAGTTGATTTATTTATATATAATTACAATGTTCTGTAACAAATTTAATTGATGAAAACGTTTATATTGTAGATGCTTTTAAAATTGTCACATTGTCAGAGATATAGCTTACAAAATTCTTGAAGTAACATTTAAAAATATAAAGTAAAAAATAAAAATCTTTAAATAGCCATTGCAGAGCAAAGTCCTTACCAACACTTTGAGGAGAAGACATTTACTCAACATGCTTTTACCTACTAAATGGGAAAACTTCTCATGTTTTTAACATTTTTTACTCTTTATCTAAGAACAATCGAGATACTTCCTATTAAAGTTAAAATGTATATAGGAGCGCTAAAACGCGTTTCTTATTTATTTCAAATATATCAGTGTAGTTACTATTATATATATATATATATATTATTGAGTATCGCATGCTGTTTAGAATAATAGAAAGCCCAGATTCAAGGGTTAATAATTCATTTATTAATTTTCAATTAAAAAAAATATGAAGGTGGAGTGGGGGAATGGGGTGGGGAATCTGACTTTAGTCCATTGTTGAGAACTGGTGCCCTCACTCTGTCATTCTGAAATTGAATTGTTCATCTTCAAAAACAGTCACTCTCAAACAAGTATGACTATTCAACTTCAAAAACAAACATAAAGGTAGAAAGGTAGAAAGAATAACACTAACTAAATAATAATATGTAAGAGAATGGTTGCTAAATCATAATTACTGCTACATTTAGAATAAGTTTTTATCTTCATAAATGTATATAAAACTGGGAAGGTAATTATTACTAATTTTTTTTCCATTCAATGATTTTAAATATAAAATAAGTTACTATTCAAAAACTTGTTTGTTTTTATAATGTTTACTAGTTTCAAATAGTAATTTGTTATTTCTTTTTATTTAAAATTATATTGAACAGATAGATTTTTCAAGTTTAATCTCACTTGCACAGAACCCTTTGCTCATTAGCAAGTTATTTTTATCATGAGCCAAATACTCAGTGATTTTTAAAATAGTTTTTCATTTCTAAAATGAAATATGGGATGTGGAGAGGAGCATTAATCTCCAATGCATCGAGAGCACTGATCATTTAACTCTTATTTGCATTCACACACACACACACACTCTAGAAGTCAAATGTAGTTTCATAATTAATGAATATATGTTTTGGATAAAATGAATATGACTTTAAATTTTGAAAAACAACATAAGTTTCCCTGTAGATGAAATTGATATCTTATATCCCACAAACACTACAAAGACATTAATCGATGTTGATATCCATAGTTAAGTGTCTTGGCAGAGGAATAAGAGGAAAAAGTAAAACTTTGTCAATCAATTTGTATCTCATTCTGTTATTTTGGTTTTTTTTTACTGCATCCATTTTATATAGCAACTAAGAATATAATTTTTTTATTGATATTGGTGATTTTTTTGAAAAAAAGAAATCACACAATATTGTTTGTTGATTAAGAGAAGGAAATAATTAAGTATGGAAATACAGTACACTCTAAACTTGAAAATGCCATAGGTATTGCAAAATTTTTCTAGAATTTTCAATAACGATGCACATCAGTAAAAGTTGTAGAAGTAACAATTATGTTAAATAATTGATTAACTTTATTGTTCAAGAATAATTAAAAGTTTGAGTGATTAAACTGATTTTAATTAAAGCAGAGAAGAAGCATAGAGCTCTGATGAAGACTGCTGGACAGTTGAAACTGTAAGGAAAATAAAGAAGTTTTTAAGAAAATTTGTTTGCATTGAAGCTATATGAAAGAAGTGTTATAAGCAATATATATATATATATATATGAAACTGATAGATCTGAGAATAATTCAGAATCTTAAGTTTCCAGATTTTATTACTCTACCAAGGCACCAAATTATTCAGGAAAGTATTGTATTATTTGTAAACAAAGAGAAATGAAAATCAACAACACAACAAACATTTTCTTACATTTTGCTTATTAAATTTAAAGTAAAAACTAAGATAAGCATCCAATGCAAAATTACTATTTAGTATTTACTTCTAAGCTATAGGTAAATTATATATTTTTTTTCATATATTTATAAATAGATCAAAGTAAACACATTTTAGAAATAACACTAGAAAAAAATGTATTCTTTGTTGTTGTTGTTGTTGTTGTAACATGTAAAAGTCATCATCATTTATTCTATTTTACCGATATGCTTAAAAGAATTGTTTTCTTAATTAAAGTACCTGAAAGATAGAGCATTTTTCAATAATGCTCAAGAACTGAAGAGTGAGTTAGAACTAAGCTAAATTTGCAAACGTTTTTTTTTAGTCTATAGCCTGCAGAAAGTTCATCTAGACGTCTTGGATTGATTGACAAATGAATATTTACTCTTTGAAAAACTTTCTGTTAAGTACTGGGTTTATCTATTTTTATTAAGGTTTGACCTACATGTTGCATTTTTTGATTTTAATAATAGTATTAAAAAAGTTAATGAATCAGACATTTTAAATGCATTTAAAAGTCAAATTTAATAATCACATTAGTAGTTTCTTGATCTGTAATGTGATATTCAAGCACCAGAAATGTTATGTTTAAATTTTATTCAGAAATCTTTAGCTCTCGGGACCATTATTCTACTACTTATCTGAATCACAATTATTTATACGAATAATCACATATTTAATGGGATTAGATCATTTAACTTGATGACTTTTAAATTTTTTAATTTATATATTTAATCTACTATCTTCAACTATGATTGATAAAAAAAGTTCTAAAAGTGATTCCTAAAAAAGTTTATATTGTATGTATGGGTAAGAAAATAAAAACAAATATATATTTTGCTTTTTATAACATCTGGAACCCATAAAAATTATAAATTCATACTAAACTTAAATACTGTCTGCATTATTTTATTTTTAGTGCTTCTTAATTATTTTTTTATGCATAAAATATACGAAATTGAAGTTATGATTTTTTTTAGCAACTTTATCTTTCTGTCTATACTATATATATATATGTAACTTTTTTTTAATAACTGCAATCATATTACAACAGACACCATTCGAAGCATACATATATGACTGTTTATCATTCTTTGCTGTATAAAAAATATTTAATCATATATATAGACTTTAGATTACTAAAATTAAAATATGTGTAATATTTCGTAAGTAGTTAATATTAATTTCCATGTCTTTAACTCTTTCCTTCTATATATTGTTTAATAAAGTGTCTATATAAATTTTTGGAAAGAATTCATTAATTGTGATACGTGTATATTGAGGAGCACAAAAAATATTTGCCAAAAAAAGTTTTTTTTTTTTGTATTAATAGAATAAATATCTGGTTTAGCTGTTGTATAAAAATATTTTGTAATATTCACTTATAGATAATAAATTAATGAAAAAATAGCGTAATTGATCTTTTCTAGTTTGATATATATATATAATTCAAGAAAAGAGACTTTCAAGATCCCTTCAGCTATCCATTCTAATTTATATACTGATAAGCATTATCACATACATGTGAAAAACATGAATTATTTTTAATATCCGTATTTCGTAATGAAACAGCACTCATCAGTTGGTCCAGTTTATCATCTCTGCATATATATTGTACCGGTAAAAATCACCATGCTTAATCACACACAGTAATCCGAATTCAAACCCAGCCACGTCTAGGAATAAATTCCAAAATGCAAACTAAATTCAAACCCAAAACCTTGGCATGACCCACCGATGACAATATTACAACGGTACGGGGTTTTCCCTTTACTAGCTCATCGAAAAACACAGACTAAATTACCTACAATCAGCTATTTCATAGATACCTTATAGTCGGGATATTGGTACGGCTAATAATTTAATGTATATATTTAAGTTGTCGATACAGACAGCAGGTGATTGACTAGATGTCGAGAGTAGTAATGCAAGAGAGACAAAATTAGGTTAGATAAATTTTTAATAAATTATTGAAAGCATTGAATAATATTATTTACAGGTACGGTAAAACTCTCATATGTATTTTATAATAAATGGCTGCTAGTCATCAATAATCGGTTTGTACTGATTAACAAACTCATGCCAATATTTATGTGTTTAAATGGTTGTACAGGTTGATATGAGAATCAGAGTAATTGGAGCACTTAAAATATTTAACTACTAGCTTATATTAAGTTGTTTTATTTAATAGATTCAAACCATTGCGTATACGGATAAATGGGAGGCGGTTTTATATAAAAATATAATATATAATACTGATGTACTGATGGTTGCAAGGATTAAGGTACACTACAATAATAACTTGCGGTGCATGGACGGAATACCGGGCGGCTTGTACTTTGACAAGTCTTAATGCCCCCAAGTAGATCCGAGACACTACAACCAGCCGGGATCATTTTCGAACCCCGGTGATCCAAGAGATTACCTGGAGAAGAATTTCTTTCTCTCCATATGGTAGTAAAACGAGACGCCAACTTAGGCGAAGGTAAAGGCATTGCCACCGTAACATCGAGGAAGAGTGATCAGAAGTGGATTTTAAAACGAAATTATATAAACCATTTTATCCATCCGTAACATGTTCTACGCAACAGCCTGATATAACTATTCAATAATAACATGGCGAAAACAAACGATCGCAAAAGTAACAATTAATTAATTTCACTCTGAAACCCATAACTCCCCAGATTGTTTGGAAGGTAATAATAGCAATAAAATATTCACTTATTATTATTACTCCGTAATAATATATAAAAAATATAATAAAATTTTAGACTATTTTAAGTATTTGAGATTTGGAGTGTAGATTATAATATCATGACAAAGTAAAAGAAACAATAAAAATACTTGAATATTTCTCAACTCAACATAAATGAAACAATTTTAGTTCGATAAAAGAAAATTACTTTTAAAATGAATATAACAAATATTATGAGATAAACTTTACCGACTTTAATTAGAGTTGAGAAATATTATTATTGGCATCGTTTAGTTTGTAAAATAAGTAATAGTAAAAATATAAATATATTCACAAATGGATTATTAGTAGGCACAAGTATTAATGATTATCATCTAAAGACTAGAGCACGGAAATATTAGAGAAGAAATTTACTGACAGGTTTTTGTGTAACATTTTCAAATGGAAAACAAGAAATTTACATGCAATTAATTAGGTTAACAGATTAAATTTAAAATTATTACTGAGAGGAAAGTTAAAAAGTTCATGTAACAAAAGTTACCATTCTTTCTTCGTCCGGCTTTTCTTCTTGCGGTGCTATGTATGAAGAACGTAGGCGCGCATTTTGAATTTCTTAGAAAGGCATGGTTAATTTAAATGTTGGAATTTGGAAGACTGGAAGCACGGAAAACATTACAGATCAGCGGTATGAAAGATTTAAATTGGCAGAACAGGGATCAGCTTCTTGGACTTAGCCCATCATGATTGCAGTTTACCGGGCAACTTCTTAATAACGGTTGAAGTGATTTCTCTGGAACAACTACTTTGCTGTAGCTTGAGACGATCTAAGCACAGCCAAGTCAAAAGTTAGAGTGTCTATATCATATCTAAGATGGCTACGGTTGACATTTCTGCCTAGTTTTAGTTCACGACTCCGCCTCCTTTGATTTTCCGGCCTCCAGCAATATCTAATTTTTGACTATACAATAGCATTTGCCTTTCTTGATAAGAGTTCTACGTTTCTCATTTCCATTGTTCGGTTTTCATTTATTTTTAAATTTAATACATGATTCTGAATTGACAAAACAATTACATCGGAATTCGTGAATACAAAATATAAATTCATTATCTTAATTTATCAAAGTACAAATTAATTATTGTATACATTTTGTACAAGTAAGATTTTGATTAAAAATACTGATCAAAGGAATGTGACTTTTGATCAGCATTTTTAAATGACTTTGTATAATTTGCAAAATTAAAATTTAAAGAAAATATCCACGCAATTGAAACTTTTAAATTGAGCTAATATAAATCCACAAACCACACACACAAATATTATTCATCATGATTTGTGACATTTATACTCATACTCTTTACATTAAATTCTTTTTAAACAAACACAAAATAAATAACTTAAAATTTATGTGGCTTGGAATAGAAAAAGTCTCATTGCGGGTAAATAGTGGTTTAGAATTACCGTTCTTAAATGACAACCATGAAACTAAGATAGTGGTTTAGAATTACCGCTCTTAAATGACAACCATAAAACTAAGATCGATTCTTCGATCTGTCTGGTTCAATATATATATATATTCAGTGCTCAATTTATATATAAGTGTGGGAGATGATAATCTGGACTACTGATGAGTACTAGTTCAGGATTAAATAAGTACATTAAAAATTATTTACCTTTTCACATGTAGGTGGTCATATGTATTGGTTATATAAGATGGAGTGGATAGCAGAAGGGAGCTTGAAAGTCTGTGTTCAAATCCTTTCTAATTACATCTAAAGTTCAGTATATCCATTATACTTATATTCAAATATTATATATATATATATATTAGAAATAAACTGTAGAAAATAAATACTTAATTATAAATTATAATATTTTATAGATTTTGTAAATGTAAATATTAAAATAGTAGCAGGAATTCCTCAGTATTTTTTATATAAATTCCAACTCTGATATAAAAATGACTAATGTAAACTAAAATCATAGCATCTAGTAATAGTACTTTTTATTTTAGACATCTTTCATAAAAGTACATAAATGATTGAATAGTAGTTATCTGATCTACCTTAGTCTGAATGTTGTAAGGCAAATATATTAGAGTGAGCTGTGAACTAGTCTATATATTGTTCTAAGCCTCTCTCACATTCAAATGTACATAGCGTATAGTATCTCATATTTTGTTGGGTAACAATGACAAGAATATAATATATATTGTTTATTAAACAGCAAGGGTTCACCACTTATCAACACACATGTATATAATACACAGATACTCATGATATACATAGCAGCATATAAAAAATTAAAAATTATAATATAAAGAAAAAATTAAAAAAACTAATAATAATATAATTATTAATAATAAATTGAGGGGGCACATTTATGTGCATTTTACTCTATGTGTGTTCATTCTTGCATTCGTTGGAGCAATAAGAATTAAAAAAAATTAACTACTGTATTCTTTTAAAATAAAGCAGATAGCAAATGTTTGATTTTTGTTGCTATTAAATAGACTCTAGGCATATTCACTTTCTTTAATTATTTTTTTTCTGTTATAAAAACATAATAGTGTTCTTGTTATCAAGAAATTATGATTTCTCTAAACAATCTGATATTTTAAAATCAGTATCAACTTTTTGTAGGTTCTAAAATTTTGTAAAACTTTTAGTATTATACTCATAAAACAAATTATGCAAAATATTGCAAATCAAATTGAGAAAGGATAACAAAGGACAAATATAATATATATGATTTTAGCATAAACTAAAGAAATTTATATTAGCTATTTAATTGTTTCATATAAAATATTCAATTGAGAAATTCTTTACTACCTATTGAAAGTTTTCATAAACTTTATTTTTAAGTTTATTATAAAGTTTTAATTCCATAAACATTCTATTGATGTCAGAATAAGAGATAATTCAATGGTTTGTAGACTCATAGACCTCAACTTGATGAGAATCTATTATGTTTTTGACATCACTAATTTTTACAACATTATTTGGAAAAGGTAATTTAAATAATAAAAATGGTGAGTTCATTAAATTCATGATTATTTTGGGGCAACAATTGGATAATATAAAAAATCAAGAATATGCATTATTAATTATTTATTTTGAATGTAAATGTTTCATTTTAAAAATAGAACATATTTTTGGCCAATGCAAATTATCCAGAGAAGACTTGTAAACTGTTTTCTAACATGTAATCAATGAAAACAGTGATTGACTGTTAGAATATATTGCAATATTGTAAAATTTATTAAAAAGTAATAAACTTTTAAAGCATAATTTGATAGATTTAGGAGATACTGATATTTATTTATTATTACTTTAAACCCTAATAAAAATATTTTGTTTATTTTCTGAAAATGAAAATTCTCTTTCCTACAATGATAAATTAATTATAATATATATATATATATATTATATCCAAAGTCAAATGTGATTAATTATAATTTATTTCACTTGCAAACAAAAATATTTATTAATTGACTTCAAATTTATTATATTCTGATAAATAATAATGGTTTAATATTAAGCTTAATATCGGATGCTTACAGTTAATAAAACAATTAACCCTTTTCCAGCCTCCTACGAGGCTCCTCGTAGACATCTGATGTCACTCTAACTCTGCCAGTTCTTATGCTAAAAAATTTGTTTGATAGGTTTTGAATAGGTTTTTAAAAGTTCTGTAAGATGGTGCCCTCTTCCGATTTATTTTACAAGTAAAAAATAAAAAAAAACGCATTTAAACCTAAACAAAGAAAGAACATTACTTGTGATTGGTTCTTAGCATGCTCTCAGCTGAAAAAGACATTCTGATTGGCTGGAAAGAACAAAGAAACCACCTGAACAAAGAAAATAAAGAAAAACTCTGAGATTTTCATTTCGAATGCAATTTTAAGTATTAAAAAAATATAATTTCAGAAATTAAACTAGTTTTTTAAAAAAAAAACTAAAAAAACAAAATTATTTTCAAAAAATATTGAAGATTTTAGTAAAAATATTAAAGAAATATTTAAAAGAAATATTTACTTTTCTATAATGTAAAAGTGGACTTTTTTGTTTATATTATAGCTTTTATGTTGCTGAAATTGAATATTTTAGAATAAATAAATAGCAATTTATTTTTGAAAGAACTTTCATTCTCTTCATAATCTGAAAAATTAGTAATATACTTTTTATAAATGTATCTGAGTTGAATTTAATATTATAGGTGAATATGTTTTAACAATAGGCTTTGTCTTCAGTTTGTGAGTTGGCCAATTAAAAGATTTGATTTTTACCTCATACAACCAATAATATAATTAGCGGTTAAAAGGTTAAGACTGACAGTGTGTGAGAGGATTAATATATAATATTATGTATGGTACTCCAATATAGAAAACAGCTACTGATATATTGTAAAATTTATATTACAAATTTTATCTTTAAAAAAAATGATTATATATGGCAATCAGAGAATGAAAATGATTGCTTGAATATCATAAAATTTAAAAATTTGTTTTTTTTTAGTTCATTTACATTTTTGTTTGTTTATAAATTTATGGATAGTGTATAATTAAATTTGTGATATTTAATGCAACATAATTTGTGGCTCTGTTGTATATCTGTGAAAATTAAAAGATTATGATTTGCTAATTTTTTTCACATATGAGAAAAGACCCAATAATAATCAGAATCATTCTCTGGTTTGTACTCTTGTTGCAGTATATACTTTTGCTGTTACATACTTCTAGAAAAAACCCTTCTACATCAATCTGCTAAATGACATCACCATGTGAAATTGTGGGGAAACAGCACATTTTTGTAAAGTATGTTTTATAATGACTGAAATGTTCTAACAATGTGAAATTCTCTTTTCATTTACAGAAAATGGCAAAGAAAAAAGTTGTAATACTTGAAAGAGATTGATCTTATAAAAAGACAAGTTTATGAGTGGTTTAATTGAAATGTTAAATTTACAATCCCTAAAAAATGTTGCAAAGTGATGTCCAAAGTCAAAACAATGCTGATTTGTTTTAATGCAAACAGCATTTTTTTTTCAAATTTAGTTTGTAACAGTAAAGCATTTTATCTGCAAGATCTGAATCATTTATATGATGTGATAAAATGTAAATGTCCTATATTGTGGCAAAGAAAACAATGTAAGTACCACCCCAAAAAAGTATCATCCCTCAAAGTCTTGAATTTGAAATACTTTTTTAATTAAATTCAGCATGTCACAGTTTATCTACCAGCCATATTCACTGGATCTCACTTTCTACAATTTTATTTTAAATCTTTCAAATGAAAAAATGTTTCAATTTTTTCTTTTATATAAACTTAGAATTGGTGGGATTATGGAGGTGTTAAAATGCATCATTTTTCAAGTATTTCTGGACTACTTTGAAAAGTGACAAACAGGTTTAGACTGGTTTATTGCATTAAATAAAGTATACTTTTTAAAGCTATTTAATTTGTAACACCTACAAATAATATACATTTTTATTACAAAATTCTTTTTATTTCTGGGCCCACTCCCTTATATTAATTAGAAGAAAACATATGCAAATTTTGGTCTTACTTTCAATATTTTCATATATATAAATCTGTAAAATCTTTTAATTTATATATACATATATTATAAATCGATGTTCGTATTTCTTCAACAATATGTAATCTTATAATTAATGTAATCAAAATTTTTTGAAAAATACAAAATTGATAATAAATTGAAAGTATGCTAGCCTTTCTCACATGCGCAATTATAACAGAGAAAGCCAATCAGATTTTAAACAGATATCTAATAAATAATCAAGCTAAATTATAACAGAGAAAGCCAATCAGATTTTAAACAGATATCTAATAAATAATCTAAGCTTGATTATTTATTAGATATCTGTTTAAAATCTGATTGGCTTTCTCTGTTATAATTGCGCATGTGAGAAAGGCTAGCATTCAACATGCGATTTAGATAAATATTGTTTAAAAATACAAAATATAATTGTCTTTGTCAACTAATTCTTTGAAAGGTCAATCTTCTCATAATTCTGTAATCCTAACATTTACTGACTGCTGATTGATTAAGTCTTGCTTGTATTTATATATTAGCATAGTTTCTTTTATTTCCCTTTTATTTTTTTGGTTTTAATTCAATTATAATAATGTAAAAATATTGCAAACCAAAAGAAATAACAATGAAAGGAAAATAAAAGAAGCCATGCTAATATATAAATACAGGCAAGACTTAATCAATAGGCAGTCATCAAACATTAAGATCACAGAAATATGGGAACGTTGACCTTTCAAAGAACTAGTTGACAAAGACTATGAGGATAGTCGAAAGCGCTCCTAAATGATGATTATATTTATCTTTTTAAAAAATTGTTGATTATCGTATTCACTAATATTTAATTATAAGATTTTATATATTATAAATAGTTGTTCACTTGTGAAAAATATTTAGGATGTTATCTTCTTTGGTTTTTATATATTTAAAGTTTGTTCAACTGATTTACAAGTTTTATGTTATCTAAAGTTCTGTGCTAAAAGCATGTTTTATTTTTAGTTTAAAATGGATAAGACAAAAATATTATTACTATATAACATGATTATAGTTTTTTATTGTTAATTTTAATATTTTCTTTATCTGTCTACACTATAGATTAAATTTAGTTAAGGAAATACATGGAAATACCCATTATACTCTAAATTTTACACATATACACAGGTACACACAGTAATTCACAATATATTAAATATATTTGTAACTAAGAATCTTCAAGTACCTCTTATAAATATGTTTCAAAATCTTGTTGTTCTAATAATATTTAACTGCTAAGGATGTAAAAAAATGACTTTCCTTTTGTCCATGCAAATTTTAAATTTGAGAATGAAACTTCTTTCATTATGGATATAAATTGTGGCTATCTAAAGTTGTCTCAAATAAAGATTTGCAAGGCAGAGAGGCTAAGTACTCATTTTTAACAAGCTTGTTTGACTAACATAATCATTAATATGTAATATTAAAATATTATATCATAAAAATTGTTTTTCATATAAGATTTTGAACCATAGGCAAAAATGAGTTAATTATTATTTATTATCAGTTATACATTAGAGCTGTGAATTTTGCACATTATTTATATGATACTGATTCTTGAATGCTCTATGTTGCTTAAAATGAAAAATATTTATAACCAATCAGATCTGAGAATAAGCAAGATACTCATTTTACTGAAATCCTTCACATTACATAAAATTTCTTCATAACAAATTGGCCAAAACATTTTGAACATTGGCTAAAGGAAATGTTTATTATATGTATTTATTTTTACTGAACACACTTTCAGCTTGGAAAAAAAATCATAGCACTCAGGAGTTGGCTGAGTATGCTGCACTATTTATTGATGAAGTGCTAATTATTTAAATTAGCTATTTAAATATTCTATATGCTGGAAAGTTGGATACCATTTTTTTTCTTTGTTAATGATATGATTGTTGGTTGCAATAAACCATGCCTCTTTCACTTTTCTTTTTCTGTCACCTCACTCCATGCAAACAATATTGACCATTGTAGGGTTAAACGTATGGCCAAACATTTATTCATGCTTCCAAAAACTGATTTATATTTGGAATTATTTTTTCTCACTTGTATAAATATTTATGTTGAAAAAATCTTGTGATGATATTTGCCATAGATTCCCCATAATATACTGCTTTGCAAGCTGTGTTCCTGCATTTAATTTTGCACATAATCTGAGGTGTTTCATCTAAGGGTAGTCTGTTTTTGGTGTTGTTTAATAAAATGTTAATATTAAGGGGGTCATAATTTTGAAACTTATATTGTACATTATATAACAGATATGGTGTTCTTACTCATGGTTTGCTCTTCTCTTTGGGTTTGGATTGGTTTTATATTTTTGATAAAATGTTTTAATTATGTTTAGTAAAATGTTTCGTTATAGACTATTCTACATCAATTGTTTATGTAGGCATCTAAGTCTAAAATTTAGTGTTAAGAAACTTTTATTCTGATGAGTTTATATGTTATAGGAGTGAGATGTGGTGGGTGAAGGTGGAAATTGATCCTCTAATTTTAAACAACTTTATGATAATTTTAAATTCTAACTAATTATTTTTTCTTTGGATATATAGATCTAAAATGCCTTTGGAAATGTTTTTTTTATTCAATCGGCCATTTAAATCCATTCTTTATTCTAGTAATTCATGTAGTTGTGTGATGGTTTTTCTGGGCACACATATTAATATGCCATCCACATATAATTTGTATATAATATTGAAGTTTTTTTTCTAAAGTTGAGTAGAATGCTTTTGTCGTTTTTTGGGTAGTGTTAGAATGTGTTTAATTATATATATATATATATATATATATATTATAATGATATATATTATAATGATATATAATGAGCATGCGAATAGCTCTTAATAAACTTTTTAGAAATCCCTATTCTGCACATTCATTATATAGCATTTATTAAGACTATAACCTTAAGACTATGTGCCTGAAAAAACGACAGCATGGACCTCTGCATATCTTTAACACAAGATTCATTTAAAGATTTAAAGATTTGAAGAGGTCCCTACTGTCATTTTTTCAGACACATAGTCTTAAAGTTATAGTCTGATTAAATATTACTTTAAGTAACGAGTATGCACTTTATAAATATAATTATATAACATTTGTAATACAAGCTTATTAAATTACATCACGTTATATATGAGTTGATTTTCTTGCAATTATATATATATATATATAGAGAGAGAATAGATTATTCAAAGTGTATGTAAATCATATTACTCATTTCTTAGAAAGGGGAATAAATATGATTTACATACACTTTAAGTAATCTATTGCCTACATATATATTATATCCATGTAAATATATATATATATATATATATATATATATATATATATATATATATATATATATATATATATATATATATATATATATATATATATATACCCATGCAATTAATCACATTCTAAGACTGTAACTATGAAGGCATTTAATGCCCTCAAAAGTACTAAGCTTCAATAATTTCAAGCAATTATAGATTTTCTTACAAGAATGTGCCAGTGCATATACTTGTAACTTACAGTACTCTAAAAAAAGTTTCTTAATTTTATAAATTACAAATTTTTGAATGATTAAAAATTTATCCCTTCTATGAAAAACATGGCAGACAATCCTTGAGATATATGGAGGAACCATAATGAGGTTTCTTTTTGCCTTTAAATGTATTGTCTTGTGCTGAAGCCAGAGGCCAGTTTAATTTTAAAAAGTTGAAATGAGTTAATCTCAAAACATTGCATAAAATATTTAATACTGCAAATAATATTAGTCTAAATTTTGAGATCAGTAGCATTGAATGAAGTTTTGCTTCATGTTTTAAATAGAAAATTATTTTTGAGACATTTTTGGTTGTTTTTGTGACTTGAAATAGACTTCATCCCTATATAACATAAATAATTTAATTCATTTTACATTTTTTTTTTTTTTTTGGAATTTGGAGTAGTACCGATAGATTTTCTACTTTTTCTGAGAGATCCCTGAAGAATCATCTAATATAGGTTAGAAAGTTAAACCCTACGAATAAATGTTCACAAAGTTGTTCTATATATTAAAATTTTTATTTATGCTAACATGGATTTGTTGTATTATATTGCAGTTCTTAAATAAATTTTTGTTTATTTAAATAAAATATAAATAATCTTTTTTCCAAATCAGGATCATAATCTGAGGTAAAATTGATAGATGAGTAGGTACCCAAAAATAACCAGTAATGTTCTCTGGTTTTATGCACCTAATGTGGTACATGCTTCTGCTTACATACTTCTTGCAGAAACTTTTTTGCATCAATCTGGAATGTGCAGTCACCATGTGAAATTGAGGTTTCATGTAGCATATTTTTTGTAAAGTGCCTTTTATGGTTTTGGTGATTGTTGTAATGACTGAAAAGTTTAAACAATGTGAAATTTTGTTTTTGATTACAGAAAACAGCAGAGAAAACAGTTGTAATGTTAGATTACAAGCAAGCTGATCTCATAAAACACAGGTTTATGACTGGGTTAATTAAAATGTTAAATTCACCTGGTTCTTTAAAATGTGTGGTAAGTGAAGTCCAACTTCAAAACAATGCTGCTTTGTTTTTATTTTTTTTTTGTTTTAAAGTAAATTTATTAAACATAGTAATATATAGTTGAACTTCGTAAAAAATTACATAACATTTAGTTTTGTACTTGTTATATCAAAAAAAAAAAAGGAACTTGCAAAAAAGACCCAAGTATCATCATAAAGAGACACAGGCAAAAGTGCAGAGTCTCACTGCTTGATCTGGTCAAGGAGCTTGATAAAGACAGTTAAAGATAAGTCCTGAGAATGACCAAAGATGAGCCTGCATTGTGTCAACCATAAAGAAAATGTAAAAAAGATTAATAATCTGGTTGCTGTAAAAGATCCCTTCTTGAGAGACTTACAAACAGAAAGAGCATTCCTAAAATCCAGAGAAACATTAGCAAATGACATTTTCTCTCAGATTTAGTTTATAAGGGTAAGTTATTTTATCTGCAAGTTCTGAAACATTTATGTAATGTGGTAAAATGCGAAGGTTCGATTTTATGTCAAAGAGAAGAAAGCAAACTTCACCCCAGGAGCCATGACTGTGAAATACTTTTTAATTAAGTGCAGCATGACCCAGCTTATCTATCAGCCATATTCACTCAATCTCCCTTGCATTATTTTTTTTGAAAATCTATCAAATGAAAAAAAAAAATCTTTTTTTTTTTTTTTTACAGACTAAGAAGTGGTGAAACAAAAATACCAAAAGGCATCACTTTGCAAATGTTTCCGAACAACTTTGAAAAACAAAAAACAGCTTTTTTTTTTCATATGTCATAGCATCGGCCGGGACGCGAACCCACACCCGTCTGCAACCTGACCTCTCGGCTAACAATGATTAAATTTATATTACTTAAAAATAAATAAATAATTTTTTATTATAAAATTCTGGATACTTTTGGACACTCCATTGTAAATAGCATTACTTGTCAAGCATTGGTGGTCGAGAGGTCAGCGACAGCTGCTTTACAAGCAGTTGTCCCGGGTTAGTGGGTTCGCTTCCCTGCTGATGCTATGACACAAAGGAAAGAAAAAAAATAGCATTAGTATTACTGTATTCCATAAGCTCTTTACAATATATATATTATAACCGTTCGATTGTTGTCCCAACTACATAATATCACCAAAACATAAGTGCGCTAAGAATTGTAACCTCGATCACCGATCAATTCCCGCTGCACATTGTCAGCTATTAAGAGCTGTAACCAAAAGCATATCATGCCATCTATATTATGCACCAAAGACCACAACCAACATCTGGAGCAACTTACCACAGACCAAACTAATGATATAACATAAACTTTTTATGATTTAATTTGATCGCAGCCAGGGTATACCGCGAAGACCTATCATAGTAGTATGATAAAATACATTAAACAAATTATAAGTATGTAATGTTATTATCTTTCAAACCTTAATTTGCGATTTTCATTGTATGAGACCCGATGGCCGACCATGTACAAGATGGCATAATTTGTGGAACTACATAAGATTATGAAATTTTAAACCACCTATATGATTTTTAATACAAATGCTAGTCCAGGTAAAGCTTTGCAATAAATAAACATAAATACTTGGGTTCTTTTTTTATAGTTTACTATATCACTGAGACTCTTATTATACTGACAAATGACAATTTAAAAACGTTAAGTAAATATATTCAATCATGTCATTATCTGGTAAATCTGTTTACAGGTTTAATAATCAATTTATATTGTATACTAGAATCAACTACGCAAAGCCAAAATGATGGAAAAGGTAAATGGGATTTTATTGTACCTTACACATCATAAACTACCAAAGACGAAAAGCATCTAAATGTTTCTCAAAAAAATATCAATAAACTCTTATATCATGTTGACGATAGTATGTACTTCAATGTATGCTCTATCCAAGGTTTATGATTTCTGATTTTACGAATGACACATAGCAACGGCACAGTAAGTTTAATTATAAATCAACGTTTATTTACAAATTTATGAATAATAAGTAATTAATTCTAATGTTATAATTAAAGACATAAATAAACAAATAAAATAAATAAATTATAATTCCATCGACTTTCTTCAATAACATATCATAGGTACGGTTTTTAAAAACCTAATCATACCTTATATTTCAATTTGATATAATGAATGTATTGAGGAAATTATACTAAATTCAACATCAACTCATGAAACATCTAATGTCATTTCCAGATTCAATAAATCTATACCGTAAACTTATAATAATATAATAAATAATATTATATCTGTAGGATTTAGCTATAATGCAATCATTAAATAAAGTGAAAATTTAAACTTACATTCAGGTAAATAATAATCAACCAACAGTTAATTATTATGAGGTAACTTGAATAGAATGTCCTGCTACAATTTAATGATCTAACTTATAAATTATACTTACAAATGGAAGAAGATGATTTAGCAGAATAACTAAAATACTTTGCCCAACTTATATCTATGAAGTAAAACCATATTCCTGTGGATGCATTCATCTACACATAGGAATTAAATAACACTAAATGCTTTGTGGATTTATACACCATCATAAAGTAATAAGCATAATTACACAATTCCGCGGATTAACCACCAGCGCAGGAATGAGTGTAAAATACAAAAAAAATGGCAATTAAGTAATCTGCGGATTAACCACCGGCACAGATTAATGCCTTTTAACATTATAAAACAACATTACTATTTACTTCACATTAAAGTGCAAAATCATCCTCCTCAGTTATTCTGACCATTCAGAAAACACTAACATTTTAGCAAATGTGGGTTCTTGCATAATAAAATGTTACACTAATCAGGACAACTAATGTACTAACTTATCTTGCTTAAAATAAAACATATGTAATATAATATAAGTAATATTAGTATAGGAATATAAATCTGGAAAGACTCACAAAATACCTCATGAAAAATTGATACATCTCATAAATTCATTTAATACTTTTCAAGCTTTTTTGCAAGCGCTATTCTCTTGAATAAGTATTTTATTCAACCCCTATTAATTTAAACTTAATAAAATATAACTTATGAACTTCACATGCAAGTTCATATAACGATAAAATTAAAGTAATGCATTATTCATCAAATACATAAAATCTAACAGGTGTGTGTGTGATATAAATTAAATGTATAGCATTTTATAGCTCAATACATGAATTCTAGCAGGTGTCTGTATCACAAATTAAATTGTATAGCATTTTATAACTACAAATATGATCCGTGAAATCCATGTACGATGTGTCGAACAATAAATATACGAAGTAATAGCTACAATTATAGTTGAATTCCATACATGTAATTTTATCCATTTGTATTAGTTATTATAAGCACTATTAGATTAACAATTTTACGTGACTCCATAAACATGAAACAATTCCAAAACATGACACGCAGAGTTTAAATAAAAATGTTTTTTCATAAGTTATTAATTTCTACATTTCTCTATTAAAACTGTTCCAAGTTTATCACATCCATGCTAATATTTATTTATCCACGCTTAAATCTAGGAATACTAATTATAGCAATTAATTTAATCATTCCAAACTGACGATAAAATTAGAAAATAGCTTTGAATAATTATTTGAAGACTGTTTTTATTATCCAAATGGTAAACAAATTAACTAGCAAATATATTACTGGCATTGCAAAGTTAAATATCAATCAATACTATATTTTTTATTAAAATTATAAACGGAAATATTAAACTATGTTAATAACTTTAACATTTTACTTTAATTTAAACTTCTTCTTTTTTAAAAAGCAAATTTTCATATTTATAAAACTTCTGTAATTAAAATACTTATTTAATTTTTCCAAATTGTAGAATAATAAATATTTTAAAACATACCAAAATCTTGCAATTAATTCTGCTTTTAAACTGGAAAGCTCCGACATATTTCAAATGTAATATTGGAAAATTATTATTAGCGATTTGATCCACCTGGCTAGCCGACTTGAACAGACTTTTAAATTTAGCAATTCATCTTATTATTAAATACCACTATGTTATTTTTACGTTTATAGAAAACTTTGTGGTAATCCGTTTACTTGTTAACTATTTTAAAATAAGCTTATCATATTTACACCATTTGCCTTTTACCATTTTCTTTTCTTTCTCCCCCCAAAAGCAACATTATCAGACGATCTTTTTTTTTTAATTCACACTCCTTTCTTTTTTACATAGAAACACATACATAATTACTGTATTTATTTTTAATAATTAAATTTATTTGAACAAATGGTTTTTTTAATTCAATGGAAATAATTTTTAAGACTATTTTAAACAAATAAAAATTATTATTATTTTTAATAATATTTTACCAAATTTAATGTGTTGTCAAAATTTTTAAAAAGTTAAACATTTTGATATGAATTAGTATATGGAAAGAAGCAATTTAAATTTATTAAAATAATATAGACAACAAGTAAGGCAAAATATTACCCATTCTCTCTAATAAATTATTTTGAATATAAGAGAGTAATCTGTTCAAAGTGCAAATCAAGCCAATCAAATCACCAAAAGAAGACAGAGAAATTTTTATACCAGTTACATCAATTATTATATTTTATACTAAAATATATGGTTACAATATATATCATTTTGTTTAGAGATAGATTGAATTTTGTTAAGTATTGAAAAAAAAATTATTTAAAAAATATTTTTTAATATGATTGTAAATTGTTTTTTTAGATTATTTATCAAATATCTTAAAAAATACATTTAAAATGATTTTGATCATTAAGTTTTATGGGGTAGTCTTGCTTTTTTTGCGATCTTCTGTATGAATATAGTATTAATACTTCTTACGATTATGCCTTTGATTTTAAGTTTTAATTTTAGTCTTTCCTAGTGTAATATATACAAAAGCATATCCATCAGTTATTATTTTATTTAGATGGGATTAGAATGATGTTGTGAAAAACAAAATCCTGTAGTTCAACTTTCATGATTTTGATATATAATATTAATCTCCACAGGCGCATTTACTGTTTTATTTTCTTAAGATTTGAAAAATCCCTTTATGATGAAAAAAGATTGTCAGCAATTTTCAGATCTTTGGTTGATATATATTGATAATAAAAATGTTAATGTTGGCTTTTTAAATTTTTATCAATGCACACCTTATTTATTTTCATCATATCACAGGTATCTACATAATGTAAACATGATGTTCATGAAATTTATGCAAGATAAAAGGTGGTTTGACTTTCTGTGTAGGTATATGGTTAAAATATGATGGATTTGAGATAATGAATATAGTGATGAAAACAAAAACCTTGAATATATACGTATATAAATACGTATATAAATCTGTAAAACATTTAACCCACAGACACACCCATTATATATTTATATGTGTAAATAAATTAATGCATGGGTCGTTTCCTTGTAAATTAACTTCAGCAGTGATATTGATAAGTAAAATTTAAATTGCTACTGATAGTTTCTGAGGCTACACTACTATTTAATATTCTTGTTTAATAACAGATGTTTGTCATAGGTTTAATTAGAAATAAAAGTTCAGCTATTTTATTTTTAATTTGAGATATTATATGTATTTGAATTCCAAAGGCTATTTGTTTTGTTTCATACTAGAATAAATGTTTTATTGTTCTTAATTGGTTACTATTAACATTTCTTTAAGTAGTTTTATTTAGATTTCATCTTAAGACGGAATGACTTGAGGATGTGGATTTTAAGAGTGATAAGATTTGCATTGATTAGCTATTGGAAAATAAATTCAATATTAGTAAACGAGCAGTTAACGATGAAGCACCTTTTTTTAAATTTTTTTTTTTAAAAAAGTTATTTTTATGCTATATATTTTAATTGAAATGTGTTCTTTTTCATGACACAATAAAGTATGCTTATGTTGTTTAAAGTCACCCATTTAAAAAATTGATATGTTTTATTTTCATTTAAATATACTCTTTTTTTACTCACATAATTGAAATAGCTGAATATCATAAGTGGTATAATAAATTATAAGTACTTACCTCTTATAACAATATTAATAATGGTATATTTCGCATTTTATTATATGTAAATATGTGGCTATATGGAATCATGGACTTATTAATATGCATCATTATTGAAG
Organism: Epiperipatus broadwayi; assembly: GCA_028023455.1. Taxonomy (NCBI): domain Eukaryota; kingdom Metazoa; phylum Onychophora; class Udeonychophora; order Euonychophora; family Peripatidae; genus Epiperipatus; species Epiperipatus broadwayi. The sequence goes on along the minus strand of JAQFVV010012414.1, from coordinate 5,433,829 downwards.
ATGAAGATTTTAGAATTTACCATATAAAATTTAAAACAATTAATTAATAATATACTGGAAGTATCATGGTTCTTTCACAAGATAATTAAAAATATATAGTAAATGGCTCTATCTTGAGAAAATTTAATAAGTCAATTTAAAGTGAATTAATATATTAAGAACAATATATAGAGAAATCTAAAAACAGAAAGTATGAATATTTGTGCTGGAGGATTTGTAGTAAATTAAGTGAATAATAAAACTATTTCATATTCATATAAAATATTGAATGATTTGTAATAAAAAGCAACATATATATTAATTTTATTAGTTTTAAAAATTTATATACTGTGTTTTAGTCAGTACTTTATACTATTTTGCATTTGTTCCTGCATTAATATAAACTATTTATTACTATTTATAAGACTTATCTTATGGTTGTTAAAATGAAGTGAAATATTAAAAACGCTATTGAGTTGTAATTATTAGTCATGTTTATCATAAAATGATATGACTTTTACATATGTAGACATATCAATTATTGATACATATTTATTGATGATTATTTGCCTTTAGTATAGCTAAGCTAAAATATGTGAATTATTTGACCACTAATCATTTAATGGTTACATGCTAACAACAACAAAAGTTGGAATGCAGAGGCATGTCTAATGACTCCCCAGTTATAAAAACAATGAAAAATACACTTTACTCATCAAACCTTCCAATTTCTAGGCACTGATGGTTTTAACAATTTTTTTAAGTCTAGCTAAAAGAAACAAAATAAACCCATTATCTATACAATACTGGATGGCTAGAGAAATTGGCATGGGTTCACTACCTGCAAGAAAACTACTAAGCATGTTTATTGCTCAAATGTTCATAATATGATCAAGCACTAAATGGGTTGGGATTCATGAATACTGAGGTTCAGATTCCACCACTCTAACACTGGACAAAAAATACAGAATAAAACAATAATGAAATGGAATAGTGTATTGCTAGTTTTATAAGAGGTGTGAGCAACAGAATCTTGCTCCAATATTCATAGATCATAAGCTTCTGAGTCTACTACACTGCTACTCCACATAAATCATGCAGTCATGCATAATAGAACTGCAGTAAATAAAGTTAAAATCATGCTCACAATACTTTAACATAATCGATTTTAATTACTGAAAAGGCAATTTGTTTCTAATAATAAAAAGTAATTTTAAACCAAGCCTTGACTAATTGTGTTAAAAACCTTATCATAAAAGTCTACAGTTTTAACTATTTATTCATCTGTCTTTATTTAATGCAAGGAATTTTTTTTAAAAAATCATTATAGTTGGTGTTACTTTTGCAATAGATAGAAACAAAATGAAATATAAGTTTTATTTTAGTAAGTTTATACAATGTTTAAACTAATTCAAAATACCAATCACAGCTGAAAGCAAAATTAATATTTCTGTTTATCCTACATATTTAAAAAAAAAAAGTAATATTTATAGATGGAAAAAAAGTTTTGGAAAAAAGGATAGATTAATAAGAATATATCATTGTCCAGAAATATTACTAAACTCACCAGTTTCTTAATGTGCTATAATATCTTATAAACTAATGATCAGCTTTTCAAGCAAATGCACATGCGCTTTATAATCCAAACGCTTAAGTATGGGCCAATCTTGAGTACTGGAAATGAGGGTGTGAAGATATTAACCAATCACTGTAAATTACTTTTACTATGGCTGAATGAATGACGCTTGCGAAATTTACTAAAATTTACGATGCGTCATTCTTAAATGAAATTAAACATATGTATATGAGTTATTTATTTTATATAGCACAATGTTTATAAATTGTAATAAACTAATGATTAGCTTTTCAATCTAATGCACATGTGCTTTATGAATCTTAATAATACATGGATACTCTCATTTTCCACACAAGATAAAGTCTTTGTGAAAGAATAGAATGAATCCACCTATTCTTTCAACCCAAACACTTAAGTATGGGCAAATCTTAAGTACTGGAAATGAGAGCATGAAAATATTAACCAATCACTTTAAATTACTTTTACTATGTCTGAATGAATGATACCTGCAAAATTTACTAGAATTTATTATTAAGATTCATAAAGTGCATGTGCATTAGCTTGAAAAGCTGATTATTAGTTTATTACAATTCATAAACATCACACTATATAAAATAAATAACTCATTTACATATGTTTAATTTCTTTTAAGAATGATGCATCATAAATTCAAGCTTATTATTAGTTTATTACAATTCATAAACATCACACTATATAAAATAAATAACTCATTTACATATGTTTAATTTCATTTAAGAATGATGTATCATAAATTCTAGTAAATTTGCACTATATAAAATAAATAACTCATTTACATATGTTTAATTTCATTTAAGAATGATGTTTCGTAAATTCTAGTACACACAGGCATCATTCATTCAGACATTATAAAAGTAATTTAAAGTGATTGATTAATATCTTCATGCTCTCATTTTCAGTACTTAAGATTTGCCCATACTTAAGTGTTTGGGTTGAAAAAATAGGTGGATTTATTCTATTTTTTCATGAAGACTTCATCTTGTGTGGAAAATGAGAGTATTCATTTATTATTAAGATTCATAAAGCCATGTGCATTAGCTTGAAAAGCTGATCATTTTGTTTATTACAATTCATAAACATTGCACTATATAAAATAAATAACTCATTTACATATAATATCTTATATAATTGCAAAGTATTCACCTTTGAATATATTTTAGCAAAAAAATTGTTTATTGTATATATGTACATACAATCTTACATTTCAACTGTCCTGCAGTTTTCTTCAGAGCAACTCCTATTTCAATTTTCTAAAACTTTAACATTGTGTATATATATATAATATTTTTTCCCCTAAAAAGTGTTCACAATAAGATGAATAAATTGCATTTATATAAAATATCATTGTATTAAGTACTAATATGGATCTAATGAAAATTTAACTCATAGTTGTCTATATTGTAAAAGATTATCTCTATTTCAGAGAGAAGTTTTTTTTTTTCATTACATTAAATATAGCTTTTTGTTTATGTTAAAAGAAAGGTGATGCCTTCTAGAATTTTTGGATTTGATTCGTTTATAAGCTGCAATCATATATTAAAGGTGATGTTGATTTCTTTGTGCTGGGTTCCTATTATGTCTAAAACAGAGAGAGAATATCCAGATCTGGATAGAATATCTCTTTGAAAAGCTAGCCTCATGAGATATGATTGTTCATAAACCAATATTTAAAATAATATTTGAAAACATTTATATAAATTTTATATAACAAGATAAAGGCAATAATAATAAAAATAATATTATTAAAAGAGAACAAAACATACTGAATTTTGATATAAAATTATTCTATTAATATAATATTGGATTATGATTGTTATAAAAAATCATTAAAAGAAAACATGCATACATCATTACACATTATCCATACCCAATCTAAAATTAAATATTGATGGCAGCATTTCTAATTCTGCTAAGTTTTAATGTCATCTGTCTGCAATTTTAATTGTTTATTTTCATTGTATGCATTAATTGTCATTACATATGTATAATTACAACTGAGAAAAAATACTGATAAAATAGTGAAGCTTACCATTTATTTTTAAGATAATTACCTCATAATGAAATTATTCATCTTTTATTGTTTGCTAAATTGATATCTAGTTTTGTAGCTGAAAAATAAAGTCAGAGAAAAATAACAATAAAAAACTCCCACCAACGAGAAGTTTTCTATTCTGATATTAGGATTTTTGCTCTTAATATTTCTCAATGCAAGTAGACAGACCTTAAGTAGTAGTGAATGTAAAACAAATCTATATTTATATTAATGTCTTCATCTCCTTCCACAATGCCAAAAAAAAATGCCAAGGAAAATATCAAATATATAGAATACAACACTTTTCAATATTTAAAATAGCATATTTAGGTTTTTATATAATTGCTCAAATTTACTTTGTTTATATTTATTATTAAGTATTTAATTGGACAACCTTTGGCCCATCTTAATGTTACCATTACTAATAAAGACAATTGAGGGCCAAATTAAAGAGGATATCCAAGACATCATCAAAGATCAATTGTCCTCATACCAATTTTCCAAAAAGGGGAGCTCAACTGCCAATTCTGTCAGCTGCTTTCATCTTTCTCATAGATCATGTTCACAGGAGAAGAATGTCCTGACTGATTGCAATTCAACTCAACTTTGCTGGGGCTTTTGATTATATCAGGATCGAAGTATTACTTAGTATGCTGCTGGAACTCCAAGTGCCTTCAACATACCTCCAGATGATAGAAAACCCTACTTCACAATTGGGATGTATTTCTCTCTCTCGATGGTAGAGTGGCTTCAGGATTTCAGCCCTTTATTTCCATCCTTCAGGGCTCACCACAATGTACTCTCCTCTTCACACCCTATGTGATCCCATTACTGCTAAGCATTGAGTCTGTCTTTTTAAGATAGCCATCCATATGCTGAGGAAGAATATTTGCCATATTTTCTATATGGATGATGTGGTGGTGTTCCTCTCAGCTCGGGATGAGTTCACTGGGCTTGATGAACTCTAGATCAATTTTCTCACAAATTTGGTTTCAGAGTAAACAGAGCAAATGGCCAATTCTATCAGGCAAGAAAATACCAGGTGGGTTTGAAGCCCCCCTCAGAAATTTCTCAGCTTCCCCCTAGCCTCTCCCCCATCCATTATGAGAAGGGAGCTTGAAGCTTTTTTATTAGCTAAGGTCAATTCTACAGTAACATCACTACCTAAGGTCTATCTGTCCTTGTTGGGGAAGGTAGCACTACTGAATGCTATACTATTGCTCAAATTAACATTATCTGGCAGGATTTTCCCCCACATGCAAGTTTATCTGAAAAATTGAATCCTTATGCAGAAAACTTTGCTGGGGAGGCAAGACTTCCATCATCAGTCTCAACCTATTACAAAAACTCATGCTTTTTAATGGCCTTAGCCTTCACTTGCTGAAGATTTTTTACCTCCAATGAACTCATAATATATTATTCAAGATTTTTAAGGATAATCATGATATGAGATGCCCCTTCCCCATGAAAAAGGTAGAGCCCACCGATTGACCTCCACCTAGATAGAGAAGCATTTGGTTAAAAAGCAAGTTACAGTGATTATTCAAAACTTCCAGTCATCAGGTTCCCTTTTTCAGGGAAAATTATCATATTGAGAAGTTTATTGATTAATGTCTTTTGGAAAAACTAAACCTATTAATATACTCCCAATAGGAATCTCTCATTTCAAATTAACAAAATTCATCCCAAACTCAGTCCAAAATTTGTCGATTTTTTTAATAAAAATCATCCTTGGAGCACTCCCCATTGGGGCCTTTCTTCACTATCAAAGGCATTACAACATCAACCCCCTATGTCCCCTATGTAACAAAGAAGGAGTTCATTAACCACCTTCTGGATCAATGTGATTCATGGACTTACCTTTGTAATATAGCATTAGACTGGATAAATGGTAATGATCTAGCTAATATTTCTCTTAAGGCCACAATTAAAAGGGGTCAATTCAGAACAATAAGACTGGCTATTTCATTAACTTCTCAATTTGGACCACCAGATGTAGCATGATATTTGATCATGGCTGTGATGACTCAATGGTTAATCGATTTTTCTAGTCCCTTTACAAAATAAAAGATGAGGAATAAATGAACTTGTCAGCCTTGGCTAACTGACCAAACCTGGAGTCAGATGAGGCTAAATAAATCATGTATTTCTTAGGGCTAAAACTTGATGGGCCTAAAACATGAACTTTCTCCCATTCACTGAATGAATAATATATCCACCTTTCACCTAAGAATTATTTAAACTTTAACTATGTAGATCTTTCATGCACCTGCTATACTTAATATATAAACTTTGCATTAGTTCCATACTGTGTAATTAATTTACCTATATCAACTTGTAAATATTGTTATAATCCTCCTCTGCCTTTGGGCCAAGATAGTCATTAATCAATGGAATTTCTAAACCTTATATAGAGGTTTGACTTACTTTATATTCCTAGCAAATTATGCATATGATGCAATGCTTTAAGGCATTAGTGTAATCTTTGATTTTATTTATATTTATTTACGTTTCTTTTATAATTGCATTAATTTGCCTATTATAATTTTCTTATGCAACTCTTGAGACTATGCTATTGATCTAATTAACTTTTGATTTTTCTATACACATGGTTTGCATACCATATTTATATGTATTCATTGAAATTTTTTTATTCACATAATTTTATGCTATCATTGATTTCTCTTGTATCTACTCTAAGGTGTAAATAAAGTTTTTATTTTGAAAGTATTTATTAAAAATCTTTACTTGGTAATAAATATATATGTTTAATAATTATAATGTAACAAAAACATATTAATATTTATGTATTGAGAAATTATTGTTGTAAATAAATGTCTGCTTAAAAGCAGAAATTATATTAAAATTGTGTAATATGCCTTTATAAAGTAAATCAATGATGTGCACATTAAATGGGCTGTTCTAGCTTAGCCCAACTGATAATATGTAATTGGTCAAAATTTTACCTTGAACATCGTTACTATAATGCTTTATTTTATTTGTTAACTATATATATAAAATCATAAATTCTAACTGGTTATCATATGAAAATCACATGGTCACAACCCACATGCATAAACAAAACACTAGAATATTTTGTGTTGTCAAAGTCACATTATAATAAAGTAGTAAATGAAATCCTATACTGTTGTTTTGGCAAAAGATTGCTAATAGATTTGTTTAAAAAGGAGGACTGTAGTGATGTGATTGCTTTTTGATATTAAATTTAGCCTTAAGCATTATTACTTTAATATCTAAGTAATATATAGTTTCAGTAGAATTTGAAAGTTGTAATTGATTATTTGTTAGTCTAATTTCAGAACAGATTATGAGGTTTATTTAAATGATTTTGAATTAATAATCCCACAGTCTTTAGATAAGTTGCAATCTTTTGTGGCTATATAAATATACTGAACTTTAGATAAAAATGGTTATCCACCTTTGTTGGAAATAGTGGGTTGCCTGACTATGAATTGAGATTGATGGTTGTTATTGATATTGTTTAACTACTTATATATATATATATATATATATATATATATATATATATATATATATATATATATATATATATATATATATATATATATATATATATATATATATATATATATACATCAAACACAGCTAGTTATACTTATCTCAGTGCATTTTTCACTTTAACTCAATCCTATTACTACAATTCATTAGCCCAGAAGCCAGAGCAACCTCTCTCACATACTTGATGCATTTTTCTTTAATTTCTCAATTTTCTTCTTTTTTTCAAGTGAATAAGACACATATAGTTTATATTATATTTTTCTAAAAGTATATATACTCTATTTTTCTATTCTTTTTTTTAAAGATATACTTAACTTCATATATATTTTATATAATTCAAAGTCTATTTATCATAATCACTTAAAACATATGAGCAAAGATATAACTTTGAGGAAAAGTGTTCCAACCCTTATTACACAACATTAGTATGTATTGTTATTCTTGGAAAAACTATTAGATAGACCATTGTCCTAATACAATAATCTCTTTATTAAAAAATCAGTTTTCAGCTTAAAATAGTAATAATAATTATATATATTATAATGGTCACAGAGGATCTGAAGACTTCCAGTCTTACTGTATCTGCACTATGAGAGCACCACTAGGCCATTTGAATCTAGAAAATTTATAGAGTAGGCAGATACGTGCTGTTAAAGATGTAACTTTTATTTATTAAGACTGTTTGCCATTGCCACTAGCTCAAGGATATGCAGAAACTTAATATAACTACACAACATTAGTATGTATTGTTATTCTTGGAAAAACTATTAGATAGACCATTGTCCTAATACAATAATCTCTTTATTAAAAAATCAGTTTTCAGCTTAAAATAGTAATAATAATTATATATATTATAATGGTCACAGAGGATCTGAAGACTTCCAGTCTTACTGTATCTGCACTATGAGAGCACCACTAGGCCATTTGAATCTAGAAAATTTATAGAGTAGGCAGATACGTGCTGTTAAAGATGTAACTTTTATTTATTAAGACTGATTGCCACTGCCACTAGCTCAAGGATATGCAGAAACTTAATATAACTTAAAATATATTAATATTTAATAAAATAAGCTACTACCAGTAATAACACACACAAAAAAATTTATTCACAAACATATATAAGATTTATATGTAAAATTGAGGAATAAAATTTATATTTAGATTTTAACATTTTTTAAATTTAAATTACTATTTTAAATAGACCACACAGATAGACATTTTAATAATATTTTTACTTTAGCATGTTGGGTATAGATAGGCTACATAGAGTCCACAGTTAATAACCTTTCAAAACAAATCATTCAATCTCAGACTAAAAATTCGTAGCCAAACCAATGCCTGCTTCCAGATATATAGTTGCAACCAATGCAATATGAAGATGCTAGCATAAAATTACACTGACAGGAATGTGCATCTGACAGCATGATATTATTTGAAGAACTTGATTCTCATCTAGTACAGGAATGGGCATCTGTCTGGTGAAGGAATCATGTATATAAATTAATTAAAGAGTGCTACGTATGGAGGAGAGTGGACTTTCTGCCAACTTATAAATCCCTGTCCATAGAGGTAGAAGGGGTTAATGCCACAGGAAATATGTCTGCAACCATTTCAACAATATGACTGCTTCTTTGGGGTCATGCATTCAGTTGGGCATGTTTCCCTGTATGCTAAACATGCTTCACATTACATTGATATAAACACCCATATATCTCTCTACAAACATCATCCTAACTACAAAACAAATAGCCTAAAACTAGCCCTTTAAAATAAATGAATTTAAACATAGTTATTAATTTGTATCCATGCAGCTATTCACACCCAACTTTAATTTGATACATTTTAAATTAACACTTAACACAGAAAAAAGAGAAATGGAAATGATTGCTTAAACAGATGCATAAAAAATACTAATAATTGATTTTAGGCCAGATAATTGTTCTTATTTTTAGCTATTAATTGCAATTTTAGATAAGTTCTTATTAGATAGACACAAGAGTTCATACTTTGTGGATTGAGCAGATTTAGAAGTCCATCTTCATGATCACTTTCATAGATTTTGTTCTTCTTTGAAACAAAACTGCTACTTGCCATGCATTTGGTCAAGAACTGTCATCCAGAGGTCTCAGCTGGTTGTCCAGAAATTTAATTTATTGCAGACTTTTACATCGTAAAATCTGCAATAGAGCCAGTTATAACAGTTTATTCATAGTCAGCTCTAAGATCCTAATTCTAATAATCATTTGGCTTTTATATTTTTATTAGCCTCTTATCATCCAATCTTCAGATTCAATGAGCAAGACATCACTAATTCTCTGCTGTTTCAATTACGGTCCATGCTGTCATTTTGCGCTTGCATTGGTCATTTAATTTCTTTTTACCATTTAATTTATTTTAAGTGCCCCAAGGGCTAGTTTGCTTTAGAACAATCATTTAATTAATAAAACAATCATTTCCATTTTCTAACATTATAGAAATCAACATTATTTCTATTTTCAAAAATATCAAATCTTTATATCTTTACTTTTTTACAAAAAAAAAAAAAATACTTTCAAATACTTTTATTTTCCTTTTTTAAAATAGTTTTTAAAGTCTCCTAACTGTGCAATATATTAAACAACTTTAATTATCAGTTTTTTTTTTTTTTTTTAATAAATCAATTTTTATTTACGATCTTTTTATTTTAATTTTAAAATAATGTAAAGGCATTTTATAAACCGTTACAATATATATATATATATTAATAAAGCAAGACATATATAACATGACATTGTTTTATAATCTTGTATTTACAAATATGTAATATAGAGAGTATATCAACTGTTCAAACAAGCTCTTAATTCATAAGTGCATAAAAGAAAATATTTAAAATCTTTATCTGAAATGTTCCTATCCCCAGATCAATTGGTTTTGAGCTTATTGCTCACCTCAGTGAGGAGCTAGAACATTCAGATATGCAATAACAGCATTTATTTAATATGTAATATTTAAGTAGAAACTGAAATTTTCAGACATGAAAATGTTTTTAACTCCAGCTATCTGACTTAAATAGATTTAAGGCATTGAATTAAATTTAGATCTACCATATATTAATAGCCTTATTATAGCTAAGGCACTAATGATAAAATTATTGTAAACAATAAAGCAAGTGTTATTATATTATTGTTCAGTTGACTATTGTTCAATTTTTAAAAAAAAAAACAAACAAACAATAAATGTCCTAAATATGTTCAAATCCAAGTCATGATACCATCAGATTGGTATGCTATTACTATAATAAAATATTATTTTACAATAAGTCCTATATTCACCTATTAGTGTTTTATAAATCAGTTTATTGTAGTTATCTAAAATTTATTTTTGATTGTTTTATTTTTTGTTCTACTTCATTTCTTTTAAGCTAGAATGACCACAGTGATTTAGAATGAATAATAATGCAATATAAAAAGGAGAAAGAAAGAAAGAGAGAAAAAGAGCGAGAGACTGATTAAAATGAATTTGGACAGATGTAGAAAAGAAATATTGTAGAGTAGAAAGTGAATAAAACTCAGAGATTCAGTGTGTTATACAAAGTAATTTTTCACTATAAAATATTAATAGCTGAACATACATTGGGGGAATATATGAAACTCATGATGATCAACTTTTTTTAAAAAAATAGTTATTTATTGTTCAAAATTTCATAGCATATTCAATTGTCCACTACTCATTTATAATTCAAACATTATTGGAACTTGTCTGTCATTTAATTTACTATTTACAATGAGTACAGACTTTCACATTACTCACCACTCTCCACACTATCTCATAACACTGATACACTTGAATATGTCGAAAAGATAAATAATCACCAATATACGTATTTCATGCTAAACCAGCAATCATCAGTTGGTCCAGATTACCATCTCCACATATATATGCTATAAGTGCTCAGATATATATTAAGATAGTCAATCTCCATACTTAATGGACAGGCTTCAATCTACTCCACACTCCAACAGTCTATCCAACTGAAAATCTGATGATGGAATGCTCAAAGGCGACCCTGAGGCTGAGATTTTTGTCACACCCATGTTGACCTAAGGTCAATCTGACCTCTCATGTACATGACATAATCCATTTCAATACATATACAAGGGATGGGCAGACATCTCTACTATATAATAACTGAAACACACAGGCTTATTATATACCTGTGTTTATATATGTAATATATACGATATATGAGCACAGACTTTCACACGACCCACCACTCTCCACACTATCTCATAACACTAATATACTTGAACACATATGTTGAAAAGATAAATAATCACTAATATATGCATTCATGCTAAACCAGCAATCATCAGTTGGTCCAGATTACCATCTCCACACATATATGCTATAAGTGCTCAGACATATATTAAGATAGTCAATCTTCATACTTTACTGGACAGGCTTCACTGTACTCCACACTCCAACCACCCATCCATCCAACTGAAAATCTGATGATGGAATGCTCAAAGGCCACCCTGTGGCTGAGATTTTTGTCACACCCATGTTGAGACAAGTCAATCTGACCCCTCAGGTACAGGACATAATCCATTTCAATACGTATACAAGGGATGGTCAGACATCTCTACTATGTAATAACTGAAACACACAGTCTTATTATATACCTGTGTTTATATACGTAATATATATGATATATGAGCACAGACATGTGTGGAGATGGTAATCTGGACCAACTGATGATTGCTGGTTTAGCATGAAATACATATATTGGTGATTATTTATCTTTTCAACATATGTGTTCAAGTGTATCAGTGTTACGAGATAGTGTGGAGAGTGGTGGGTCGTGTGAAAGTCTGTGCTCATATATCCTATATATTACATATATAAACACAGGTATATAATAAGCCTGTGTGTTTCAGTTATTTACAATGCTATTTTTCACAGGGCTACTATCATATCTTGTATTTTTCTGATGAGAAAAGAAAATAGAATTAAATTGAGAATTTTACATTTTTTATATTGACAAATATCTGTTTAGCACATTGATGCATGTATGTTTTATTGATTCCAATTTATATACATCGTTTAATTTACATATATAAGTAAGATTTGAAATCACAGCACTAGTCTTAGAAAACAATTCAACTAAAGTGTGTAGATCAGTGACCTAAGTCTTTACTGTATTCTTATCAAAGTTTGTTAGCATAGTTAGTTCCAACTAATTAAGATAAGTTAAAATTTATGCTTTTTTTTGTAATTTAAAGAAAAAATTGCTGATTCATAGTATAAAAGCAAACAAATAGATTAAGAAGTTATTGATATAAAAATATATTTAACTATAAAAATTATACACTCATAATGTAAATTTAGCACCTCCACCATGCTTATATCATGACATATTCAAATCCAGGTCAAATATTGAGTAAAGTTTTATTCAGATTCCAAATAAAGTTAGCTATTTTTCTAAATAGTTGGCCTATAATTATAGCAGATAATTATTTAATATCATTAAAAAATAAATCTTTTCCCAATGTTTATATATTAATAGCTAATGGAGAGCAAAATCTTTTTATCTCTATGGAAAAACATCTTCCCATCTATCTACTAACCAATCTACCTACCCATCTACCACTGATCAATCAACTTATCTATTTATCTATCTATCTCTCTTTCTCTCTACCTATATATAAGAAATAAACTAATAAGATGATATATATATATATATATATATATATATATATATATATATATATATATATAAGTAATAAAAAACAAAATAAAAAGTACTTGTTTATACAGCCACTTAAAATCAGATATATATATATACTACGTAAATATTGAAAAGAAAGTAGTTTCAGACTATTTATCTAGGTATACTTCAGAGGTGATATAATTATTAAACAAGTAAAACAGGCATTTCAAATTGAAATTATCCCATTTGGTAATAGAATTTTTGTTTGATTTACCTTTAATCTAAAAGTGAAACCGCTTTTAGCTTTCTATTTTAGATATTAGATATACCCTATGTAGATATATACCAGCTATTAATTTATATATATATATGTAAACTTGTATTTTGGTTTTAGTTTTCATACTCTATATATTATGAAATATTTTAAAAGCTTGCTATTTTTCATAGTTTAATAACAGCCTTAAACATGAAATGCATGAAAAGTTAATCATTTACATGTTTGTTATAAAGTTAAAATAAAAAGGAATTAATCTGTTTAGTAAAAATATTACAATAAATAATTAGATTGATTAGTAGTCTTATCTCCAGATTTAGTCTTTAAGACAATCTTCTTTATAAGTAAAAAGAAGTAATTAAAAAATGGACTACTTATTATATACATTACACAAAATTACTTTAAAAGGTCACTCATTTTAGTAAGCTCTTATTTTTAAACAATAAGTTATAAACAGTTGCATAATAATTATTAATAATTCTTTATTAAATTAAAAAAAATTACATTTTATTTAATCTTAGAAATAAATATCATACGTTTACCATATTTTTGTATAGGTACATAATAATTTCCATCTTTTAGGGTTTCAGTTTTGTATTCAAAGAGTAAATAACAATGTGTTATATTTATAAAGATATGTGAATCTTCTACTAATATCTTAAAAAACAATTGGCATGTTGTTAGTTTTTTATGATGTACAGCCATATTTTTGATATGTAAAAGTAAATAGTTAATTGAAAAAAATATATATGTATAACTTAAGAATAAAGATTGATTGAAAAAAAGTTTATTACAACACTATTTTTTCTTGTCACTCTAAATTATTAATTACTCAAATCTAAATAATCAATAAATTATTGAAAAAAAATTCTACTGGCATTAACTTTATGTTAAGTAACTGAAAATTTGCCAGATAAAATAAATTATTTATTAACAATGTTACTATCCAGTTCATTGAATCGATCTTTAATAAAACCATAATTATGATAGGTTTACATATTTAAAAAATAAATATTAAAAAAAAAAAACAGTTAATTATTTTAAGTACTGTATTTGATTGCAATTAAATCATAGTGCATATATTTAAAAATTGTAATAGGTGTGCTGTCTAAAATGATTTATATGTTAAATAAATATCATTTAATAAAATTAACAATAAGTATTTCACCAGTTTCTTTACAAATATTGTAGTCCACTGAATATAAACAAATCCTTTAACATACTTTTTCTTTTCAACTCTTGTTTTGTTTTTTTATGAATTATTTTTTAATTTCAGTTTTTCTCCAATGTTTAAACCATATTGTATGGTATTGACAAGAATTTATTGCTCCTATAATATATATATATATATATATATATATATTATAGGATATATATATATATATATTCGATGGTTATATATATATATATATATATATAACCATCGATCATCTATCTATTAATAAGAATATGTGCATAAGAAAAAAAATAATGTTAAATAAAAATATTATTTTTTTAAAACCAACTAAGCTAGCGTGAATCAATAAATCTAAGAAAGATCACAAAGTGTCCATGAAGATAATAACTTCTAGTACTAATATCAGTTAAACTAGCTTTAAAATCCATAAGCAAAATATTTTGAGATAAATTTAATATTTGCAAAACCAATAAATAGTTAATAATCAGGTCTATGAAATTAATATGGAATTTAAATTATGAATTAGGTGATAAATAAATTAGGATATAGATGACTAAATGGATGATGAAAACAAATAATTAAATAATGAAAATGAACGAGCTTAAGAACGAGAAGAATAGAAAGAAAGGGTGTTAGGATAATGAATGATTAAGATGATGATAGAATAGAAGCCAATGAAGAATGAATCAATTATGATAATAAATTAAGATAAAATGAAAATGAAGAAATAAAAGAAAGATCAAAATGAAGTACGAGAACTATGTTGATAATGGAGAATGAGACCCTGAACTATAAACTAATATTGTATTAAATGACAGTAATGTAAAATAAAACAAAGTATGGATTCTAAGCTTGACAAAACCAGAATATTTAACTATGAACTTAAAATAAACTATAAGTTTTAAAAACTAGAAAAACAATTTGCATCTTAAAGTTATACTAACTCACTTAAACTATATAAAATTTAAAAACTAGAAAAAAAATTTACATCTTAAAATTATACAAACTCACTTAAACTGTGAAGATAAACATAACTCAAATCAAAGCACAATGAATAACTTTAGACATAAAATTACCATAAATTAAAAATTATGACTGTGAATTAGTAATTTACTTTTCTCATGGTTCAAACAACTTAAATATTACTATTTTACAAGATATACTTGGGTCAGTGAGAGGGATTTTGCCACTACCCAAATATAACAAACAAAGACAGCTCATAAAAAACTAAATAGAATTAACAAAGAATATTTGGCAATACCAACAATAATATGAATTTTTAAGTTTTATGAAGTACAAATAAATTCTTAATAAATCAAGCACAATAACTTACAAACTCTCTTGTATTAAATAACTATGATCAAGATCAATGAATGATTTATCTTATTCAATAAACAGGTTATTCCAAAATTAATAGACCATTAAAATATTATTCAAATTAAGGCATGAGATCAATAAGCCATAAATTCTAAATGTATTTTAAATGTAAGAGCTTACCAAATCATTGTAATATATTAATACATAATAAAATATAATGTCTTTATTGATGATGATTTTAAGATAATAAGATAATGTATTAATAGCAATAACAATAATAATATGGACAATGGTTAGCAATAAGGCCACAGACAACTAAATATATTTTCAAAACAACAAAGATTTATTTACACTATTTAAACTTTCTAAAATAATAATAAATAATTGAGAACATATATATTTCAGAAACAATATAAAACAAAGTATATTCATTTGATTTCAGGTATATTCCCTTGAAATTTATTAACAGTTTTGATGTACTAATATGTCTGGTAAATGTTATTAATAATAGCTATCCATAGTATGCTACTGAGAGCATTAAAGTATAACTAAACTTTACTAGTAAGATGATAATGACAATTATCATATGAAGGACAAATGACAATTATTATTTAGCATTCAGCAATCAATTATATGAATATGGGATCAGATACCAGAAGTCAAATATATACAGGATACAAAACTTTGCTCATGTCCACAGAATAATAACTATTGAAATGTCTTACCAATCCATTGGTGAACTCATACATAAGATAAGTTTTATAACTACTAACAAATTTTGTTGGTTTGCTTGTAAACTGTTGACAAGATAGTGCATCAAAACATATACACTATTTTATTTCATTAAACACTATAGATAGACAAGTGTCTTTGAAGCTAACTCTACATTATCATTGCCATACAATTTTAAAACATCAAAAACTTCACTATACATAGTTGAAAATACTAGACATCATCATTAGGGATCAGACAATAAATAGAGGCTCCTCATAACAACATTATATAGTTGTATGACAATATGGCAGATTCCAATACCTTTTCCTAGGTACAAAAGGTGTGGACATTGTCTCAACACAGAGAAACAGAATGCATACCATAAAAATAATCATCCCTAGGGATTAAACTTTACCAGCTAAGCATTAAATAATTATAAGCCTTAACAATATAATCATCTCATGGAATAAGCAATGGGAGAGTATACTCCATCTACCAATGCATAATATCAATGATACAATATTTAATAAAATTATATGTTTCTTACACTTATAAAATGGAAACTAGCATAAAAAAATCCTCATCTAAACAATGGCAAGATAAAATAACTCCTACATAAAAAGCTAAAAATAAATAAATATTCCACCTCAAACAATGCATATGTTAAATAGTGTATGAAACCAACAAAGATACTGTAAGTCAAACAATTATAAAATATTTTAAAAGCATAATAAAATGTGCAATAATAAGAAATACACAGTGAATGAAAAATAGCGTAAATTCTAGAAACTAAAGTGGACATATTAAATTATAGGCAAACTATAGAAAAATATAAAATGAATGTATACCTGCTTATATGAAAAACTCCATATAATAAAATAATTGTGTCATTGTAAGTAAATACTATTATACTTCTGACAAGTTATTCTGACTGTTTACCCATAAATAAAATATCAATAAACTATTCTCATAAATGTAAGATATGTATATCTCTATCTAGACAAGCCTAATTTAATATTAACTTTAAGCTAACAAGTACCCAAAATATATATATAATTTTACCTTAGTCTGTTTTCAGACTCATTACATATTTATACCATATATATATATATATATATATATATATATATATATATATATACACTAATAGCATATCCAAAACTAATATCAAATATTAATAAACAGGAACAATATAAAAAATATTATTATACTTAATCCGTTTTTTATAAAAATCTCTATTCTTCATTTTATTACTTCATTTTATTCCCATAGTCCATAATTTAAATTCCTATACTGTAAGCTTACTGACGAGGGAAAAACGATATCATTGTCGACTGGTGAATTATTTTACAAAGTGAGGCATCCATATTCTTCATATTTTATCATAGTAAAATAAAAAAAAACATTTAAGAGTTTCTGGTAAATAAGGGTCCCATGCCACCCAGAGCGTCCCCAGGTTGCGGATAGGGGTGCGAATAAGCAGAGTACTGTAAATAAGAAGTCGCTGACAATGGGACAACATTCACTATCAGGAAGTGGTGAAGGAGACAGTGGCATGTTTACTTCTATAAAGTGCCACAATTCCTATGACGGTGGATGTATAATGGTGGTGTTGACTGCCATTAAATAAGCCAACACCCCGCTGGGTGCTGGGTCAGCAACGGCATTTCTTCCAAGTCAGCAGAAGATCACTAGAGGTGACAATGATGAGGAGGAAGTGGTAGTTGGATTTTCATTTTATGGGATGTGGCTAGCGCACTAAGCCTATTATAGAGGTTATTGCTGGGCAAAGAAGGCAACGGGAAACCACTTTGTCTTATAATTCCCTTGTTTTATTATGAGTATGTCTACAGGAATCATTACGTTTGGTGTTGAGACCTTAGTTAAGAATAACTTTGGTGTCTTGCCTGGCAGGAGTGGACATGAGGCTACTCAGGTTGTCAACCTGTGAAATCCTCATAAATATAATTCATTGAGAGGGGCTACACTGAGAATTGGAACGTGGAATGTTAGATCTTTGAGGAAAAGTGGGAAATTGGAGAATTTGAAAAGAGAGTTGCATTTGAATAATATTATGGTAATGGGATTAAGTGAAGTGAGGTGGGAGGGATGTGGAGAAGTAAGTAGTGGAGATGTAAAGTTGTTTTATTCAGGTGGTGATAAGTCAATTAATGGAGTTGGCAATGCTGTGAAGAAGAAAATATGGAATAGTGTGGCAAAGGTTGATGGTATTAATGATAGACTGATGGTGATGAGAATAAATGCAAGTCCTAGGGATTTGGTAATTATACAAGTTTATATGCCAACTAGTACTCATGATGATAGTGAAATTGATGAAATGTATGAGAAGATAGAAGAAAGTATTCAATGTGAAGGGAAAAAACGCATGTATATTGCTATTGGGGGATTGGAATGCTGTTGTGGGGAAAGGTAGGGAAGAGAAAATTGTTGGAAATTATGGTATTGGAAAAAGAAATGAAAGGGGTAGTCGACTTGTACAATTTTGTAAAGAGATTGGGTTTGTCATTGCAAACACTTGTATTAAAAATCATATTAGAAGATTGTATACATGGAAAGCTCCAGGTAACAAAGAACATTATCAAATTGATTATATATTGATCCAGAATAGATATAAGAATGCTGTTAAGGGTTCACATGCTTTGTCTGGTGCTGATATAGATTTGGATCATAATTTGGTGATGGCTAAATTAAAGTTAAGTTTAAAAAGAATTAAAAGAGGGAAAAGATACACAAGATGGGACTTGGATAAATTGAGACAAATGGAAAAAGGAAAATTTGGTTTAATATGTGAAAATGAATTTAAAAGAATTGTTCAGGATGGGAACTATATTAATAGCTCTGATGAGTGTTGGAATAGAATTAAAGAGGTATTCTTGAAAATAGCAAAAAATGAAATAGGTATTATTCATGCAAGAAAAGCTAAAAGACCTTGGATAACTGAAGGTATGTTGGAAAAGATGGAAGTGCAGAGATGGTGGAAGAATGTAAATACTGAGGAAGGGCAAAAGGAATATAGGAAATTTAATAACAAATTAAGAAGAGAAACAGATTTAGCAAAAAAAAAGTGGTTGGAGCAAGAATGTAAAAAAATAGAAAGGTTTCAACAGATGAAAAGATATGATCTAGCATTTGATAGAATACAAAGTATTTCTTGGAAGAAAAAGACATGGGTAGCAAGTGAGATTGTGGATAAGAATGGAAGAAGGTTAACCGATAGTAATGATAAATTAAAAAGATGGGAAGAATATATTCGGTATTTGTTTAGTAGAGGAAATAATTTAATTAGTTATGAACTTGAAAATGAAGAAGATGTTGCAATGGATGATAGAAGTATGGACATATTGCCAGATGAAGTAAGAAAGGCAATCGCACAAATGAAGAATGGTAAGGTTATTGGATTTGATGCAGTACCTATAGAATTTTTGAGAGAAATGGGAGAATTTACTATGAAGGAAATAGTTGGACTTTGCAATTTGATATATAATAGTGGAGTTTGGCTTAAGGTGTTATTGAGGATTTTAACTCAAAGGATTTATGGGAAGGTTGACTATTATATTGCTGAAGAACAGTTTGGTTTTCGGAAAGGGAAAAGCATAAGAGATGCTATTGGTGTTGTTAGGACAATTGCAGAAAGATATATTGAAAGAGATAAAGGAATTGGTATATGTTTTGTAGATTTAGAAAAGGCATTTGATAGAGTAAGCTGGAATAAACTGATGTCTATCTTAAGAGATAAAGGAGTATTCTGGAAAGAAAGATGATTGATATGGAATATGTATAATGGTCAAAGAATAAGAGTTAGATTTGGATGTAATGAGACTGATGAAGTAAATATAGAAAGTGGAGTTAGGCAAGGATGTAGTATGTCACCTGTTTTGTTTAATATTTATTTAGAAGATATGCTAAATAATTATTTGGACTGTGGAGGAGCAAATGTTGGAGGGAGCGTAATAAAGTGTATAAGATTTTCAGATGATATGGCTCTTATTGCTGAGGAAGAAAAGGATCTTCAGAATATGTTGAATAAATTGGAAGAAGGATGTATGGCATATGGAATGAAGATTAATATTGAAAAGACTAAGTGTTTATGGATAGGGAGAGATACAAAAAGACTGCAAATTGGAATCCATGATGACATGGCGCAGCAAGTGAAGGGATTTAGATATTTGGGTTGTTGGTTGAGTGAGGATGGAAGAAGTGAAGATGAAGTTAAAAGAAGAATAGCATTGGCAAAGGTGACATTTGTAAAAAGAAAGAAGATATTTTGTGGACCTATGGAAAGAGAATTAAGAAAAAGATTAATTAAATGTTATGTGTGGAGTGTATTAATGTATGGTTGTGAGACATGGACATTGAGTAATAGAATTAAGAAACGACTGGAAGCTTTTGAGATGTGGACATGGAGAAAAATGGAAAAAATCAGTTGGGTGAATAAAATAACAAATGAAGAAGTTTTGAAAAGAGTTAATGAGGAAAGAAGATTGATTGAAAGTATCAAAGAGAGAAAGAGAAACTGGATTGGACATATACTAAGAAAAGATTATAGTTTAATGAAAGATGTTTTGGAAGGAATGGTGAGTGGAAATAAAAAGAAAGGATGGAAGAGATTGACATTATTGGATGATATATGAGATGGAAGGGGTTATGTGGAATTGAGAAAGTGGGGAAGGAAGAGAATGGAATGGAAGAATGGATGAACTGATGTAGTGACTACTCTCTGGACCTGTCTATTGGACAGACTACTATTGATTGAAACAATGATACAATAATGTTCATAAATATTTTTCTCCAGAATTTTGGATCAGTCTTTTTTTTTTTAAAAAAGGAAGCTAAATAATATTTCCAACTTTAACAGCAAAAGAAAATTTCCTCCAAAGAATTGTTATTAATTTTTCCATCTGTAGTAATATATTGGAATGATTAAGAATGATTTCTGCATTTTAAAGTATTTCAAAATTTTGTTATTAATGTTTTAAAGTAGTGTTAACTCCAGTGTTTCACAATAGTAATGAAGACATTGCTATCTACTTGTAAAAATTAAATTAATGCATTACATTATAGGTAAATGTTAATATTTTTTAGAATAGACTTTAATTTTTTTAAATTTAAATTCAGAAAGTTTTGTTCAGATTCCTTTTAATTTATTTCCCATTTATATTTGGTATCAAGGCAAAAAAAAATTTTTATATCTATTTTATAAACAAATGCACAGAATATTTTTCTTTTTTTTTCTTTTTGCTCTTCCAAACAAACCATTGTTAATCTTTTTTCTTTTTGCTCTTCCAAACAAACCATTGTTAATCTTTAAAGGTTCATAATAAGTGCAATAACTAAGATTGTAGTAAAATATAGAATAAAATTTTATGCTTACGATCTCTTATCCTGTATTAAATCTGATGTCCCTTTGAACAAAGTAATTGTTTTTCAAAATGGTCCCCATTTTTTTTAAATGTGAAATCACGGTGATTGTCAGTTGATACATCAGTTGGTCAGTGCATGCAAAGAATTGGAATTCTCTACTCCATATTCATGGGTCAAAATACAATTACTTATCCTTTAATTTCAGTTTAAATTCAAATCCAGTGTTATTTATTTTCAGCTTCTTCTCGGTCTTAACTTTTGTTATAGTTCAGATGTTGTGATCTCTTATCCTGTTTTTTTTAAATGATCCCCCCTCTACAACCTGCTAGGTTATTTATACATTTATCAAATGGAATTATTGTAAAAAATATCTAGACCAATTAAAGCATGGTATGTACATATAATAATATGTCTCCATCTGTATTTATTTATGATAACTAAATAAGCTGTTCAAAATTATTTGAAATCACAATAAAAATATGCTTAGGGATTAATTACAGAGATTAATTTAGAATTGTTATGATTTTAAATTTATTTTGATTATTATTGAATAATAACAAAATATCAAATGTTTCTATACTTATAAATTAATAAGAACATTAATAAATTATTATTTTAATATTATTAAAAATTAGTTCACCTGGCAGAGTGCCTATTAGAATCTCATACACATACTGCCAGAGGGATTAGCATATATTGAACAATCTGAGTCTGTATGACTCAGGAGATTTATTGGTAATATTTACCAAATTTTGTAATAAAATTTGGCAACCATTATAACATACAACTGATGTAATATACTGATTAATATATTTCAATTGTCAATTAAAATTTAAAATTTTACACATTTGACTGCCCAAATACGGCTTGGCAAACATCGAACCCAGCCATAAGGTTACAATATATATATATATATATAATAAAGAATTAATCGTAATTTATAATTTTTTGTAAACATCAAAGGTTAACCCTACTATAGTCTGACAGATATCTTTGTTCTCGTTATATTTTAGCTGTCAACTTTTATTTTGATATTAAACCATTATTTATCAGAATATAATAAATTTGACCACATTCAATACATATTTTTATTTAGAAATTACATAAATTTATAAAAATCATACTTGATTTTGGGAATTATTTTAAAAAATAGATTTTAATCAAAACAAAATGCTGTTGAGTTATCAAATTTCAAAATGAATGAAATCTTTTTTGTTTGATGATTGTTTTAAAATCTGAAAAAATTATAATAGTAATTATTAAATCTATCAATTTATGCTTTAACTCTTAAGCTGGTAAAGCAACTATATTGAATATTTAAAAAAATATGTTAAGCCACAAATTTTATCATAGCTTAAGTTTGTATTACTTAAAAATGACATAATATATATTGTTTGAAACATAAAACACCAAAGAATGTAATTAAGCTGAAAGAAATAGTCATTGATATTCAAAGTAATAAAAAACAAGAATAAAAAGTTAATATTTCTAATAATTATTTTCATATTATTTCATAAATTTAAAATTATCATCCATACAACTTAAAACTATGTTTGTTTAGTAGGTTAGTTGGATTCAGCATAAAATTTCTAAAAAAAATGGTATATAATAATATTTACCTAAGTAATCCATCACTTGAAAACTTCATAGAATAAAGACATTAGTACCTTTCATTTTTCCTAGTAGCCCTTCAAAATGTTATTCCATACAGGAGTTTGCAATGAATATGTTATTCCTAATAACATCTCTTATAACAAGTAGTTAATATTGATTAATAATCAGTATAATTTGAATATTGTAATAAAGAACTTCAACAATCTTTGTAATTTATTAAAAATTACTACTAAAATAGTCTTTATATACAAAATAAAATAATAAAATAAAGTAAAAAGTGAATGAAATACTAAATTCATTATAGAATTGAGCTTAAGGTACATAAGTTAGTAGATTAGAATCAGTGCAATGTAGTATTATTTATCCTATCTTTATAGGTTTTGAGGGATGGTATTTCTTTATGCTATTATAACCATAAATTTAGTAATAGCTTTATCATTTGCCATCTCTCTTTGCATTTGATATGCAGCTCTGAAATTTACATTGCAGTAGTGTATATCAGCCTAACTTTATATACTGTCAAAATCTTTACTTTTAGCATTTGCATATGTTGATTAGTATTAAAATACAGACAAGTCATTATAGAATAATCTAAATCAGATCATAATATTTGTGAAATATGTTTATCTTCGTCTCATATCACCTAATTCAAATACTAGACCCAAATCCACATCATACCAAAAATCCAGATAATTCACTATATAAATTTACACAATCAGGAACTATTTTTTGATCAGCGTATATGTTAGTTTCAATAATAATTTTTTTGTATATTTTTTATCAAATATAAATTCAAATAATAATTAAAAAATATATAAAGTAAAATAATTAAAAAATATATAAAAATAATTACTCACCATCAGCTCGCAATAACGTTCATTCTTGTAAATACATCGGTAAAAAGTTGTATTTTTTCTGATATAATTTTCAGGGTGAATATTACTCCATTAACAATGAAAAACCTGAGAGAAAGACAAAAAAAAATCAATTTATTTGATCATGAAAATTATCATAATTTTTTTTATTTTTTATCATAGAAAAATAAAACTTATCTTTTCTGAAACTAGAAAGAAAAATGGAAATGAAAGTGTAAAAAATGCATGTGTAAACTGTGTGTATTTCTGTTAATGCTAAGCTTAAATCTGATGTTTATAGTTTTAAAATTCTTGAGCATCTTAGATGGTTGTAAGAGGTAATTAGTTAAAAGTTTAAATTTTTTCATAATTTTTATTGTTAATTATTATAACAATCTGCTGAGTAACCTCATTTCTAGTTAGCTGTGTTTACCATAACTGTAATTGCTATAGTAAAAATGTTATATATATATATTACTCTTTAAAATGCTATAGTAAAAATGTTATATATATATATTACTCTTTAAAATGAAATATATTCAATTTATAGACAACTAAATACTTAAAATATATAAATAATAAATTTATTAATATCTAATCGATTTTCGTTCAAAAAATGAACCTTATCAAGATATTATAACAGTTGAAAAAATTCACATGATTTACATATCATATACAGGTCAAACTTAACAATAAATATGTTTTTAAATTTTCCAATTTTTATTTAATGACCATTCTCCACCTAACTTAACTGACCCTTGTACTAAATTCATACATTTCTCTTTATTTTCATGTATATACAATGTTTCATATACTTTTCTTTCTTTATAATTTTTACAATATTTGATGACTTCAAAATACTTTCTTCACAATTCATAATGTGTCCTGTTTCTAAAAAATGGCAAAATGGACCTGATTTAATATCTTTTCTATTTATAGCTCTGTCATGCTCTTTACCCCTTTCTATTTTACTTTTTACTGACTGACCTATGTATATCATCTTGCATATTTTACAAATAATTTTATATACTATTCCTATCCTATCATTCTTATTATTCCTTATTTTAGAATTACTTACTAGTAATAATATTTATTTTTGATTTTTAATAATTATTACACAATTATGATACAAATATATTCATAAACTTTTCAAAATATCAAGTTTTTACACAATTGTAATATTTTATTGACATTCATATTATTTCCTCTAAGTATGCTTGCAAAGGTTGAGATCATCAAATATACAATGGCTACTCATCATTGCATGGTTTCATATATTTTTGAAATACTGATTATTCGATTTTCATTACATCTTTTGAATTTTTTTGAAATTAAAATATTAGAAAATAAATATATGTGAATTTTAAAGCCATAAAAAAAAAAGCTTCACAAAATTTTCAGCAGAGGGTGAAAGATACAAATTTTATTTTTATAAATCTCAGATGAAGTTTGATCATCTTGCAATATGACCCAGTTAAAGGTTATTTCTATTTACATGGACATTATCTTCGCATTTCTATTCTTTATTATAATAAAAATACATGGAAACATTTAATTCAGTATATATAATGAAACATATTTTCAGGTATAATCATTTCATAAAACATCTTTTACCTATGAAACATTTATTTCAACACACACACACATATATATGGACATACATACAAAAGTATATTTACAAAAATTTCCATTATGACATAAATCATAATTTTTCTTTGAAATTTACTTCTTGATTACTTTCATGTGTTTACATTCTTTTACATTAATGTTTTTTAAATTTACATTTTATATAAAATGCTTTTAAATATTATAATTAAACTTCTATGATTACATCAGACTCCTAACTCTTTCTATTAAAAACTAGTTTTCTCATTTACATAAATATATGAACTTTCTCTAATTAATCTTTCACTGTAGGATCTCACTTTTTCTAAAATCTTTTTTTAAAAATTTAAGAACTTAGATTCTTTCATATGTAGGTATATTCGAATTTTTATCTAGAAAATGTTATTTTAATGTAGTTTTCAATTTATTTTTGCTATACGTAAATAAATAATTTTAAATAATAAATAAATACATTTTATTATTTTATCTATTGAAAATTAGTGGTTAATCTCAACAATTCTACATTTACTTAATCAAATTGACTCTGCCACCCCACTCTTCATCAGATGTGAATTGCTTCAGAAACATTTAACTTACCACTACATTGAAATGCATATGGATTTTCAAAAATAGCCTAACTATTAACGAATTATAGTATAGAGATTCTAAAAGCCTATAGAATACAAACAGGAGTCAGTTTACTATTAAATTAATTTTCCACCAAGTCTACGTTTTGATAAACATTAACTATGTAGTTTGTACTTTGTGTTCAAACATATCTACAAAGGTTTGTGCATTTTAAATTTTGTTTATGAAGCAGATAAATGAAACAATCACAAGTTGTTTTGAGCTTGTTGTCTTCAATAATGTTTAAGATGAATTCCAAATATCTTTATGATTGTATCTACAAAAAATATTTGCTCTTTCTTAGGAAGTCCATTTGTTTAGTTATTTGAGGAAAAAAAATTATTGTTAATCTGCAAATTCAAAAGATGATCTTTTGAGGCAAAACTCCTCGATTTCCTCCTCAAAATCAATCTTCACTCCCTTCCCACAAATCAATTTTTGGTCAACCATAGGGATTTCACCAAGATCTCTCCCATATGCCAGCACTGTAAATCTGACAATGAAACCCTCCAGAACTTCCTACTTAAATGTCCCTTTCTGCTTGGAGTGAGACATGTCATCAACTCCTGCCTTTCCTTGCACAGGAAAATCATCTTCAACCTCCAAGAATCCATAGAAACAGGGGTCATGGCAACTATTAGATTATCAGTTTTCCTCATCTATGCATGCCCTTGGGTTGCTCCAATATGCCATTATTTTTGACCAGAGTGTCCACTCAGTGAATCAAAAGCTATTGGATCTAATTCACTCTCTCAAAAACAGATACCCAACTAGCTTCACCTCCACTCCTCACAGACACTTGGGCAATCCTCCAACTCCTATCCTCTCAGTCTCTGTCATAGGACTCAATCATTCAAATGTTTGTGACCCATGCAGTGCTTGCCCAATGAAGACATGCATCTCAGACTGGCCTGAACTACACACCATTTTCTCTTTCCACTTCCCATTCCCTTTTCACATGTATCCTTCCCCTCTTACCATGTTGCTTCTGAAATTTCAATTTATCATATAATCACCCCCTTGTTAACCTTTTTCTAACTATATTTGTATCTGTTTTTTTTTTTTTTTTTGATGAATAAACTTTCATCACTAAGAAAAAAAAAACTATTGTTTGAATATGCAGATAGAAGTTTTTTATTTAAAGTAAATTTTAATTGGTGAATTTATATCTTTATTTAATGACAAGTCTGTTCTATTTAAAAGTTTTTATATTTTTTTATCTGAAAGGTAACTTTTTTCCTAATATAATATATGTAAAAGAACAGGAATTTATGATCCACTTCGCATACCAGCCTATAAATACTATGCATTCATTAGTATATCAAATTCATGATAAGAAAAAGAGGAGAGTTTAAACTGAGGAACTTCCGATTTAAAACAGCAAATTAACCTATGATAATTATTTCTAAAGACTGAATGATAAATAAAAACAACCTCTAATAAAACATTTTTTATTTTAATCAGAGTTCTTAAGCGTGATAATAGAGAAGTTAGGAATATTTTGAAAGCAGTAACCAAAAATATTTAACAAAAAAAAAGATAGTAGATTATTTGTCTAGTACGTTATGATAAGGTAGTGGGCAAATTAGTCATGAAAAGCTTAACATATTAAAAGTAAATTATTTCGCCAAAAGAAAAATTGAATCAAGATTTATTTGTGAAATTAGATTAAAAAATAATTCAAATTCTTATATAAACAGCGAAACCAAGAAAAGTGAATGGAATTATTTGTTATTCTTAAAACTTTATGATTAAGTATGTAATGGAGATTAGAAATTATGCTTGACTGATGCTTTAGCATTAAATAATGGTAAGACATTATAAATTTTACATTAGCCTTAACGTTTAGATTTCGAATGAAAATTTAGGGGAATTATAACGATCATATTGCCTTGTAAGATTTAATGTAATGATAAATGATACACTCAAAAGTATAATATTTCTTTGTTAAAGCTCAACCAGTTACTTCTGTTGCTAAAATGGCACAAAACATTGTGAGCAACTACCACTGAAATACTTTTTTTTTAAAAAAAAAAATTTTGATTTCGATTTTTTAACTAAAATCAAAATCATAAATAGAAGTGATTGAAAAAATAAATGTAGTTTTTATTTTTTGTATAAAAGAGTTATTTTAAAGAAGTGGAAATAATTATGTCTGGTATGAATAAATTTTCTATGTACTATTTGATATATTCAATTTAAAATATAGCAATGAAACATCATACGAGAAAAAACTTAGAGCAGTTACATACTTAAAAGTTGAAGTAATTAAATAATATAACTATTATCATATTTGGTTTCACTTTTCTTAAAAAAAAAATAACAGTTTCAACAACAGATATTATACAGAAAAAATGATTAACAAAAGTTAAAAGCATGAACTTATGTTTATTACCCATCACTCTTGTGAATTTTTTATTCAAATTTTATATAATGATACAAATTGAATTCTGTTGTGCCAAAAACATCAATAGAAGTCATTTTCATGTAATAAATAAAATATTTTTTTAAAAAAGGTGTAATCACTTCACTCTTTATAATTTCAATGCCAAATAATAGTGTCTCAATTTGACGTCTTTTTTACTCATATATTTTGTTCATTATATCCCAACTATCCAACCCGTATATGTTTTTTTCTGATATCTTACAATTTCTTAGTTTCTAATGAATACAAAGAAAAAGTAAGGAAGATTAGTTTATTTTAAAGGGATCATTTGACTTTAACCATATATGCAAAATGTGCTTAATTGTAACTTTTCATACATATATATATATATATAATAACATTCACAAAAATATTTAATTTAACACACACACACACACACATATATATATATATATATATATGTTAAATTAAATATATGTTATATTATTTTTCATGGATTTTTATAATAAAGAACAGAAATAAGAAAATCATGTCTATGTAAACAAAGATAACTTTTTGCTGTTGATGTTGCCAAGAACCTGTTAATTACTACTAATTAACAATCTCCCTGAAGCTAAAAACGTTTCTCTATTTATTTATAATTGCTCATTTGCTGGGGTTTAGTGTTGAAGTAAAAGGTCTTCTTTTATTTCAAATCCAAATTGTTAAATGGATTTAAACCCAGAAAGCTATTTTATGTAGCTGTGAGGATGTTAAAGAATAACAATCTGCAAATAACATTTTAAACTTTTCCATAGAGTTGAATATATTGAATTAAATATTTTTTTGGCTGTTATTATAATAAAGAACAAAAATAAAGAAATTAGATCAGTGTAAATAAAAATAACTTTTGCCATTGATGTCGCCAGTAAACTATCAGTTATAACTAATTAAAATCTCCTTGAAGTGAAACAAGTTTTCTCCATTAACCTATAATAACTCATTGTTGGGGTTTATTGCTGAAATAGAAGTTACTTCAAACCCAAGATGTTAAATGTATATATATATATATATAATCCCAGTGCATAATGCTATATATATATATGTGTGTGTGTGTGTCATATATATATATATATATATCCCAGTGCATAATGCTATATATATATATGTGTGTGTGTGTGTGTGTGTGTGTGTCATATTATTATTACTATTTGCGGGATATTCCGTGTAGTGAAAAAGCTAAATGCTGACGTTTCAGTACAATATCAAGTACCTTCCTCAGAGCGTCCTCTTTCTCAAATCATAAGAATGCATGTGAGATTTAAAATCATTTTTATCGTTTTCTTTCTCCTCATATTTAAATTCTATTGGTTGAGAAGTTTTAAAATTTATTTTCTTTTCCAATAGTTTCTTCCAAATGTTGTTAATCTTCTTAATCTTCTTAACAACATTTGGAAAAAACTATTGGAAGAGAAAATAAATTATAAAACTTCTCAACCAATAGAATTTAAATATGAGGAGAAAAAAAACGATAAAAACGATTTTAAATCTCACATGCATTCTTATGATTTGAGAAAGAGGACGCTCTGAGGAAGGTACTTGATATTGTACTGAAACGTCAGCATTTAGCTTTTTCACTACACGGAATATCCCGCAAATAGTAATAATAATATGACATCTTTTATCCGTGAAAACATTAGAATATATATATATATATATATATATTAATGAAAATATTCTTATAGATATCTCTTTATGGATTGATTATATGTGTGTGATTAAAAATTAAGTTTATTAAAATTACCAAATATAAAAAAATAATATTTGACAGCTCTGTTTTATGGGTTCGCAGTGGGACATGACCGAAAATTTTTACATAGAACACTATGTATAACTAGAATCTCTGATTTATTTATCAGTTTGAATAAAGTTTGTAACCAAATTAAGTATTACTAATATTTTTAAAACTAAAAAATATTTAATATGCATTGATTGAAAAAAAAAAAAACTTATACTCTGGGTCTTTGTTAATATGACAATGAAAAGAAAATTCTTCTTTATCTCTATTTTAGTAATTATAATATTAATTTATATTTTGTATTTTTATTAAAAATATTTAAAAAAACAAAAGTATATTTGAAGCAAAAAAATATTTTGAAAATAAATAAAAATATTACTCATTATCTTTATAAAATTAATGTCTTAAATGATTTGTTTCTTTTTTGTAGAGTTGGTATTACCTCCTGTTTTTACCTTACATCTGTGAACAAAAATACTGAATTATAGATTCATTTCATTAAAATATAATTCTGCAATGCAATATAAAGCCACTTTAATTTATTATGAGCTGTCAAATTTTATGATCATAATATCAGTTCAGTTTTTTAATGAACAATATAAATATTGAAATAATTATTGACAACCAAAAAAAAAAAAAAAAAACCCGTTTTCTAGCAAAAATAAATATATTTTAAAATATCTAACTTTTCTATGAGTTTTTCATTTGATTGGCAACATATTGTAAGTATAAAAACAATTATATACATGCTCACAAGGCATGTTACATAAATAGAATAGTCTAATACTATGTTTAATCATTTAATAACTGTAATAAAAATGGTTTTAAAACCAATACTAAAAGTTTTTCAGCAAGTAATCACATTCACCTGGCTTCAAGCAATATTTATCATTTTCAAATAAATATATATAAAGATTTTGGTATAAATGTAAAAATTGTTTGTAGGTGAGTGAATTAATTATATATGACAGCCTGTTTGATATTGGCACTTTGGCTTATCATGTACACCTGGGTCTCTTTTTATGCGGACTTATTTAACACCATTTTGAAGTTACATGATTCATGTTTCACCGGAAGTTGACCTCGATAATGCGCTATTACTTTAAATAATAAATTTTGTGCACTTATGTTATATTGAAAGTAATAGCACATTATTGGAATTTGACTTTCATCTTAATAATTTCAATATTTTCAGTGCTTTATAATAGTACGATTTTATGCAATAATGAAATTAAAATCATGATCTCCATATTTTATGTATACACACATTAAATTTTACAAGATTATAATGTAAATTTGTTCAAACATTGTGCATGTTAATTTTGCATTTTAAATCACATTCTGTTTTTGCTTTTTTAAAAAAGAACGTAATCAATTATTACTTTCTTATTAATGACACTAATCATTAACGTGCTCTTAAATTCCAACGAGAGCTAAATGGTTGTATGTCTGATTATTGCGAGCATCATAAACAATTAATAAAATCATCATCTCAAAGACTAATTACTAATTACGTTGTAATCAGAAAATCATTGACCCAACATGAGTGTGAAGTTGGCGTTAGTTGTATTTCTTCGTGTGAAAAATTTGATTTTTTTACCAGTTTACAAATGAACGTGTTTTTCGGCAAATAGCAATAATAATTAAAATGTATATAAAAATGTAAATTACTGTACTGTAAATTATGCATAAAAATATATTATTTTGAATAAAATTAAATATTATAGTTAAAAAAAGTTTGTCTTGTATCAATTTTTTTCAAATTTGAAGTTTTTTATTAGTCATATTTTATTTCCTTATTTTTTTTTTGCGCGAATTTTAAAGTAATTTTACATTGGTGCTTTGCTTTTACATGAATTTTGAAAAATCACAGACCACATCCTCCCTTTTTCAATGTAAGTTACGTCTATTTTTGCGCGATTTCGTTTGCGTGTGTTTTCTGAGGAACCTATCTATCACGTAAAATGAGACCCAGGTGTATATCTGACTTCTAAATTATATTTATGGTATGAAGATATGTAGCTTATTACTTCATAAATATAAATATATATTATCAGCACTATATATTTAATGATCATTGGTTATTAATAGCCCTTAATACAATTATTAAACTGTACATCTATATTGCTTACAATGTTTTACTGATGAAACACTTTTTATACTGGTCAAAAATATTTTGACTACTACTGTTACTGTTACTGAATGGAAATTTAGTTGAAAAATGCTGTGTAGTTTAATGTTAACCAAAAACTTTTCATCTAAATATAAATAGATAGTTGATAATTTTAAACTTTATTATTCAGAAACACTTCTAGTTAACTTCAAAATCTTTAATGGAGAAATACAGCAGAGAAACATCTCTCAAGAGAATTTAAAAATAGTCTTTATTAGAGATAAAAATAATTTTCAACCTTATACACAAAAGTTCTCATTTAAAAGAGATGAGTAATCATATATATATATATATATATATATATATATATATATATATATATATATATATATATATATATATATATATATATGTTATACTCAATGCTTTCATGGTATAGCCCAAAAAGTTATAATATATATATATATAGTAACAATAAAAATGGGAACCATCAAAATATGGTCCTTGTTTAATATGCCCATGAATTGCAATGTCATTTGTAAGAGAATAATATACAATGCTAACCTTTTATTTAATAGCATTACAGTTTGGGTAGCATTTGTAAACAATTAAAATATATGCCCTAGAGTGAAACACCATTTGTAATGGAATCAAATATGAGGATAGTATAACCTTCGTTATAATCTCATTATTGGGCCGTTTATAACAGAATAAAACATGAATATAAAAAAAACAACTCTAATTTGATAGCTAGTGAATTGTAGTGTCATTTAACATAGTGAAAATAATAGATTAATCCAAGGTGAATATCAAACAATGAATAACAATGTAATATTTAATTCAACCTTTTATCAAACAACATGTGTGGACATCATTTATAATGAAATAAGACAATGATAATGATCTTTACTATAACCCCCTAGATTTGTATAACGTTTAATGGATTGGAAATAAGTAAAATCATTATTTCAAGTTATTCTAAAAAT
Source organism: Epiperipatus broadwayi (assembly GCA_028023455.1). Lineage (NCBI taxonomy): Eukaryota > Metazoa > Onychophora > Udeonychophora > Euonychophora > Peripatidae > Epiperipatus > Epiperipatus broadwayi. The sequence goes on along the minus strand of JAQFVV010012414.1, from coordinate 5,400,148 downwards.
ATGAGCACTATTTGCAACAGATTAAAGATAAAGCAATAAAAATTAAATATCATTATCTTATAAATAATAACCTGCATCTATTAGATAAACCAATTGTAAAATAATGAAATTAATGGCAAGGAATGAGACAGATAATCTTTAATATTTCTCATAAATCAAAACACTGTTTATAACAATATAAACTTTTACTGAAAGTTAAATGTTATTTGTATTCAATAAAATAATTCATGAATGGATAAAAATATATTTAATATGCCATACAAATTTAGAAATTCTTTATAACAAAATAAGAGTTATAAAGATAAGAAACAAAGACTTTAACATAATCTACAAACTTAAAATATAAATGATATCTAAATAAAGTATCTCATTAATAATCAGGGATTCCCAACACTATGCCCATGGGCACCATGGTGCCCGTAGACCATTTTATGTGTGCCCACTGCTATCTGAACACAATAAAAAATTATTTATCTGATACAAATAAATTTAATTTTTAAAATTTCTTATAAATTATTGTATTATATAGTAATCAAATTGTAGGGCATACTATACATTTACAGTGTAAAAATATAAACATTAATTATGTGTTAAAATTTTATTTTTGAAATAAATATTTTTTTGTACATTATGTGTATTATTAACAATATCCAACTATAAATTTACATTGAAAAAATAAATGATACCTGCCATCTGGTTGAAAAAAATAAATGGTGCCTGCCATCTGGCCAGTATTATAGAATGTGCTCTTAAATGCAAAAAGGTTGGGGACCCCTATACTAACCAATAAGTTTATATTGTAAAAGTGAATGATAACCAAGTAAGTTTACTTGTTTTAAAATAATTCAAAGTTTATTAACATTGAATATAAATTTAAAAAAATATAGTAACTAAACCATAAACATTCAGAATATATATATATAAAATCCAATTATGTATTATACAATGTACTCGCTATTGAAATTCAATTTTTAATTAAATAGGTAATTATAAATTGAACTTCATTTATAAAAATGCTTAATCTGAAATATGTATCATTATGTAACATAAAACATGTTGTAATACATATATACTTTTTTAAAAATATGACATTCATAATCCATATTAAAAATAGTTAATTGAAATAAAATTATAATACACGTGAATCTACCTATTCATTCACATTATTTCAATAAAAAAATAAATACTTGCTATCATGTAGTTCTTTTACACTCTTAATATACAAGTTATATATTCAAAATTAATTTATAATCAACAAATAAGAAGATAATATTTTGAAATTAAAATTATAATTGTTAAGCTAGAAATTATAAATTCGAATTTAGAAAAAGTTAATTCATATTTTATGCATATTAAATAGATCTTTATTTCATTTAAAATATAATACCATTTATATCAGTGAATATTATACAATTTCTATATTGAAAGAAGTAATGATAATAAAAATATATGTAAGCAAATGATGTGATTAATATTCTCTAATGTGACACTTCAAAGTAATACCACAGTTCTAATGTCTATTTCTTGAATTATAATTTGACATGGTTCTATTACTTCATAGAAGGTAGATATATCATGAAACGTTATCCAACATGAAACACATTTTTGTTAATTCTGATATTGTCAAAATATCCAAGTTACCATTTCATTTAGAAATTAAGACATTGTAAGTGAACAAAGGATAGTTTCTATCCTTTATGATGCAATGAAAAATAAAACAATTTATATCCTGTATTGAAATAATTTATCAATGTCACAGAATTATATTGGTAGATGAACATAATCCTTGTATATATTTTTATGTTGCTAGAATTTTTATCCCATTATTGAAATATAAGCGATATTTATTTTTTTAGCAAATAAATATTCAGATGATTTTTACTGCAGTGAATTACTTTTCATCCTTTTAATAAATTATGATTTCTTACAAATTCTCAATAAGTCTGTTCAGCCTTCTGGGTGAATATTACTTTTCTGATCTCATCTTCTTATATAATTAATAATCAAAATATTTTTAAAACAATAAAAATATATATATGAATAATCTTATGTTTGCTTTCTATTGAAGCCAAGATATAAGAGAAGGAGTTTAATCTGTTCAATTCTATTTATAATCTTTTTAATTGATATCATAAAAACAAAGTAACACTCTTTCATAACTCTGTGATCAAATTTATCTAACATTCTACAAGTAAAAACTTATTACACAATAATAATGATTAAAAAAAATCACAATTATTATAAATAACAAACATTTACATTTTTAAAAAAATTATTTAAACGCACATTGATTACGTAAATAATATTCATTAAGGCTGTAGCCTCAAACACATGCTTATAAAATGCGATAGTAGCGACCTCTACAGGTCTTAAAACCACAACCTTACTCTCCCCTCTTTTCTTCCAAAGAGTAAGCTTGTGGTTTTAAGACCTGTAGAGGTCGCTACTATCGCATTTTATACGCATGTGTTTGAGGCTACAGCCTTAATGAATATTATTTTTAAAAAATGTAAATAAGATTTTTTCACTCCAACATAAACTAAAATAATTTATACTACATTCTTACCATACTACACTGGAATTATATTTTTATACATATCTTTTGAATATAATATACAAATAAAATAAAAAACATACACAATGAATATTAATGTGTATTTGTAATCTCCTGTTGTAACCACATTGTCCCAAAATTCATATAATAATGAATGAATAATAACTTTATCAAAACTGTGAACTTTATTACTTACAAATTCATTTTTTTTAAGTGAATAAAGTCAATTCACAATATTTATATTTCAATTAATGATAAACATTTCCTGCTTCAAATTCCAATGTTTCCCAGGTTAATATATTCACTATTAAAATTAAACAAAAAATATAATTGACATTTCATCAAATATTATTATGGAAAGACTATGTTATTTTATAAATATGTTGTTTGTTTATCTAATTGGATTTCACTTGCAAAGATCTGTTTGTTAACAGATGAGCCATGAGCCATGGTCATTATCTTGAAATAATTTTAGTAAAATTTTGTTTTGGCTAGTATTGTAATGTCATGATTTTCTATTTTATATATATATCATCAACCATTATCAATCTACTGCAAGTTGAATGTCTCTCCAAGTTCAGTCCATCTTCTCTGATCTTTAGCTTTTCTTCTCCACATCACCCCTGCACACTTTCTTATTTCATTCATCCATTGCACATGGTTTCTTTCTGGATTTTTTACAATCTCTTAGAATCCAGTTTAAGATTTCAATTGTCCATCTATTATCATCTCTTCTAGAAATATGTCCATCCCAATTCCACTCAAGTCTTTTAAATTTTTCTGTGAAATCAGTAACACCTGTTTCTTCTTTTATGCACATATTACATTTTCAATCTCTTCCTGTTACTCCAAATGTGCATTTCTCCATACTTCTTTGAGTGGTCTGAAGTCTCTGTATTGCTCTTCTATTAAGTGTCCAAGTCTCAGGTCCATAAGTAAGAAATAGTAAAACACATTTAATAAAAACCTTTCTTTTCAAACATATAAGCATATTTCCTTTTAATATCAAGTTATTTCTATCAAAAGCACTCCGACCAGTTTAGTTCTATGATTAATTTTATCCATTATGTTTCCATTTATATTAATAATCTGACCAAGGTATTTGTAGCTGTTCACTTCTTCTAACTCATCATAATCAATGTTTATTTTCATATTTTGAGAAAATCCATTAAACATTACTTTAGTCTATTTAACATTTATCTTTAGTTTTACTTTCATACTTTCATCTGATACCTCCTGCAGCATTTCCTGCAGCTCTAAAGCATTATTTGCAAAAACAACTATATCATCTGCAAAATCTAAATGACTTAAATAATGTCCATTCACTTTCATTAGCATCCCATTTTAATCCAAAGAATACTTCTTGCAGCATTGCTGTAAAAAGTTTTGGAGATATGAAGGTGCCTGTCTTATACCCTTCTCAATGTTAACTTTGTTAGTATCATTATGTAATCTAATTGTTGTGTTGCATTTTTATAAATATTCTTTAAAATATGAAAATATCTTGGATCTATACTTTGATGATCGAATGCTTTAATCACTGAAGAAATGTTTATACAATCAATGCCTTTTCATAATCTACAAATGCAAAGCATAATGACAGCTCATATTCATTTGTTCTTTCTATAATTTCTCTCAATACCTGGATGTGATCCAATGTTCTCTGTAGATGAGTTGTAATTATCTTGGTAAAAATTTTGTATAATACTGATAAAAGGCTGATAGGTCTGTAATTTCTAATATTTTCTTTATCGCCTTTTTTTAAATATTAATATTAATACCGCATTCTTCCAATCATCTGGTAAATCTTTATCATTAGGACATTTGGTATATAACGCTAAAAAAAATTCTATGACTTCACCTGCTTTATTTAATATATCAATTATAATTCAATCATTATCTGCAGCATTTCCTTTCTAAATAAATTTAATTTGTGTGTCACTTCTTCATTTAAAATTATGGGCAATTTGGAAGATACAGTAGTTATAGGAGGTAGTTGTTCTTTATTACTTTATAATTCTTGATAAAAGTCTTCTACCCTTTTCACGATGTTATCTCTCTTTTTAGTAATAATTTCATCTTTTTTTCTTATTGCAACTATAAATTTCCTATCAATACCAGAATGTTGTTTTACACTCTCAAGACTTTTATTCTCTTCTACAGCTTTCCTTGCTAGTTCACCATTGCACTTTCTTATATTATTTTCAACTCTTTTACACACCATTTTACAAAATTCGAGATATTCAATCCTTTTTAATGCATCATTTTTGTATATCATTATATTTTTTCTTTTCTTCATAAATTCTCTAGTCTCAGTAGAAATTTTATTGGTCAATTGCTACTGTTTTTACCAGCTATCTTTGTTGCAGTTTTTAAAAGTATTAATTTCATTCAAATCTGAATCATATTCAAAATCTACAAATATATATATAATCAAAAACAGGTTTATTCAACTATGTTTACAATAAAAAAATATTATAAAATAACTTATTAAATTTTGCAAACCATTAAATTACTTAATGTCCAATATTAATAAGATTCCATGTGGAATTTTCTATAAAGTGAGGAGCTAACTTCAAATCTCTTTCTTTGATATATTTTAATTTTTGTAAAAAAAATAATTTTGGATCATGCATAACTGACTTAAAGATTAGGAAGCATCTGACAAACCATAGACAGAAAGTGATGAACGTTGCACTTTTTATAATTGCAAAATCCCCATAGGCAATACCTTCTATGAGTGTGTTGATAATTGGATGTTTTGGTGTATAAATTTGATTAATACAGCCCTGAAGAGAGGAACAATCGTTGAAAATGTGAAGTATGGTATCATCCTACCTATGGCAGAGTGAGCAAACAAATATTTGAAAACGATTTGTAAGTTCTAATTTAAATTCATTAGAATGTTTCTGAAGATTACGAATATCAACAGTAAATAATGTTTTTCTTAATAATTTTTGTCTCTCTAGTTTTGCATTAACATGTATCTTACATCTTACTAATCGATGATCACTTCCTGTGTTAAATTTATTAAAAACATTACAATCTTGAAATATGTATTTTCTGTCAGTCAAAATATAATCCAATTCTGCTGTACCTGCATTTAGATACCTCCATGATCATTTACTTTTAATATTTTTCTCAAAAAAAGAATTCCTAATATAAGGTTTTTTTTTTTGCAAACTCCACAAGTCTATGTCCTCTCTCATTTCTATTACCATAAACAAAATTACTGACACCACTTTCATCTTTCATTTGTTTACCAATTCTAGCATTAAAATCTTTCATAACAATTTTAAAATGTTGTCTACCCTGATCAAAACCCTTCTATATATCCATATAAAAATCTACTACTGCATCACTATGAGAACCTATTGGGGCATAAACCTGAATTATCTGCATTTGGTAGCTGCTATTAAGTTGTATAACTAATATTGCCACTCTGTATGAAACACCATCAATCTTCACAATGTTGTTCTTCCACTTTTTATTTATAGTGAATCCTACTCCATTTGTATTTCACATGTCCATTTTTTAAATCAATTATCTCTTTGCTTTTTCTTCTAGTTCTTGCAATATTTTTTCCCTTGAAAGTGATCTGCAGTTGTAATTACCTGAATAAAAAGTCATCATCAAATGGCAGCCTGGGTCCACAATCAGGATTCTTAGCACCCTCTGCCTTTAGCCACCAATCACTGCCTATAGCCACCAATCACTGCCTTGGTTGGTGACTTTACAACCTCCTGGGAATAAGGGCCATGATTTATTTTTGTCTGTCATGATTGTATAAATCTATTGAAAAAATATTTATCATTTACACATACATTTATTCTGCCTTATCAGGCAGCTGAGAAGAAAGACCATGGTGCTTCTTGATCTTAAACTCTGAGGTAAAAAACCAATAAACTCACCATGCTAGTTAATGTGTGTTGGTGAGCAGCCTATCCATGTTTGTATACTATATAAATAATCCCATAGTAATAACAGCTGCAATGACAAGAATGTATGGAGTGGGCAGTAGGAAATTGTCCTGTTCAGTCCCTTTAAGGCCTTCTAGAGGAATCAAAGATTCTCCTTTCTGTTAATAGTAAACTCCTTTCTGCATCCCTATTATATATATATATATATATATATATATATATATATATATATATATATATATATATATATATATATATATATATATATATATATATATATATATATATATATATTATTTAAATATATGCATATTGTCTATACTAACCTTAATGTCACTATAAATGATTTGCAGTCTAACTTTCAAACTCCCTACATCTATCTAATCTATCTTATGCAACTGATACATATGACCACATACCTGTACAAAAAATTAATGATCAATAAACATATTTCATGCTGAACCAGCACTCATCAATTGGTCCAGATCACCACCATCTCCCATACATATATACAATCAATATTCAGTTTATATTAGGAAAGCAAATATTTAAACTCTAATAAACAAGCTTCAATCTTCTCCACTCTCCAACTCTTCAGCTATTCATTTCATTGTATGTTTATATGGATCAATTATATATGATAGATTAGATAGATGTAGGGAGCCTGTAAGTTCGAGATCAAGTTCATTATATATAACTCCAGCATTCCACTCTATCTCATATGACCAATACATATGCACACACATGTGTAAAATATAAATTATCATTTGTATAAAATAGAAAGGGTAGATACAGATAGTTTGAAAGTCTATGTTCAAATACCTACATTATACCTGCACTCCAGGGATATAAAATATACTTTTATTAATATATATATATATATATATATATATATAATAAATTCTAAAAGAGCATGTAAATAATTATCCGAATCCACAGTAATAAATTTGGGTCTAAAATAATATTTATTATTTCACTAAGCCAGGCTTTCGATACAGTGTATCTTTGTCAAATCATGACTGCAGTGAATATTAGCAAATATATTTATATATTTTTAGGCATATAATTTGCATGTGTAAAAATGTAGCTGTTGACTGTGTCATTGGATTAAATGACCAGTACTTGCTAAGAGGAATGTTATTCACTCTTATATTTATGGAGTTCTTAGAGTTTATTATATGCCATGCTACTTTTACTTTTCATTTTTTAATATTATTTTCCTGGTAAATAATTTTGGCATCAGTGGGTTTAAAGAAATAACCAGATTTTTTCTTAAGGTCTACAAATACTGAGTTATAAATACTGTTGCATTTAGTTCTGTTATATAAATGAGCATGCTGAATAATTTTTGATTTTAAGTTTGCAAATTGACAATCCAGGACATATAACAATTGAGCTTTATTATCATCATTAATCTTATCTTTGGAATTATTAATAAGTTTATTTAGTGATAAGGGGCATCTAAAAGCATTATTAAAATCATTGTGCACAATCAATATTAGTTTTGAATGAATATTAGGGATATAAGATATGTCAATTCCATAAATGAGAAGTAGATGTATCAAATTTATGTCTACAACCACCAAAGTATTTTGCGATAACTATTTCATATGCTTACATACTCTATCCTGCTTATAGGATAATGGTGACTGGTTTTCAAAAACAAAAAGACACCACATTGTATAGATGCTGAACTGGTTGAGCTTGGATTGAAAACATTATTTTGTTCTCATTTTGGTCTCTTAGTTTTATAGTTAACCTAATAAGAAAAAAGTGACTGCTAGAGTGTTGCATTAAATTCTAAGATCTAGATACAGTGCTTTCAAATCCAAGGCTCAATGATGAAAGCCACAAGCTGATTATGCACTAGATAGGGATTTTATATACAAACCTTCTAGGATTTATTGATTACAGAGACTTGTGCTTGGTGGCAATATTGGATGGAGAGTTTGCTATAAAATTATGTCCATTATTAATATTTTTTTTATTTGTTTGTCAAGCATGATTTTAGAATAATTAACTTTAATTAAATCTTTTTCATAATATTCTAGTTATTTTTTTACATGGTTGAAACTTATAAAGTTTGAATTTTTAAACAAAAAAGCTTTAAAGTCTGTCATTTTATAATGAAATGGAAACTTTGAATGTGGATGCAAATAACCTCTAACACAAAATGTCAAGTGTTGGTGGGCTAGTGGTTAGCATAGCTGCTTTCTAAGCAACTGGCCCAGGATCACTTCCTGGTCAATGCATTTGACATATGAAAAAACACACGATGTTTTACAATTATTACATAATCAATAGTATAATTCTATCTTGTCAATCTCAAGACCAGAAATTTGATTGATTGATTGATTTTTGTTTTCCTCTTCCATTATCTCTTTAATTTCAGGAAATTGCTTCAGTTTGTTAATCATTTTTTGAATCGGTTTAGGGTGAGCACAAAGAAAACCATCATTCATCTATGTTGTATATAAACATGCACATCTATTATAATCAGCAACTAGTTTAATGTACATTTATATGCATGAGGATATGCTACTATATTTGCTAATATTCACTTTAGTTGTGCTTTGATAAAGATATTGTTTCAGGCCAAAATTCTACATACTTATGTAGAATTTATTTTATTACACATTATTTATGCTATATATAGACAAATAAGTCACAAACAAGTATTGTCATTCCAATTTCAAAAGAAATGAAAAGTTTTAAAAAAAAAAATAGCAATAAAATTAGTATTTATCCATAGATATATTTTATTATACGACCAATATATGAACCACAAATCTATACATATGTAAATCATGGAGGTCCATTATTTTGTTACTTGACATTTTGTGATGCAGTCTTATAATTTGTTCTGCAACAAGCTTTTCTTTCTGAAATATTTAAATAGTATGTGTAATTGTAAGTTTTCAATATATTCTATTCTCAGTCATCCACATATTTTTAATGGTACATATATTTATCTCTTTGTAAATATATATATAACCACACTCTCTCTATATATATGTATAATGCAATATTTTTAATGAATGTTTCGATCGAAATCTTGAATGCGCGGAGTAATCCATATAAATCAACTAAATTAAAACACTTAATCTAGAACAAATGTCCCATGAAAAGAGTCAGCCGATGCATCCAAAGGTACGACCCCTGAAAGGAGGAGCCCTTTTTTAAATGCCACTCTAGATCTAATGTAAAGATCAAAGTACTGCAGTTTATGTAATCTCTCTCTATATATAAATTGAGATAAAAAGCAAGAGGAAAGGCGACGATCTAAAAAAAAAAAAAATCTTATGCTTTGGAATGACAGTATTTCATTTATTTAATATACCAATGTTGAAGTATTAATCTCAGTGTATTATTATTACATATATCATTAGTTGATTTTTATTGACAATCAGTAAATTGAAAAATTTCGAAATGTAAATTAAAGTAATATGAAACAAATTGAAATACAGATTTAATAATGTAATATGATTGATTAAAAATCTTCCCTTCAAAGTGACAAGTATTAACCTATAGATATATACATTGAGGTAAAGGGGAAAAAACGATCTTAGTTTTATTTTGTGCTATAGATCGAGAGTATTTCATTTACTTAGTAGACCAGTGTTGGAATAGTAATCTCGATGATTATATAATATTAATTGCTGGAAAGTTCATATTTATACATACTGATTAAATATCAAAATCTTAAAAGGCATTGAAATTTTTAAAACAATTTATAAAAGTATTTTTTTTTTTTTTTTTAAATTCTCACTAAAGTTAGTTAAAATTATAGAAAAGTTTAAAAAAGGAGAGTAAGTACGTGATTCACTTTTTCTAAAATTATTTTCAGCCACTTTAGAATATTTTAACGGGCTGGATTGGAAAATGTCAAATCTCTGACTAAATGATAATTCTTATCATCATCTTTTAGCTTATATGTTAATGAAAATGATTTGAAATAGTATAATAATGTGAAATGCAATAAAATTTGATATTCGATTGAACTTAATTAATTGGTACTTAAAGTATTCTATCAGTACCAGAATTTCCACATTCACGGCTTTGATTATTCGCGATTGCAAAAACAAAAAAAAAAGGTAAAAGAAACTTTAACTTTCTACACTATCTATTTTTTAATATCAAAGTATGTATAATATGGATTCATATCTAAATTTATGAGCATTATAAATATTTTTGACATGTATATATGCAAAAATTTAAATTGTAATATGCTTTTTTATTATGTAAAAAAACAATAAGATTAATTTCAAAAGTAATAACAAATGATGATTCATTGAGTAATCAAAGAATAAACGGCAAAGATAATAATAACCACAAAGACTCACCGAAAAATTTATAAATATAAGAAAAAAAACTATTTAAAACAACAATAACAAGTTCATGATAATATAAGAAATGGTAAAAAAAGTTATATTTCCAATATTATAAATATTACTTCCAATAGGTAAGACTGCATTATTATTTATATATTAATTGATAAAATATTGTTATCAAAATTATGATTAATAAAAAAACTTAACTATCTGAAAATATTTTTAAAATGCACTTTTCAAAAACAAGACTTTATTTTATATTTATATGATAGTTTCAACTTATTAGTAGTTGACTCAAAATTTAAATAAATGAAATAAAAACGATTTAAAATATAATTAGTAATTATTCAAAATAACTATATTAACTGTTTGTCAAATATATTTATTATTCTGTTGGTCATGCAGAAGGAAGCTACACTTTTAAGCTGGATATGTAGTAACAAAGAAGCCAGTTTAGTTATTTGTATTAACAGTGCTCAAATGCAATCTTATTGGCTGTTACATACTCATGCATACACACACACACACAAATATATATATATATATATATATAGTATGCCACAACCTTACTGATCTTTCCAAACTGTTTGTAATACAGTCTTCAAACCTACATATGTTACATAGTGGCAGAGAACAAAAACTGATTAATAAAACAACAATAAGGAAATTAAACCTGAAGTGCAGTGTTTTTTAAGTCTCTTTTAAACTTAATTTCTGGTCTAAAACGTTTTCCCTTTTTCTTAAAGATGTCAGAGATTTTATAGTTAGAAACATTTTATATGAACAAAAAAATTAATGTGACACACAAACGTATGATTAATGTATTTGTATGTCTAATTTTATATAGGCCAATATACAGAAAAATTAAAATGTTGGAAATAGTTTTTAAAATAAATTAATACTAATAATTGAAATTACTATTTTTATATGCTTGTCAGAATAATGTTGGTTTGTATATTTTAAAGGCAGATTAATTAATAAAAATAGGTTAGTGTGTATATATATATATATAAAAATAGGTTAGTGTGTATATATATATATATTGTAATGGAATAAAAAACTAGATAATGTAAACATGATAATTATGGATTGGAAATGATAACCACTCCCACTCTCATGTCACAAACTTATTGTCAAGCCTCACAAATTGGGTAATTCAAGAACTATAATGAAATGAATAACTAGGAGCATGGAAATAAGGCATTACATCAAGATCATATATATTTTAACCTGAGAAATTTATAATTTTATAATGATGATGAGCACCATACAGGCTAGGTATTTATTGTACAACTAATTAGATGTGACTTATTAACCCAGTTACAGTGACCTTATGAACACTAAAGTGGTATGCACTTTGAAAGGCTTAGTTATCAAATTATTTTAGTTGCCTGTACATTTGTACTATTAATGGAGAAAATACAATACATATTTTAAATTGTTCTACTGTATATTATAATAATCATAAGTGTATAGAAGTCTGATTAATATTTTCATTAAAAATACTTAATGAAAAGTATCAATGAAAGCAAATGCTACAAATACATCATTGACTGACATAGCATGTGTGTGTAAAACATTTTAGAGCATTTTCTTTTTATATGCAATATTATTTTATAATTTTTTGTTGATTAATTGAGTTTGCATAGGTGTTCACTGCTTCCAAAATATGAATGAAAAGAGAAAGTTCTTAATACAATAATGGTTTGAAGAGAAATAAGTGGCAGTTTCTCAAAGATTTGTGGCATTAGGCATTACAATAATGCTACAATCACTATATCTTCTCTACATTGATTTATGTCTATATATAACTTAATAATATAGTTTGAAATGTTTTCAGCTTTCCTTTTCCCACAGTAACAATTTTACCATATTAATTGAAAAAAAATCTGAATATGTTAGCATTATATAGACCTTTTGCAAGTTTGAAAATAACCTATTAGCATGATAATGCTATAAGGGATATGGCCTAGAAGTCAATAGAAATGAACATTTCTGATTGGCTGGGTGATATAGCCTAAAGGTAAATACGTGTATAGCATAGACTGCAGTATAATTTTCAATAATTTGTCATGATAACAATATTTTTATAAAAGACTTATTTTTAAACTAAAAAAACTATATTACTAATAGAAGATTGAAACAATTTATTTTTAAAAAGACAACTATTAAAAAGTTTATTATAATAAGAATTAGTTTCTATTGGATAACTTAAAATCACTTTTGTAATAAGATGAAAAATAGATTTTTAAAAATTTTAACAATAATAAATACTATTAGAATTTTTTCTTTCATAATAACTAACACTAAATATATTTCACTTTTAATAATATAAAATTCAAATATGGAATATTTTATTTTATACCTGTTTGAATAGATTAATTGCATCCAATGATGCCAAGTGTCATTGTTATAAGTAAGAACATTTTCAGACATTTATTTTCATATTTTTAAAATAGAAAAAATGTAAATTTATAAAATTCCATTGTTTGAAAGCTTACATTTGTAATAAATAATGTTAAAATTATCAATATATTGTATAGAAAAAAATTTTAATTGTAAAAATAAAATGTTCAAATGTGGAGGAATATTAAACAAACTCTCTATGCCCCTTTCAAAATACATAGGGGGAATTTTCAGCTAAACAGATTCATATGAAATGGTTTTACTATGATATGTTACTTTTTATATATTTTATTAGTTTAAGTTTGTTTACACTTTTAAAAAAAATGATTAAATTTTTTTATGAGCCAGTATTAGTAGTACTCCACCCACAAAGGAAATTTCTATATAAAGGGGATAAATGTATAATCTATGAATTTTCATTAGACTAAGTTTCTTTATGCTTTAAAAAGATCAATTTTTGTTTTTCTTAAAAGCAAGCTAAACAGTACAACTTGTAAGCTTAAATAATGTATGCATAATAATTAATTATATATACTTTGTTATATTTGCAATTCTGATTTTGTATACTTTTTTTGTTTATTTGGTTGTGTTGGATTATCAATATTTTATAATCTGTAGAACTTGAATGGATTATGAATAAATACATATATTTTAATATAAGCTTCAACAAATATTATCATGAAGTATTTTTGGAGTCACATATTCTATATAAAATTAAATGTAAAATACATTTAAATAAACCAGTGCAGTTCTACATTTGGGAGACATATTTTACATATTTATTATTAATATTATTAACTATTCTCACAGATTTCAATTTTATACCAAGCTTTAAATTAAAAACAAGTATGGTTTAGCACAATAGAAGATTAGAGATTTCAATCAATCAAAGTGTATAGATCACATCTCCAGTCTCCATTTTTGGGATTAAATCTTCTTTATAATTTTCTGACCAATTTTGAATCATATGGTTTTCTGAAAAATGAATGGTAGTCTCTGGATCTCAAGATCCATAAATTGTAATTCCGGACGTTTCATTTCTGGCACTCAAACTTTTTATGAATCTTAAATAACAAATCATTCAATTATGTGCACTGTGTGATTACAGTAATATTAGAGTGGAAAATTATACTGCTCAATGTCTATAAACTGCAGAATAATTCTGATACTTCTACTGCTCTGACATCATGTAACTTCTATGCAATAAATTATTTGATTACATATTTTATTTAATAAATATGTTTAGCTTTCTAAAGCAATGTGACTTATTTATTGTGATAAAAGGATAAGCAGACTTGAAATATATAAGCCTAATGCTAATGACATTTATGTTGGAAGAAGGAAATGCAATTTTAATTTGCAAAATTATTAAAAAAGTGTCACTTGGAAATTTTATCATCATTTCTATAAATTATAAAAATAAGTCCATTTTAATGTATATATTTAATCTTTAATATTATCAATACAGGGGCACAAGTCAGGGTAATCAATAGATGCAAGAAGGTTTGTGCATAAATTCCCATTTAGTGACTACTCATCTAATACCCCCAAACTACGTTCTAGCTTGTGGCTTTTATCAGAGAACTATCTTGGATCTAAGAGCACTGCATCTAGATCTTAGGATTTAATGCAACCCCCTAGCAGTTATTTATTTTATCTTTTTAGTTAACTATAAAACTACAAGTTCAAAATCGAAAACACAACGTTTTCAATCCAAAGTCCTACACTTGTATATCTATACATTTTGGTGTCATTGGATCTTTAATAACTATCGTCTTTATTATCCTATTGGATGTGTTGGTATTAATCCATTAAACATCACATGATTACTATTTCTTGTGTAAGCAATGGTAATCGTGACGTTTAGTGGTTTAATATTATTAATCACTATTTTTTTATATAATAAACAGACAGACCTCTCATCCTATACATGATTTAGCTGCAGTTATAGCTTTATCAGATATGGTAGAGATCAAATCACCTGATAGTAGCTGAAGATATATAACAAATTCTGTTATCATTCCTTAAATAAATTTAAAATCCATTTCTCTTTATGTAGTAGGATCTTTTAATATATAGATTTCTATAATTTTCAATAATTTTTAACCAGTCTTTTTATTGCTAGCTTACTTCAGATGACGTCTATCCTTAGACATTTTTGACATTTTAAAAGAAAAACATTATCATTCTTTTAACTTTTTACGTTTAGTTTACTGACTGAAATCTGAATCTACAAACAAGACAATTAATTAACCTGTTTACAATAATTTTCTCTAATAGGGAAATGTTTGGTCTTTCTTTAAAGTAAAAACAGAAACATCGTTTTGCTATATTTATATTTAAAAAGAATGTTAAATATATATAAAAATTCACGTGTTACGATCGAGTATCACTAATCTTGCTCACATTATAGTGTTTAAATTAGTGCTAAATAATGCCTGAAGCAGTGCATGAAAACTTTCAGATAACTATTCCGCAGTTAACCCAAAAATATAAATCAATGAAAAATAAAACCACCGAAACCTTCAGTCTGATAAATAATATAGAAAGACGGTTGGAAAACATTCGTCTCTCAATTGGATATTTGACGTTTTATTTTTACACACATATATATATAGTGCAAGGAGAAGAAAGTGATGAAGAAGATAAATTATAAGAATGGTGATCAACAATTTCTTTTTTTTTTTTATTTTTAAAAAAACAAACTATCACATTCAAGACTAGGCAAATGATATATGTTTTAAACAGTAACTTTTAACTTATTTAAAATATATTGCTAATGATACTTGTTATAAATTAGAATAATTAAACTCAAAACTTGTAAAATAATGTAAAATATTAAGACAATATAAAAAAACATAAGAATGTGCGATATGAAATTTGTTAATTTGCATTATCACATATGCATATTTTCTTTATCTTAATCAAATGTAACTTATCTAAAATCTCATCAGATATCATAAAAGTATAAACTCTATTTGATCATTGATTTCTTTTTTTTGGAGTCTTGGTGACACTGCAGTTGTTTTCAGATGACTTTTGGGCTATTGCTGTTATCTATTATATTTGCCAGTTTTACATTCATTTGATGACAACAAGCTGGAACTATAATATATATTAATTTATTAGTTTAATGAAACTGAGAATGTCATTATTTTACAGAAAATCCACTGCAAACAATCTGATAATGTGACAGATTAGTAGATCCCCTCTTTTCTGGCTTCAAAAAAGCTTGCAAAAATATTTCAGAATGAAGGTACTTAATTTTATTTTAAAGAAAACAATTGCACATATTTCTTAACTAATTTTACATATTATTTGTATAGTATTTATTTTAAATCAAATTTATAAAATATTTGCTTTTAAGAGTGCTAATGCAGAAAAATTTATTAATTGTAAAAAGAAAAAAAAGATTAATTTTATCAGTTTTAAATAATTACACATGCAATATTAAATTTTAGAATATAATTTCATTGCTTTACAATGATTTAACAATAATTAATTCAGATTTTAGAAATAGTGTTCAAATAATCGTTATTTTATTCTGTGTTTCTTTTGATTGGAAGTACAGCAATCAACCAATAAGAAAAAAACCTATTGTTCTGATTACAAATTTCACTTTATTACTATTTTTCTATATTTTCAAAGTGAAAATATTATTTTTAAGAATGTTTTTGGTTTGTAAACTAAGATATCAAAAGAATTTTTTTTATCGATATGTAATATGAAATAAAAATATAAACTTAAAATGAAATATTGGAATTATAATCTAAATGACTAATAGAGATTGTCAAAATCTTGTAAATACAAAAGTATTAACAAATTTAGAATTTGAAAAATAAAAAAAAAAGATTTATTACATTCTTGTTTTATTTTATCACTTTTATTATCCAATACTCCTACTTCTACTCCTACTCTTCCATCCCCTGCTGCTATTATTAATAATACTAATTATTATTATTATTATTATTATTATTATTATTATTATTATTAGTATTATTATTATTATTATTATTATTATTATTATTATTAATCATTGATATTTTTTTCTTTGTCTATATCTACATTGAACCGGGTCCATTTGAAATATATTATTTATTTGGGTTTAAATGGGTTTAAATACTTTTTAACATAATTTTTAATTTATATTTTTAATATTACATGAACAGATCAGCCCTTCAAGCAGAGGGGAGAATACTATCAATAAAAGAGCCATCAATGATACTCATGGTCAGATTGAGCTATGCAAACATGACATGATCACATTTTAAAGCTGTGACCCATCTCAACTACTACTTTCAACCCCCTGCTATCCAAAGCATTTTGTTTTGAGAGTCAACCCCAGGCACAAGCCAATAATAGGTTATATAATCAGCATGCTTCAGACATCAGACATACAACCCAGCACCTGAATTATTTTATGAATATAGCTCATACTCTGTCTTAGGGTACAACATATTTATTTAATGCATAAAATAATTCTACTAATTTATTGGTGATGCAGAGACAAGAGAGAAAGAGAAAATAGACAAAATAAAATTTAAAGCAAGCATTAATATTTAATTATTTATATACACACATGTTTAATATAATATAACAATTAAAGATTTGACATAAGAAAAAATATAAATGACTTTAGGCTATAGTTATAATAGACCATTAATTAAAGTTCATTCATTTAAAATGAAGAGTCTAGATTTGTGATCAGAACCTATTTAAAAGTATCGTTATCTAGATTTTTATGATTGCCATTTACCAACCAGTTGGCTTTATGGTCTCCATTGATGGTTCCAGGGATTGTTTTCCATTCTTTATGTTGATAATGTGAGAGAGAGTTTGTGGCAGTGTTTTCTTACAAGCTAGATATTGCTCCTGGAATTGGTTGAGGTAAGGTTCAGTTGATTTTTTTTATTGAGGGTTTTTGGGACCTGATTCCCAACTGAATATCCTAAAGTTATCTAACAATGCATGTTGCTAAAGCTGTAGATTTTGCATGGATGTTGACAACAGCAGTAATTGACTGGCTTACTACTGTGTTTACAGTTTTCTAATATCTGGATCTCTGTTTGTATTCTGCAATCTATCTGAACTGAATAATAATAATTCAAACTGATGAATAATCTAGAAGATTGTAGACCTGACTGAATAGCAATAGAGAAAGCAACTTTATATATTTTTTCTCTCATATTGCTTTAATTACTTTTCATTATTTTTAATTTTGATCATAACTTGAAATCTGTCTTTTAATTAATTTTACATGTTTTGTTATTTTAATTCTTGTTCAGATTCATCTAAATAACCTCGATAAGATAGTTTACAGTTTTTAATTAATTCAAATATTGATTTTGATTGTATTATCAATCTGATATCCTATAAACTAATTAATTATATTCTTGAAAGTTTTACAAATGTTTTATTTTTGCAGACTAATTTTTAATTTGATTTCACATTTTCTTATTTTATACATTATAAAAGGAGTTTTTTTTTTTTTACAAAAAGAGAGAGAAAAAAAAAGTTTTAATTTTTCTCTAATTCTATTTTAGATTTCCCCTCACTTGCTTTTTAACAAATAGTTTTATTATATTTTAAAATCAAAATATAACTAATCTTTTTATTTTATTTTTAAGCTGTATTTTAAAACCACTCCTTAATTGTTACTTTTTTAATAAATCTGATCATTTATTTTTAAATGAAAAATATGTAGTGCAAGCTACTTAATAGCGGTACAATATATATATATATATATATATATATATATATGGTGTGTGTGTGTGTATGTGTGGCAATATGAAAAATATATAGGGTGTTCGTATATAACATAGATGCTGTAAGTTGTTTTATCTTGAATTATTTTTATTTTCAGTACTTGTTACTACTAATTTCTGTTTTTTTTTTAAACTTTCTTTGCCATTTTCCACATTCTGTTTGATCTTGCTTTTTATTTTTATGAAACACATTCTCTATTTTATATTCATATAATACTATATATTTTTTAGAAGTTTTGTTCCAAAATAAATTGCTGTAAAGCATAAATATATATTTTTATAATAAACCTTTATTGTGCACTAAAACTCCAAAATAATCATTATCTTTACCCACAATTAGGATTTAGTGATCAAATTAATTAATTAATTTCCAGATACCCTACACTTTTATTTCAAATTAAATTAAAAAAAATCCAATTGTAGTTGAAGAAAGCAATCATTTTTTAGCATTTTAGTGCATAGTAAATAGAAGCATTTGTTTTAAAATATATTGTTTTTTTTAACTTTTTAGTCTTCACACAGTACATAAATGTTTTTATTATAAAACATTATATATATTACTTTTAATTTTTTAGTATTCAGGTATTTGTTTTAATTATTTCTCTTTAAAATGAATAATAAAATTTTGTCACAGCAACTATTTTAATTGAATGTATGACTTGTTTTTATTTGTATTTTAATTGAACTTTAATAATTTTTTAATACAAACTTTTTAAAAATAAAATCATTTAAAAATATAATGCTCTCTTGTGTGCAACATTGAAACTTATTGAACCAATATTGATACATTCTAACTTTGGTCCACCAAATTCACTGTAGTAAATAAGCTGAAATATTTTATTGTCATATTCTACTGTCATTAATTTTTACCACATATACAAAACTTTAAGGAAATTGATTTGATAGAAGTCTGTTAAATCTAGATTACAAAATTTACTCTAAGCAAAAACAAACAAACAAACAGAAGTGTCTACTTTAAAATAAAAGCACTTAAAAAAACATAATCTGAAAACAATAAAGTGCTTTATTTATAATTATTAGAATACTACTGTTATTTACTTTATAAGTTTTATTTTTAATAAGCAATTAATTTTATATTGGATAATGTTTTCATCTATTATTTTGTTTTAATGCAATATCAGTTCCAAAAGAATGATAAAATAATTTTAAAAATGTTTATTTTTATTGTTTATATTTATTTTTGATTTATTGGTAATATATAATATATAACTGTCTTTCCCATTTTTTTCTTATAATAGTTAAGTTGCTGTAAAAGATCATAAAAACTGATTGATGTCTTAAAATTTTTTTTGAGTGATTTAATTTTTATAATATTGACTTATTAGCCAGACTATGTTTAAATAATGTAATTAAATTGGAAATTAATTTTACAAAATTTAATGTTTTCTATATGAGATCTTCAGCTTGGTTAAAGTTTGTGGCATAAAAATATGAAAAAGAAAGTATTAGAAGTCTATTTTATATTTGTATCAAAGAAGTTTACTTTTTAAATTAGCTTAAAGATCTCAATTATTTATTCTTGTTTACATGGTTGTAAGTTTAGATCCTTTAAGGCATATTTTTTAATATAAAAACTAATTTATTTCATACTTATTAAATAAAAACATACTTCAAACAATAAAATTATCTATAGTATTTTTTTTTTTGGTTTACAAAAAAGTGTGGTTAAGTGCATTATTTTATGTAAATTGAGTTCTGAAATTTAAATTTTGAAATAAACAATATTTTTTGTTCTTATTTTGTGCTACTTTATAATACTGAAGTAAAAAAAACAACTAAAATATACATTTTTTTTCATATGTCAAAGCATTGGCCAGGAAGCAAACTTGCAAATTTAGCACAACTGCTTGTAAGACAGCTGTGCTGACCACTTGACCACCAATGCTTGAGCGAACCCGCAAACCCAGCACAACTGCTTGTAAGAGCTGTGCTGACCACCTGATCACCAATACTTGACTATACACTATTTATTATTTACTTAAGCATAAAAAAAGTTTACTTTAATATTCAATACAACTTCATAATAATTATATGATGTGTGGAGAATTAAACCAACAACATTAGCTGCAAGGTGTCACTGAGTTGTCTAAGAAAAGTTAAAGAAAATGAAAGCTGAAGTTTTATTATATTTTAATTGAAAGCATATTTTTGCATTACAAATTTTAAATTTCATTATTAAATTAAGTAATATTTTTAGACTTACCAATTTACATTTATTCTTATATCAGTTATTTTTATATCATTTCCTTTGATAATGTCTCTACTATAATTATTACTGACTTTTAGTTGTATTTATATATTGGAGTATTTCCAACACCTAATATTAAGTATTGAAGGTCTTTAGAAAAATGTAAATTTTCCAATTACATTTAACTATTAGTAATAGCACATAGGTTAGTATATGTACAAGGTTTTGAGAGATATTATTCTCCTCTCTTATTCAAGTGTTGCTAGCCTGGCCAGTGGCAGTACTAGCATGGGAATTGAACCTGAACCCTTACATTCTTAAATATTGAATTTTAAGGCAATCTTCTAAACATCTGAACCATTGGTTAGATTGTTATCTCAAAATTCAATTTCAACAATCTAAGAGTCCACATTCAATTTCCATGCTAGTATTGTCACTGGTCAGGCCAGAAACATCTGAAGAAGAGAGGAAAATAACACCTTTCAAGAGATTGGGCATATACTAACATGTGTGCTATTACTAACAGTTGAATGTGATTGGAAAATTTAAATGAAATTAAATTTTTCTAAGACATTGAATAATTAATATTAGATGATGAAAATAATCAAATATATAAATACAACTAAAATACCATCACCCCAAACCTTCAAGAAAACATTAACCAAAATCATATAATTAGTAATTTAAAGTGATTCATTAAATCTCCATGCTCTCAATTCCAAATGCCTTCAGATTGGCTCATACATATAGCTTGGATGAAAAAGATAGAGTGATCCATTCTATCTTTTAAAAAGACTTTATCTTGTGTTTGGAATGAGAGTATTCAGTATAAATAGTGTTCCATCTGTAAAGTGCATGTGCCATGGTTTAAGCTACATTAGTATTTATAATTATTGATTTTTTAAAAAAAACTATTCTATTCCAAATAGCATATTATTAAAGTGGCAGATTCAGAGATGAAGATCTAGATTTGATTCTTAGTTGTATAACATGATAAAAAAAATAAAAATAAAACAACATTGGTAGAGTTAACAGAATGAAACTATTATATATTCATTTTGCCATTACATTATTAAAATTTCATATGATCTTGAAAACAATTACTTTTTTTTATTGCTTAAATATTTTTAATATTTTTAGATAATTATAATTATTTTGTAAATTATTTTATTGACAACAAAAATTTCTTGATTTCATAATTTATTTATGATTTTATCGTTTGATGTTTATCTTGGTTATTTGTATTATCTGGTAAAATATAAAATTGCAAGAAGTATTCAATTACAAGAGCTTCTACATTCTATAATCTTCTACTCAAAGAAATAGTGAAAAAAAGTAATCTCGTTTGTTAGCTGATAAGTGATAAAAGTTTGTGGAGGTGTGTATTTTTAATAAACTATAATTGCTCTTATCAGTTGAGATTGGATCTAATTTTGAAGTGAATTATTGGAAAGATACTTTGTTTTGTATGTATGTTATATGTTGAGTTGCATTTTACTTGAAAAGATCTATTTGTTAATAGATGAAATCATGCTCGTGGAAGAATTTTAATAAAAGAAATTTTTTTGGACTAATATTGTAATGTTATATGAATTTCTATTTTATTTATAATTACTAGTATATTTACTAAGCCTGTAACCTCAATAATGTGCACGTAAAAATGCGATAGTAGGGACCTCTACAGGTTTTAACCATATATATATAATTAAATGATCTTCATGATATTTAAGATGTAAATATTAATAATTCTATTAAGTGCGAAATTCTTTTTTTTTAAATGCCTTCACTTCTTCATATATTTTTTGGCAACGAGAAATAATAGTAGAATTTTTTTTTGTTTTTAAGTTATTTTTTAATAATTTAAATTTTTTTTTATTTAATAAATATAAAACATTTATTTCTATAGATATATGCTGTTTTTAGAAGTGCTGTAAATTTACAGCAGTGGGAAAAAATACATTATCCTCACTGGTTAAAATATATATTTTTTAATTTTATTTCATTAAATAAATTTATGACTTATACATTTTTTATTCTTTCAATTGTGTTAAAAATTGTTATAATAAAATTTTAAAATTATTTACACTTAAATAAAAATATTATTCAAGCTGAAAGATATGTATATAAAAATTAAGTTTACAAAAGATGGACTTCTTATCGATATTGACCAAGATATTTATATTTATGAATTTCTTTTTATTAATAAATCAGAAATATAATATAGAATATCTTTATATAATAGCGATAATATAAATCATACACAAAAAAGCTCCTTTCAGCAAATATTATTTTTTTTCCTTTTCAAGTGCTTCAATTAATTACCAATTATAAAAATTTATATCGCATACATAGCAACATCTATCTGTTTTATATAAACTTAACTATAATCTATTAAAGTAATACAATATTTTTAAGGCATAGAAAGACCTGTATAAATGTATATTAAATAACTTTCCATTAGTTTTTAGCCAATTATTAGTCAAATTATTTGATGTTTTATATACGTTCATACAACTATTTTGTTACAATTAATGTACAGTAATTGATTTCATATATCTTCATTTTATTTGGTTTTTAATATCATTTAAAGGTCTTATACTTTAAACACAATCTATTTTATGTCTGCATTTTAAATAATGCAATATATAAGGCACTCTATCATATCTTCTATAAATATTATTATTAAGTTGTTCGTTTACTTTTTCGTGTAATTCTTTCCCTGTATGTCCATAGTAAATCATACAGAAATTCCCATAAGTAATTTTATATACCATTTGTATAAAAAAGGAATTACTTGTGGAAATTTCTGTGTGGTTTACTATGGATATACAGAGAAAAATTTAAATGAAAGAGCAAAAGAACATAATTATGCCATTAATAGAAGAGATTATAGATCTGCCTTATATATTCATTATTTAAAATATGGAAATAAAATAGATTGTTCAAAAATATAAGTCCTTTGAATTATATTAAAGAATCAACTAGAAGAAAGATATATGAAATCAATTACGTTAATTATAACACAAATAATTGTATGAACGTATATAAAACCTTAATTAATTTAATTAGTGATTGGCTAATGATAAATGAATGAAAGATTATGTAATATACATTTATACAATATTTTTTATGCCTTAAAGTAATGTATGTTTTTAATAGATTATAGTTAAGTTTACATAAAAAAGATAAATATCACTATGTATACAGTATATATCATAATTGTATGTATACATTGAACATACAATATATGATATGTATACAGTATATATCATAATTGTATGTTAGTTGAAGCACATTAAAAAAAACAAAATTTAATATTTGCTGAAAAGAGCTTTTTTATGTATTATTATTATTATTATATATATTACTGCTGCTTTATGAAGATATTCTATATTATATTATATCATTCATTTATTTAAATATATGTAAAAGCAGCATAATAAATTAAACTTTCTATTTTTGATGATCTTATTAAAATTATGCTTTATACACAATTAATAGATATATACTGCAACATATTGAGGTGAATGTTACATCGCAGCATCTACAATTCTTAGGAATTTTATCTG
This sequence comes from Epiperipatus broadwayi, assembly GCA_028023455.1. NCBI lineage: Eukaryota > Metazoa > Onychophora > Udeonychophora > Euonychophora > Peripatidae > Epiperipatus > Epiperipatus broadwayi. The sequence goes on along the minus strand of JAQFVV010012414.1, from coordinate 5,375,394 downwards.
CATCAGGACAAATGTAAAAATTAAATGTTTTCAGGCTTTTATCAGACACAAGACTTTTCTTTTAAGTTAGCAATCATAAACAACCCAGTGATTCAGCCAATATTGTTAGGTAAATGGGTGTCTTATTATTTTTTTGAGAGTCAAACAAGGGTAGAAAAATGTTCAAAATCTAATCATTTAGCAGTTAAAAATATTAATAAATAATTTCTTTCATTTATTCTGTACAAAATTTTTATGCATATTTATTTTCTAAAATTTATGAATTAAACAGGTATTCATGCAAAAAAAAATTACTATAAATATTTATGACTCTTATTTTACAGCCATAATATTTAACGTTGGTTGCATTCTAAATATAAATAATTTTATTTCTCCAATTTTTGTGATCTATGGTTATCTTTTTCTATGTTTTTATATAAATATTAAAATATTTTTGTAAGTAATGCTTAGATTTATTTTTAGTTGCTTTACTTATTTTTAATGTCCATTTGGAAAATTAATTACAATATAAAATAACACCTTTCTCATGTATGGTATCAGATATCATTATAGCAATTACATCATAAGATATGTAGAGCAAAACTCTCCATTTGATCATGTGATGCATAAGATATGTAATTGTTGTGGGTTATAGGCTGCTGCACCAATAGTATGTAAATTTTAATAAAATTATTTAACATTAAATATTAAAATAATTAAGTAATATAAGTCTAGCTTTCAAAATACTCATCACCTTTTAATTTCATTAAGAAATTACTTATTGCAAATTTAGCCTCAATTAAATTATTTTACATGGTTACAATAGAATTAAGTAGTTATAGAGCAGAAATTTCTTTTTCTTTGCTAATATTAATGACTTTTTAAAGTATATCCACTTTGAAAAACAAAAAAAGTTCTGAAATATGGTATAAATAATATTGTAATCATTTGGTTATTGTTAATAAATATTACTAAATATTTATTTATAAATAAATATATTAAAATATCATTGTTATTAGTAGGAATAGTGATAATGCACACAATAGTAAAGGCAATAATGATCCTAAAAGGAGTTCCCATAATTAAGAAGTGTAAAAATTTAATAATAATTTTGAATTTGGCAATATGACCAAACATATCCTCACTTGTAAACTTATACTTATATTATGAGAAAATTCAATCATTTATATTTGGAATCTTTAGAAATACATAGATTTCTTAAGCAAAATAGATATATGAACTCTATCTACTAATGATTTTCATTGCAAAATAAAAATTTCTATATACATTGTTGCTATTTGTTCATTGTGTAGAAGAAAGAAAGTTTGAAACATTTTATATTTTAATATATTTTCTTATATATCTACCACAACCTCTTTTCCAAATTATATTTTATTAATAAGTAGATATCCTTTATTTCTTTACTATAAAAATTAATATTTCAATCCTTTTCATCCATTGACTTATGATACATTAATACTTTTTAATCAATCTAACAAATCAAAAACTTCAGATCATCTTTAACTAAATTATATAAAAATCAGAGACCATGATTTAGAATTGTTATTCAATTTATGCACTATCATCTTAGAGTCTGACATTTTTATCAGCATCATTGCCATTAACAACTAAAAATATATTTTGTTGCCTTTGTTTGCATGTATATGCTTACTTTCATAAAAATAATATTTAATCTTTCTAAAATGTAGCAAATGTTTATATTTTGTTTATTTCATTCTGTAAATAACATTCCAATTTGTAATTTAACTTTGTACTTTATATAAAATATATAAAGTTGTTAATAATTTATAACTGTAGAGGTGATGGTAAATATGATGTAGTAGGAGCAGTCAGGGATGGTGTAAAATTTATTTTTATGATAAAAAAAAAATTATAAGTAGAGTCTATGATTATAGCTATACATATAATTTATGGGAATAAAAAGATTATTACTAGTATAAATAATATTTCTCATTTTTTTTTACTGCAAAATATTGCATAATCTTTAATTATGGCTTCAAAGTAAACTGTCATTTGAATTAAGTTTCAACATTAAAAAAATGTTGAGTTTGATTATAGGTACCAAATCATATTTTTATAACAATTACATAAGGGTTTATTTATAAATTTATTAAACGCACCGTAAGTAATATTTACTGAGGCTATAACCTCGATAATATGCATATAAAATGCGATAGTAGGGACCTCTACAATCACATTTTATACGCATATTATCGAGGTTATAGCCTGAGTAAATATTACATAAGGGTTTAAGTTAAAAAAATAAAAATAATTTAACAAAACTTATCAGGAAATGAATATTTTCAAAATAAATAACAGCTCACATCATTTGAAACAGTTTAAACCACAGTATAATTGTGAAACAGTGTTCCCTAACTTATATTTATCAAACATAATGTAGTATTACAATGCACGATTGTGAACCTTGTAAAATATATATTGTCATGATATCCACTAAGGTAAGTTATCTATTATATATGATATTATGTATAAGGTCTCACAAGATACATGAAAAGCTTCAGATTTGTGGAATCTTATATGGATAAAAGGATACCAGGAAATACACTTGAATCCATATTATTCTGATTCTAATAGCAGTAATAGCAACCAATGCACTAAGCCACACTTATACATATTTCATTTATATTATTTTTGTATTATTGTAATATATAAAGAATTAAAAAAAATTCAGCTTGTGTGTGTATGCACCGTTAGATCAAATCACATTTATAAATCATAATCAATATTTCAATAATGTATTCTAATTTGCAAAATGTATCATATAAGTTTTAATTTTTTATGAAGTTAATGCATTAAAAAAAACCCAAATACCAAGTAACTGATTTACTTTAATAAAGTCTGAGTTCAAATCCTATATTTACAATTAAGTTCCAGGTTTGTGAAGAGTGCCTCGTTTTCAAATATTTAATAATCATAATAAATTGTCTTTTTACATATTAATATTTTTATATCTAGGTAGTATAAGCACATTATAATCTTTAATTTTTCTAGTTTTATTGTTAACAACATTATATTTCTATAACAAATCAACCTAATACATAAATTAATAAATCAAATAAGTTAAACTCTAGCACAAATTTTGTAACAGAGTACATTATGAATATCTATATTGAATTTATATGTAAGTTTGTCTAATAATTAAATATATAAATTTATTAAGCGCTAGCAGATGATCTAATAATAACACGAAAGGCTAAACCTTCAACAGAAGCGCCTTAAAAAAGATTATTAAAATCACATTAATGCAGATTTCTTTCCTACAAATTATAATAATGTTTAACTTAATAAATATTTCTTCTTAAGTGATTTGCCTTTCTATTTTTTTTTTTGTTTTATCTTTTATCATAATTTCATTTTTATCCCAAAAATTTGCATGACTTATTAGAAATAAAGGAACAATTTTTCTTTTAAGAATGTGTTTGGGATAATCTTGACATGCTCGACTTCAGAAAATATTATCTGAGAGCCATATTTATTTTAAAAAAAATATTAATATTATATATATTTTACTCATAAAATATTGAATTTCTTTATCGGTATAATAATAATAAAAAGTCAGATGTCACATGACTTATATATAGCTTGCACTTACAAATATGTAAAATTAAGAGCATGCTAATTAGCTCTAAACAAGCTTTTTTTTATTTATGATAAATGCTACTACAAGAGAAGGCATTCAAATCATTTTTATCTTGGATTGTCCCCATCCCCAGACTGGTTTCGACCTATGGGTCTCTTCAGTGAGGAGTTGGGACATTAGATTCAAAAAACCAAACCAAGCAAAGCATTTATCTAAAAGTTAATTGTTAGAAGAAGATCTGAAATTTTTAGACATCTACATGTCTTTAAAGTCAGTTCTCCAACTGGAAAAATCATATGGGCCTGAACTTCATTCAGATACTCCATATATTAGTAGGCTTAGCCATTTAATCTAGAGATAACTATCACAATCAAACAATAAATCCTCAAAAAAAAAAATTTCCAAGAACTGGAATTTAAATATCAAACATTAAAAACAAACAAACAAACAAAAAACTAGAACATTAAAACAAAGAATTATTAAGAAATCAATCATATTTCTTGAAAACTGACCTAAATAATATATCTCATATTTTCAGTTATAAACTATAAACTCTTATCCCATCTTCTATTATGATCAATTCAAAATTAACTTTTGGAGAAAATATGTTTTCACTTATATCTTCCATTTTAATGTTAATTAATTTGCAAGTGTTACTTTATCCAGACCCATATTTTTGTATTTTTTGAGGTCAATGGTGAAAATCATGCAATTTGTAAAAGATAACATTGCTCTAAAGCAATTCCATCTCATATAGCATATAGTAATACAAGTTGTACCTGGTATGATTGGTACTATTTTTTAAAACAATATTTTTCTTACTTGAAAATTTAAAACTGACTTTGGTATGTCTCTGTTTAACATTAATGTTATTGATGTGTTTACTACTTCTAAATTTAAACCACTTTACCTACCTTAAAACATGTTCTTCAACTTCTGTAGTAATAATGCTTGTTAAGATGATCATCAGTAAAATAAAACAAATCAAAAAAGAAGAAATTACTGCAATTTAGATAGACTTGGTTGTATCTGTCTTTAACTTTGTTCTTATAACCAAGCTTCTGGAAATATTCCATAAAGTAAAATTATAATCATATATGCTGTTTATACTGAAAAATTTACTTCTCAATGGAAAATACACATCTTAAGTAGTAAGAAAGCTTCTAGAATCTTCCTTCATTATATTATTTAAGATTCCTTTCTACCTTTTGTAATATATTTTATCATTTACATCAGCCCACATTTTTCAAAATAGATAGCATATTATTCAATAAATAAATAATTAAATGATAATTAAACTTATTGATTACATCATAAGTCGTTTATGTTATTTCACTTCTAGAAAATATCTCATTAACTCTATTATGAATAACCACACCACTAAGATTTTAAATATCTTTAGACATCTTTATTAAACTTTCATATAATATATTGGGATTAAAAATACAATATTAACATTTAGTTTTAAATGAGGTAATCATATAATCTCGTTTAAAGAATTTCTTTACTTATTAAAAATTTTCTTCTAGATCACATACTGAGAAAATAAATATAAATAAATTGAGACAAATTGCAAACTGTAGTTTTTCATATTTGTGGGCGTTGCTTTCGTTCTCAGTCAAGTTTATGGTAAAATAAACTATTATTAGCATAATTATTATTAAAATTAATTTTAATTATAAGTAAAAAAAAACATTAAAAGAACAAATTTATTTCAAGAAATAAAAAAGTAAGATCACTTTTTTTTATAGATTAGCTAGAAAAATAAATGTTTTGCTTATTTCTCATGACATATGTTTAAGTATTTCAAAAATATGATGCATTTATAAATAAAATAAATTTAATATATATTATTAAAACATATTTCAAAATACTGAAAATTAACATTGAACCAAAAAAAGTATTTTTAGAAATAAAAACAATCTAGATTTTTGCTTTACAATTTTAAAGTAAACTAGAGTTTTGTGCAAGATAAATTTTCAGTCTAACCTCTGACCTGTATACTATTTTTATTTTTTATAGCTTCTAATATCTAGAGATAACAAAATTCAAAATGTAGATTCACTTATCATTCAGACTTAAATTCTAATGCTAACACCATTTAAGCAACATCACAAAGGGAATCAGTGTTGCCAATATTTCCATGACAGCCAATTGGATGGACAGTTGAAGAGTTGGAGTGTGAAGTAGATTGAAGCATGTCCATTAAAGTATGAGAATTGGCTATCTTAATATATATCTGAGCACTTATAGCATATATGTGTAGAGATGGTAAGCTGGACTAACTGATGATTGCTGTTTTAGCATAAAATATGTATATTGGTGATTATTTATCTTTTCAACATATATGTGTTCAAGGGTATCAGTGTTATGAGATAGGGTGGAGAGTGGTGGGTCGTGTGAAAGTCTGTGCTCATATACCCTATATATTACATATATAAACACAGGTATATAATAAGCCTGTGTGTTTCAGTTAAACAGATATGATTGTAACTTAGAAATAATAAAACTTGTATTTTTTTTCAAAATAACTCATTACTATAGTACTATGAAATATAAATCTCTTATTAAAAATACTATCTATTTAATATATACTTTATGGGCCAAAAAATTTAAAAAAACATTCCAAGATAAATGATCTCTCATTGCATTACAGTTATATATTTTACATGCACAAAACAATAAAATTTCCAAACTTTAAATTCTTATTCTGAAATACAAACTTTTATTCCTTTAATATGGGTCAATATTTCCTACTCTTAATAAAAATAAATTTGCACTACTCATCTTATAGCTTTTTTTTTTAAGAAAAAAAATATTGAGAAGTGTATGATTTGAATTAGTTTAGTAATATAATTGATTTCTTAATACTTTCATTATCATTAACATTATAAGAAAATTTGTGCATTAGTATTTGAAACTGATATATTACGATTTTTTGCTTTAAGTAAATCTATGAATTCTATCTACTAATGCCATTTTTTGGTAAAAGAATAATTAATAATGTCATTGATACAATACGTTTTTAAGTACAAAAGAGGTAGAGACTATGAGGCATTTTATTTTTGAGTGTTGTTTCTTACAAACCTATTATAATCTAATAAATACTTTATTTCTCTCACTTCCAAGACACCTTATTTTATATACTAATTAGTAATATATAACATATTTTTCAATTATGTAAATAATCTTTATTTTTAATTTTTTTTGACATACTACATAGGTTTCAACCTATCATTTTAGAAATGTCAATCAATGTCCTTAAATAAATTTAATAAGATAAAAAATTAAGCTCTAGCTTCATCAGTTATATATATTCAACTGTTTGAAGTATATTCTTGCTTAGCTAAGTTTATTAAACCACTCTTACTGAAAATTTTTTTATATAAAAATATTTATTCTTGTATGTAATCTATATTTGCTTCCCCCCACCCCCACACACACTCAACCATTCCGATTAAAGATAATTATTTTGTAATAATGATATTAATCCTCAATAATATCATAATAAATAATTATCCACGGTTTTGTTTAGGCAATCCATAAAAAATAAAGAAGTGATGTATTGATTGAGAGTTTGTATGCTATTTAAGCACCATTAGAGAACATCTAGAAAAGTGGAATTGATGAATATCAAAAATATTTCTTAGTAGTAATCCACTAGCATTTAGGATAATATGCATATTCTATAAAAAAAAAAAATATTTGTAATCTTGTCCGATTAATCATAAACATAATTAAAAAATGAAATAAAATATCAAATAATTTTATTATTAAAATAATAATAATAATCATTATCAAATGATTTATTTCTTGGCAGTTCATAAGAATTTTAAACACTAGAATACCCACAAACTACGGGGCTTGAGATCCATAATCTATCACTCTAACACTGCTTAAAAACCTCAGGCTTTTATTATTAAATTATTTATTTTAAATACTATTTATTTATTGTTAAAATTGAAGTTCTTATTATTACTAAGGAAAATATTAACTTTTTTTTTTTTTTTAGCTTTATTAGTTTCTTTCTAGCATTAATGTTTTTAAAGTACATATGTGACATCAATTCTCTGTTCGAAGTTAGATTGAAAAATAACTCGGCAATAGGGAGTAATGATTCTAAGACAAGTATTTGAACATCATCTGAAGTAGTTTGACATCGCTTGCTAGCCTCTTTACATCATTTATTTTAGTAACTAAATTTTAGAACTATATTAAAAAATTTAAAAAGCGCTTGCATTAATAGTTTAAAGTAGTTTATAACTAAACCATTAACTATACTGCAGAGTTTCCGTAATTATATATTTTACTTACATTGGTTCGCAAGAAAAATACCCTAAGATAAAATATATATATATCACCCAACTATTTTCTTTTAACAAAAGCTTACCTTCTAAACTTAAGTTAATGAAGTAATTTAATAAAAAGTAGTTACTCAGATTTTTGTGCATTTCTCATGATGATAAGTAAGGAATCAAACTTATAAAATATATAAATTTGGAACTTATTGTAAATCTGGTTTATAATTTATATTTGCCTATAAAGATATGATAGTGAAGTATTGAATAAGTTTATTTTTATTCTTAGATAAAATTATATATAGAATCAATTGATATTTAGTTATCAACTCGGCTGCTTTCTGTCTCAAGTTGTCATTTACCTACATGACCTTGTTAATAGCAGTAATAATAATTACATCTTTATGTATTCGTTTTTAGTAATAGAAATGATACTTATTTAAATTTGAAATATGCAGTATTTACATTGACGTTGAAATTGTAATAAATTACGCTATTTATTTGTTTTGCAAACAAAATATGATTTAAGAGTTACAAAATACTCATTATTTTTGTGATTACTAGAAATAAATCAATTGTAGACGAAATAGGTCTCACTAGTGACGTTTGTGAACCTTCAGAGTTGAAAGACGGTCAACATATTAACTCCAAAGTCAATATTATTTAAAATAGGATTTTAAACTTCTATTTTCATTTTGTTACCGTGTTGAAATGTATGAAGTGAATTTCAAAAAAAGAAAAAAAAATGAGTGAAAGAGAAAACGTATAGGTTCATTCACACATCGATAAAGGCAGAATATACGCTTGACGAATGATTCACAATGAAAATTGTTTTAAAACGTTGCATTTTTAATAATATCTCTAATAAAATGTTAGTAGCCGCAATGCTAATAATAGCTTTGTAAGTATTCACACACACACACACTCACATATATTACTGATTGTTTATTATAGTAAATAGAATGATTTGAATCTAAGATTTTTAGTCTATATTCGTCCTCCACTCTATCTCAAACAACCGATACACATGACCACACATGTTTCATTGAAAGCAAAGAATTGTTGGAAAGGTGAGAAGAGTGAAGCCTGTCTATTAAGTTTTAAGAAATTGCTATCTTATTTTAATATAAGCCAAGCATTGATTAGATATATGTGTGGGAGATTATGATCTGGCCCAACTAATAAATGTTATTCTGCATAAAATAGTATTTTGGCGATCATTTATCGGTTTCACATGTGTGTAGTCATATATATCGATTGTTTGAGATGGAGTGGTGGATGAATATTATAGATTGAAAGTCTTAGGTTCAAATCCCTCTATTTACATATATATATATATACGTTGAAAGGCTTTCACGTTACGATGAAATGTCGGAAACAAATTATATTTATTATATATATACTAATACCTATTACTATGTAAATCTATATTACTATTCAATGATAAACAATACATTTAGAGCCAACAGAAATTCGATTCTCTTCCATCACTAATATTTAAAGATTATATCACATCTATCATATTGTTTATTTTATCATTAGAATGTCCATACTTCTTCTAACTAACTCAGATTAATTAAAAAACTTTTAGCGACTTGCTAATAGTAGTTATATAACCATTTATTGACAGAAACTTTGAGAACTGGATGTTTGTTATAAAATGACTAGCTAAAACTATTTATAAAAATTATATATTTATTTTTAATTTTTCAAGCGAAAATTATTAGATCTTAACGTGAATTCAGTTATTATGGATTAAAAATGTAGATAACGCATATAAAAAATTGTTTGCACATTAATTTTTTTTCATAAATAAAAAAATAAATAAAAAGATTTTTAAAATTTCAGCGTTATAAATTCAAAGGATAAAAGCAGAATATTTTTAATGGTTATAGATTATATTTTTAACTAAACATTTATCCACTATAAATATTAAAGATAATATTTGCTTTAAGTTTAGTTACTTTTTTCCCCTATGTCATAGCATCGGCAGAGAGGCGAACCCACAACCATCTGCAACCAACTACTTGCTTGCAAGACGGCTGCGATGACCTCTTAGCTAGTCAATGCCCTTAATTTGAATGAAGTTTGTGAAATTGTATTTGAGGGAAAAGCAAATCAAAAATTTAACTTAGGGAATTATTCAGACAGGCACAAAATTAACAAAATGTAAAAAAACAAACAAACTTAAGTGTATAAGAAATACAATATTTGATAATGTTATACAGAAATTTATCATTGCTTATTTTCTAAGTGAAATATTGGCTTCTTTTTCTATTTGAAAAAAAAACAAACATGTAGTCCATTTGTCTTTTTTTTGTCTTGTCTAGCTTTGTCATGTGTCATAGTATCAGCCGGGAATCGAATCCGCTAACCCGGGACAACTGTTTGTAAAGCAGCCGTCGCTGTGGAGTAAAAAAAGGCATAATAACAAAAATTCTTAAGATGCATAACAACTTCTAGGCAGTCCTAATCAAAATTCAGAATAAATTGTAGTAAGATCTCTCAGAAATCGTATAAGAATGATCATTTCTTTATGTGTATTATTTAAACAAATATTAAGTACAACAATTAAAAGACAAATATGTAAAAATAGCCAGGTGCTCATTAAAAATTAAAACAGCTCTTAATTTAAGTACAAATGCTAGAATAAATTATGCTCAATCTTATCATTGAAAATGATGAGTATTATCACCTGTAATAGTGCTAATTGTCCTATTTTCATAACTATATTTAGGAAGACAACTTAAGACACATTTGTGTATGTTTATTAGACATATTGTAAATTTCTATCCAACTTTATATGATCGAAGATACCTGAAAAAAATCCCAAAATACATTTAATAGTGATCTGGCACTCTTCTTCTGGTCCAGCTCACAACCTATCACACGTCTTTATCTATTGTTCAGAATTTATTAACTTCAAATTATTGCAGTTTAATTTAAAATGACACATCTACTTTAGTTGAAAATGTTAATAATTATTAATCACTTATCTGTTAGATATTATTTTATCAGTTCTAGCCCATATAAACTTTAAACTTATGTCAGGATTAATAGATAGCAAATCAAACTGTAATATATAAATATAAGTATATTGTCTATACTGAATAATGTAATTACAAAGGTTTGAACTCAGATTTTCAAGATCCCTATAGCTATTCACTCCATCTTATACAATTGATACATATGACAACATACACGTAAAAAAGATAAATGATTTTAATATATCTATTTCATCCTAAATCAGCACTCTTCAATTGATACAGATCATCATCTCCCATATATATATAATCAGTGCTCAGTTTTATATTCGGATAGAAAATCTTCATTTTTTTAATGGATAGGCTTCAATCTTCTCCACCCTCCAACTATTCAGTCATCCATATCATTGAAAATATGAGTTTACAACATTAATTAAAATGGTGCAACATTGGGTTTAACACAAAATTTACTATAAATTCGTTCTCAATTGTATTGAATCCCAACTTTTTTTTAAGCCAAATGTTAATATTTATTTTTATTTTTAGGTAATCTTTGTTATCAAAAACTAAAACAATATTACAGAAATAAAAAAAAAAATCAAACTATTTACACTCTCTACATATATACATACAATTATTTACATAAATTTCCTTAAATTACCCTTCATTTTCTTCAATATTTCTTTTAGGCAACTGTTCCCACATGTTTAATCTTCTTGATTGACTGTTTTAAATTAGCTGATGCCTTCATTTTCATATTTCACACAGTGTTGATCTTGTGCTTCCCCATATCTTTTCCATCATTTTCTTTGGTAGATATCTTAGACATTGATCAAAATATTTATCCCATTCTTTATCCAATTTTTTAAGCCAGTTGTACTTTTTTATTATCAAAAATCTTACCATATCTTATTGTCCATATTGTCTTTAATATATGCACCACAATCATCACATTATGAGGGTTAAATTTTTTTATGTTTTGTATCACCAAACTTTTCAGATTTATAATTGGAGTATGAAATACTTTATTTCTTATTTGTTTAAATGCACTTCATTCTTCAAACAAATGCAAAAATCTCTCATCTCTGGACCTACAAAATATACATAATGTCTCCATATTCATATTTAATCTTTTATTTAGATGTGTTGTTGGAAGTATACCGTTTATTAATTTAAAAATTAATTTCATGTAAGATTGAGGAGCACATATTGACTGGAAGTTCTTCAAAACACTCTTTTTTGGCACCTTTACCCAAGAAGATCCCTCCCAATCCACTTGCTTAGACTCTATGAGGTTACAAGAGCGAAAATATATAATGCTATAGTAATAGGGATTTGGGGATACTATGCTCCTTGGGCAAAATTATACAATAAAACAATAAACAAAGCAAATCGGATAGCAAAGAAATATATTTGGGGGAAAACATCAAGACTGCCATCAATTTCAACATTGCAATCACCAATTTACCAGGGCAGACTTAACCTGGATTGATCCATGAGAATATGTATCTTACATTAAAGCTAGAGTATACATGAATGTAATACAAAAGCAATGTTTTAATCCACCAATGTGTGATGTAAAAATACTTAGCGAAATAGAAAAAGAAAGATCTTTCATGGCAGATTTATTCATAACATACAAAGACTTACAAGATGAACTAAACATAACAAACTTATTCAACAAATGTTAATATTTATAAGAAATCACAAAGTGAAATTGAATGCCATAACTTCTAAATGATTTTTTTTTATTTCAAATAGACATTTTATAAATTTGAATAAAGTTTTAATCTTAAAAACTATAAAAAAAACTGATATTTTATACTATTTTTTTTCCTGCATTAAGAAAATTACTGGTTACCTTCAATGTATATAATAGAAAAATCTATTATTTTTATAAGAAATAATATAAAGCCTTTGACAATTTTTAAAATACTATTTATACTTAAATTTTAACACTTTAACGAACGTTATCCATAGGAATAACTATTGCTCATTGCAGAACAAATTATTGAACAATAACATTTTCTGTCTCCATTTTAGTGGAACAATAAAAATAAAGGATTTACTCAGTGTGCTTTTCTCTATGAGGTAGGTTTTTATTATTGTTTTAACTTTTAGCTTATTTTCATCAACTAACCTTAGGTGGCTATAAGCTGACTATCAAAAAAAGTTTGTTTGGATCAAATAAATAAAAAAGTATTACCTAACCTTATTTAGAAGATTAGGTTGTGGGAAAGACAATCAACTGGTCTATGTAATAAATGCAACCCAATAATTTTTATTCATGTATGAACATATTTTTCATATTCTTCCGCATATAAATTTGTTTGTTGTTAATGTTAGAATTATTACGGGATGGCGCCTTTTAACTTAGTAATCAACATCGTACAAGTAATAATCCAATCGAAATACTGTATAATACTAATATTAGCAAATATTAAATATACATACAATCAAATAGACTTGTATGAACAAATCTTCTATCCCAAAAATCTTAGCTTCAATAAAAACATACTTGTATAACGTTCAAACCAAAAACAACAACAAAAAAAAAGAATTTAAGAAATAATATTTAATTAAATAATTTTGTTGAAATTGATCATGTACCAAATTTTATTAAATTATATATTTTTAATTAAAACTTATTTTTTTCTAAATATATTTTATTTTATTTATCCATTCTTATAAGTTACTAATATAAAGCAAGGATCTTTTAAACGATCTTAATCCTTTCCGAGGTGATATGATATTACATTATCACTGATTGTACTTTACCTTTAATTCCCTTTCTTGTGATTATTTTTGATATTTATTTGTTAGTTCTGGATTATATTTGATGGCAAAAACTCAACATCAGAATTATACAAACTTTTTATAAATAAACTGATGTTCTGCCCGAATATTATGTCGTTTCATACTCTATGTTTATTTTTATCTATGTTGGGTTTGAAATATATATTTTTCAGAGTTTGTTTATATCGTCATAATCATCCTCTGCAGGATAAAGATGTTTCCAAATTTAATCCAACTTTTCCAATTGCTAGCCTCTTTTTTTCACATCATTCTCCCACACCCTCTTTTCTCACATGTGGACTGTTTTTAGATTTTTTGCAATCTATTGAAACCCAGTCTAAGATCTATTATCATCACTTCTAGCGATATGTCGAGACCAACTCCACTCCAGTCTTTTAAGTCTTTTAACAATTCCAGTAACATCTGTTTGTTCTCTTTCTCATGTATTTTGTTTTCAATCTATTCTTTGTTATTCCTAACATTCATCTCTCCATACTTGTTTGAGGGGTCTGAAGCCTTTGTGTCACTTTTCTGTTAATTGCCCAACTCTCACATCCATAAGTAAGAACTGATGAAATACATTTAAACCTTCCTTTTCCAACATATAGACATATTTCCTACAAATCTTAAATTATTTCTACCAAAAGCATTCCAATCAAGTTTAACCTGTTATAATTTTAGTCCACAATTTTACGTGTGTTGACCAATTCATCCCCTGATGATTTTTCCACAAGTATTACATATTAAAATGCGTATTTTTTGTATATTTAATTATATAAAAATTTCGTTTAAAAATTATGATAGATGGCAGGAAATTAAAAAATGCCTTACAAAAGACATAAGCCATGCCCTGACATGTTCTGTCTTTGTTCCAAGGCAAAACCATAAAACATTCAGCATATTAAGACATTGTTTAAAGAAAATAGTTCCAAAAACCAAGAATGTGTTTACTTGTGAATTTATTATGGTTTTAGATATTTTTGTACAATAATTTACACCATATTTATTAGATATCAAGAAATATAAATTATTAATAACTTATTTTGACTGAGAATACTTTATTTTCAAAAATATAATGTTATATTAGCGGCTAATGTGAATATGGCCTAAAGCTATTTAGAAGCTTAACATCTACGTAAGCAATCTACTTATACTTACAAGTATGAAAATATCACAATTTTGCAATAAATATTCAAAAATTTTAAACTTTTAAAGCAGAATTTATTAAATATAACACAAATAAATAAATATTCATTCAGGATTTTAAAAAGAATTGAAAATAAGGAAGATTTCAATGATTTTATAAACTGAAAATAATCTTTCTGAAATGATGATGTGTAATCTTTTTGTTTTGATTATGATCTCATTTTTTAAATATTTATAGAAACAAAATGTGAACATTTAAAATTTATTTCAGTAGTAAACAAAAATATCTATTAAATGAAGTCAAATTTATTATTTTCTGATAAGTAATAATAATTTAATCATATATATATATATATTATGTTAATGTGTGAGACAAAGAAAAATGTCAGAAAATTCTGAAATGCTTGAGTCTATGCTGCACTAAGAAAGGGTTAATTTTATAATTAATTTCATCCATTATGCTTCCGTCTGTAGTCTGACCAATGTATTTTTAGTTTTTAATTTCTACATCATTATCAACCTTTATTTTCATCCTTTGAGTAAATCCATGTCTATGATTATTTTTGCAGAATATTTGTGTAATAATTATTTTTTTTAGAAGAATAATATTATTAGATTCAGATTTGTATTTAAAAAATATTTACTTTTAGAATAAAAATCAAAATATTTAAATTATGTACAATCACAATTTTGAATTGATAAACCATAGTGGGCTTGTTTTTGTCAATTTTAAATAGGTGTGAATAGAATTTGAAAATTTTAAAAGATTTTTATTAGCTTTATATAATCTGAACAATAAGTTTAAGTTTTAGAAAATGAGTTAAAATATTTTTTTTTAAAATTTAATATTTTTACCAGCAATGCAGTAACATTTTAATAAAAAATAGCTACTGTTGTGATTATGTAATTAGGGTTATTACTTTATTTCTAAATTTGTAAAGTTGAAATATTATTTTTAAGAATAATTTCATTTGTAAACTTATATTTTTAAAATAAATTTGAAATTTGTAAAGATATAATAAAGAATAAAGGTAAATTTGATATAATAAATTAATGGAAGTTTAATACGTTTATCATTAGGGCTTTGAAATAATACAAACTGTTAAGCACTTAGAGATGTTTGATGTTTGCTTTTTTTTTACTTTTCTTACATCTAATTATAGGAATATTTTATTATTTAATATATATATATATAATTAGAGAGATCTGAACTCAGAATTTTTTTTGTCTATTCATCATCCACTCCATCCAAAGGAACCAATATACATAATCACATACATGTAAAAAAATACATGAACCCCAATATATATATATATATTAATTCTAATGTTTTCACATGTAAAAAAATACATGAACCCCAATATATATATATATATTAATTCTAATGTTTTCACGGATAAAAGATGTCATATTATTATTACTATTTGCAGGATATTCCATGTAGTGAAAAAGCTAAATGCTGACGTTTCAGTACAATATCAAGTACCTTCCTCAGACCATCCTCTTTCTTTTTTGAGAAAGAGGATGCTCTGAGGAAGGTACTTGATATTGTACTGAAACGTCAGCATTTAGCTTTTTCGCTACACGGAATATCCCGCAAATAGTAATAATAATATGACATATATATATATATCATGCAGATCCAGCACTCATCATTGGACCTGATCATAATCTCCTGCACATATGTGTTTTGGTTGGATGAGATGGAGTGGAGGATAAATAGATTAAAAAATTCTGAGTACAAATCCCTTTAATTGCATATACAAGAAACATTCAGCATGAGAAAATTACATACTCCTTTAATATTATTAGTTTTTGAATGGCAAAACTGCAAGCCTCAAATATTGATTTATTAATTTAAAAAAAATCTGAAAAAATAATATTTTCCAATTATCTTTAATTTCAAAGTACTTAGTTCAGCCATGATGCATTTGATGGTTGCAGTTTGTTTTTTGATTTTGAGATCTGTTGTGAGATTATTTTGGGAAGACTTTTGGAATAGCAAAAATGCTGATTTTTTGCCTAGTTTATTAAAGATTTATTATTATTTTTACACAATAACTGTATAATAATTATTTAAAGTCAAAAGTATTCATAATTATACTTATTTAAAATTTTTTGTATGAATTCTGTGTGGTCATGTTGCAATCTATACTGTCTCTATAAATATATTAAATCATTAATAAAATTAGAATTTCACCTTTATTGTTAAAAGATGGTTGCTTGACAACAGTTTTAAATTGATGATTGTTATTGATATTGGAATTGTCATGTGTTGACTGATTTTTAATAATTATATATATGTGCATGTGTATTATTTTAAAAGTTAACAAATGATTATATATATATATATATGTGTGTGTGTGTGTGTTTTATTTTAAAAGTTAATAAATTCATTTGTAAATCTAATAAAAAAAACTATAATTGAAATTATAGCCATGACTTGTGAAACAGATCAATAACGTGTCACCATGCATTACTAGGAACTTTTGAGATATTTTAAATAGTATAAATGCACTTTTAAATTTTTCAGTAGAATTTGATAGAATTATGAAGGTTTTATACATATTGTTTCCATTTTAAAAATACATTTAGTCAAAGATTTCATTAACACTTTAATAGCCTGAAATGTGACATCGCAGTTGTCACCTTCAGATTGCTCTAACTCAGCCAATTTTTTAGTTACGTTGATGAAAAAATACCCATATTAAAGCTTAGAGCAAGGCCTATAAGATGCTGCCCTCTTTTGAATTATTTTACAAGTAAAAAATCAATACTAGGAGGGTTTTAAGTTGAATAAAAGAAGAAGGCCAGTTTTGATTGGTTGGATAATCTATTCCCAATCTATTCCCAATTCTTATTGGCTGATAATTTCGTTAAATATTTTTTCACCACTAAAATGAAAATATATGTTTTGAAGTGTTTTTTTTATTATGTTTCATACATATTGTAAATAATTTTCATAAAATCTAATATTTCTAATAAAAATATAGTTATTTTACAAAAGTAGTAAGGTTTTATTAAAAAATTGTATACTTTACATGATTGTAAATTGAAAAAGAAACCAGCCGTAGCAGCAATTTTTGACATCTTGTCAAGAGGTTAGATTTCTCCAAGCTGTTTATTTGATTTTCAAACAAAGATTAATGATTTAGAATATTTTTCTGGCATTATAATGTACTTTTGGTGTATTTTTTTAATAATATGCTGAAAGTATAATTATTTTGAGAAAGACGTTAAGATTTTTCCTAAAAAATTCTTAAAAACATTCATAACGTGAAATCTGGGAGGGATCTAAATGACATTTACAATGCTTCTAATTCACTCGTAATGCTTTCTTTGATTTTTCCACTTTTGAATATTTCTATAAAATACAAATAAAAATATATTTTTGAAATAACTTTCGTTTACTTTCCTAACATTACTAATAATTAATATACTTTTTGAAAACGAAACTAAAATTAATATACATTAAAAGATGAAAATATTTGTATCAAAAAGTTTGTCACTTGGCCAATTAAAAGTTTCAGAGTTTTACTTCACTGGACCAATAACGAAAATGATCTATTAAAGTGTTAATATACTAGAGTTGCTAGCTTGGTTGCCTTTCTTTATACTATTCAATAAAGAAAAACTCCATTCTTCTCATTATGTATTAATTTATATTTTTTTCAATACTTGCAAAGCTCAAAATAATTTTTAGAGTGATGTTTTTAAACTAACATTTTTAACAAATCAAGTCTAATTTATTGAATTCTTATACGGGTTATAGATTTGCTACTAAAATCAAAAGTTGAATGATTACAAAAATTTTCTACAGGGAGACCAATGAGGATGTGAGCATACAGAAAACTTAATATAATTATTCAGCACTTCATTATATAAAGGCAGACTACCATTTGTTCTATTTATATGAATTAAAATGTTCCTTTTTCAAGCAGTTTTAGATCAATCAACATATCACAAAAATATTCACAAATATTACAATTACAACATACATAAAAATATTTAGAAAATAAACAACCAGGTTAAAATGTTTTATCCATACCCCCCCCCCCCCAAAAAAAAAAAAGCTTGCAATTCTATTCTAAATGTTCTTGTTCAATGAAGAAAATATGGCTGCTTCTAAATGCCAGGACACTAACATCAGTCTGTAAAATCAAAAACACATAAGCAAAGAGTCTAGTGTACTTAACACATGATTTTATGATGAAACTTAATTGATCTATAAACATTCACTAACAATTTCACATGTGACTTAAAATTAAAACATTTCTAATTTTATACTTAAGTTTTATTTACAGAATAAAAAACAATAATAGAAAGAAATGGTAACAATTTTAGCTGAGCAA
This sequence comes from Epiperipatus broadwayi, assembly GCA_028023455.1. Lineage (NCBI taxonomy): Eukaryota > Metazoa > Onychophora > Udeonychophora > Euonychophora > Peripatidae > Epiperipatus > Epiperipatus broadwayi. Next base: position 5,356,217 of record JAQFVV010012414.1, on the reverse strand, counting down.
ATTATCAAGTCTGAGAAATGTAGAAATTAAATGTGTGTCTTTTGCATTCTACTGAGAAATGTTGCTACAATTATTTTTTACAGCTTTAAAATTTATATATGTTTATTTTCTAATATTTTAAATACAAAAAATTCAAATGATGACAGGAAAATTGATATATTTCATGATTTCAAACTTTGCAAGATTGCTTTGAGAAAATATTATGATGATCTAAAAACTTAAATTTTTTGAAAATTTTATGATTATTTTTGTATCATAATTGTGTAATGATTATTAGAAATCAAAATATATATTATTACATCTTTATTTTTTACAAAACTATTATATTTTTAAATATAAAATAATATTTTATTCCGAATATTGTTACCATAGAGATTATGGTAGCAAGAAATACAACTGTCTAGAAATGATGTCACTGAGCAGATTGTTATAATAATTAGTGATATAAAAATTACAAAAAAAAATTAAAGCATATATTAATAGATTTAGTAGATATTAAAAATAATTTATTCAGATTTTTAAAACAAACATTAAACAAAGATTTTATTCATTTTGAAAACTGAATTGGCTCTATCTAAAATTTGATGATGTGACAGCATTTTGTTTTGATCAAAATATAATTTTTAAAATAATTCTGAAAATCAAATGTTATTTTTTAAAAGTTATTTAATTTCTAAACAAAAATATCTATCAAATGAGGTCAAATTTATTATATTCTGATAAATAATAATAGTTTTATATTAAAATGAAAATTATAAACTTAAATCTAGTGAGAACAAAGAAATCTGTCAGAATGTTGGCAGAATACAAGAGATTTAATGCCCAAACATTGTCACATAAATTGCTTGATGTAACATAATGTGGTACACGTTAGTATCAAACACATAATGCATTTTTCATGAAAAAATTTACTTTATACAAAATACATATGAATGTTCATTTATCCACAATTTTGCATGTCAGTCAAAACAATTTTTTTTTAAAAAAAGGGATAATGGTGCCAGTTTTAGTAGTCAAGCATGATTTTGCTATATGCATGAAGTTGTGCAAGACTTTACAAAAAAAAAAGAGAATAATGTTTAAGAGTTTAATGTCTATATAATGTTACATAGTTCAATTTAATAGACAAATATGTTTTCATAATATAGTTTTTTTTATACAAAAATCAACATTTTTTTAAAAAACATGAAATTTTATATATTGTTTTCAACTGTGTTCTTAATATAAAACCAAAAGTTTCAAAATTTTATACTAACTGTTTGTTATTTTAATGTCAACAACAACAAAAAGATTCATAAAGTGTTTTTAGTTTTATAATAGATTAGTTTTTGTAACCTGTACAAAGACTAACATATATTTGTCATTTAGTTATGCAAAATTTCAAGAAACATAAATAAGTAATGGACATAAAAACATTTATATTATTTACAATATTTTTTTTAAAGATAAAAAGATATTTATTAGTAAATTACATTTATTTGCATTTTTATTTTATTATATTTACTTTAATCATATGAATAATGTCATAAATAAAAGAAAACAAATGTTCCACAAAATCAATGTAAATGCTGACCCAGAAATCATCAGTTGAACCAGATTATAAATTCTCAAATGTTTAATATGGTTAATAATAATCATTAAAGTATTTATCTTAGGAAGATGGTGCTATAACTGGAATATCCAATGAGTTTGGTATTTTTGAAATAAATAATAATAATTAGTAAATTAAACAAGCTTTTAAATATTTTTCATTTTTTTCCAATAATTCTACAATACAGAAAATGTCACAATGTCTATTACAGTGCTGTATTCAAATTTCTAAGACTTACCAATGCAGTTTTTGTTAATAATAAAGTAAATAAAAGTAATAAATTAAATTTTATTTATTTGCATTTTATTGTATTGTTTTCTAAATAAAATTGCTAATAAATTACTTTTATGTTTTGCTAATATTATTTATTCATAAATTGTTTTAATTTTTAACTGTTTTTCAGTATGAGTGAATCTGTAAAATTTGAAAAATTTTCTTATTGTAAAATCTATGAATCCAGAACTTTGAAATAACAATTGTCTGTAAACGTGTTTTCCACAGTTTATTTATAATCAAACATAGAATCTTCTTCATTTAATCATACTTTTTATAGTAAAAAAAGCATTGAACAGAATACAGCAGCATTTTTTAAATTTTAGTTCCAAAAAAAATGATTTAAAAAAAGTGGAATTTTTTAGATGTTTGTATAGACCAGGGGTGGGCAAATAGTGGCCCATGGGCCACATGCAGCCCACTAAGAGTTTTTATGCAGCCTGCTAAGACAATCAGAAAAATCTGCCTTGAACTGAGATTTCCTTCCCCTGCACTGCATGACCGAAGATTTTTCTCATATTTTTCACTAGGATGGCCATGTCAATACACATGCACAGTGTAGATACAATGCACACTACTTTTTCAGTTGATCTGGTTAATTTCAATTTTGTCTTTGCAACAGCAAATATATAAATTTCCAACTTTAGTAAAACCATGAACCCTCCAAAAATACATAAAAATTGGTGACGGATGTTATGTGTTTAATAAATAATGAACAAACAAACATTCCTTTGGTAATACAGGAAATAAAGCAGTGTGTTTATTGTATCATGAAAAAAGGTGCAGCCCTCTGATAACCTTTGCTTCCATAAAGTGGCCCAATGTGGTCCTCCGCTAACCTCCGCTTCTACAAAGTGGCCCCCAAGCCTAAACAATTGCCCACCTCTGGTATAGACTATATTACTGCACTAAAAATAGTTCAAAAGTATTTTTTGCAATAAAACCCAAATATATTCTTAATACCTATTTCTCATTAAATATACTGTTAAATTATGACTATTTTTCCAATGAATTTTTTGTTAAATACTGTAATTAATGTTATTAAAATATTGGATCAAAATTATTTTGTGAGTTTTAATTAAAAAAATTACATGCAGTATTAGTACCAGATATCAAAAATTTACTATTTTAACACTACACTTTAATATATCAAATACAGCTGTGATTGTATAATAAATGAGCATATAAATTCTGAAATGGATGAAGCAGCTGGAGAGACAAATTCCAAACACAATTACCACAACTCCAATATTCTTTTTAGAGAATGAAAATGATCACTTCTTCCAATATGCCCAACATAATATACTGTTTCAATTGATTAAACAAGAATAATCAGAGGAGTGAATATAAAATCAGCCAAAATATTTAAGACAAATTTATTTGAATTGATTGATATTTATTTCTGGAATAGAACTATTTCTACTCATTTAAAACACTCTGAATTTATATTAAATATATAACAAAAGACAATTTTATTGCTAAAAAATAAATTAGCTTAAGAGACAAAGTGTGAGTTCTCTTAATATAAACTATTGATCTGTCTTTTGACACAACAAATTCAATCAGATTTTGCAAAAACAGAACAGCTGTTTATTTCTGCATATCCTAGATGTCATTATATAGGTTTATTGAATGGATAACAATAACAAGATGGCAAAATATAAAAAAAAAAACTGATAAATTTAAATCACATTTATTTTATTGATATTTAAATATACAGAACACATTAAGTTTAATTGATTTTAAAAACTTGAGAAAAAATAATGTTCTGTAAATTTAAGTATCAGCCAAGTCAAAAAAATTTCCTTAAGTTGTTTGCCTAAATGCATTAAAACTTTTCTAATTATTGTACTTTAAACAACCTAGCCATATAATATCTTGGTCATGCAAAACATGTAGCAATTTCTTTCTCTAAGAAAATGATCAAATTTACACTGTCATAGAAGGAAGTTCAGTTGTTGATATTGATAGTGCTTAAGGTATATTTTTCTGGCTGATTTATAACTTAATGGATATAAAATAATAAATTCAGTATTAACTATTTTATAATTCCTGGCTATATAAACATTCTATGTGCTAGTTATTCCAATTTACTCATCTTTGTCAGATTTGGTTTGCAAATATAAAATGAAGTTAAACATGCATTTCATTTGTTATTATAATAGCTAGTTTGAAAAAATATATAATGAAGGCCTTATTCACTATAAGTAACAATATAATTTAACATTTCAATTAGAGAAAATAATTTCATTATTTTCCATGGTGAACATTTTTGTAATAATTTAATATTGATTTTAATATTAAAATTTTCTTTTGTATTATAATTTAATAAATTAGATTTGCTTTGTTAGAAATTTAAAATTACAAATAAAAACATCCTAAGAAATATTTAAACTTTGGAAATTTAGCAATAATAATAATAGAGTGAAATACTTAATGAGAAAAAATAACTATTTTTCTGATTGGAATCATTGAAAAAAAGAAAATAAACAACTGGTTAAATAAATGCTATTTTGAACAAATTAATGGAAAACCATTATAAATCTATTAAATTTTGTCCTAAAATTTAAAATAATATTCAAAATATTACAAAAATTATGGAGAACTATAATAGAAATTATTAAAAATCTTACCACTACTGTTTTGTTTATAATTATGATTGAATTTTTTAACATATTTTTTTTTAAAATAAAACATATTCAAATAAAATCAATGTGTAATCATCTATACTTTTGTTTTTAAATAGTTGTTATACTATGTAAAAATAATTGTAAATATTTAATTATAAATTTATTTAAATGCACATTGATTACATAAATAATATTTACTAAGGCTGTAAACCTCAAGAATATGTGTGTGAAAATGTGAAGGTAGGGACCTCTACAGCCTTAGTAAATATTATGTAATCAGTGTTATCATGTATAGATTTCTAACTATAAGATCATTCCATTGACTCATTGTAGATTGAAAGATTTCATGAGTACTAATGTGTAATAGGAATTGTGGACTTAATCAGTGAAGTATTGAATAGCTTCACGCTCTCAGATCTAACCTCTTCAGCTTCACCTATTCATATAAAAAGTAGGTTGAAGTAAGGAGGGTTCCTCCCTTTTCTTTCAAAGTGCAAGCTTGTGGTTAAGACCCATAGAAGTCACTACCTTTGCATTTTCATGTGTATATTCTTGATGTCAATATTTAAATAAATTAGGCAAGAAATCTTTTTTTTTTTTTAAACTTGTGTATTTGTCAAAAATCTTCTCAAAATAAAATAATCTCAAAGCCAGAGAAAAAAGAACTAGTAATCAATTAGATTAATTTAAAGTCCTCAATATCTGCAGAATAGTGATCTCTTGAGATTTTATATTTAATTTTATCATCAAATGAATACAAACTCATTAAAATTTTATAACATATAGCTGCACACGATTGAAGAAAAGCCAAAATTTATACAAATAAAGTACACAAAATTATATTTTACAAAATGAAATTGTTATCAGTACTGTATGACTCTGTTAATTTTTGAATAAGACTGGATATTAATTCTAATTAGTATCATTTGTTATATTGATTTATTATTATAAAAATTGAAATTGTAAATTTAAATTGATTCATTTTATTCCTATACAATAAATCTGACAATAAAAGGTAGTATATTAATAGCACGAGAAATATACTGTATATATATAATTTAAGAAATATAAACATTTTTCATTAGATAACAATGTATAAGATATAAACAATTATTCAGCATAAAAGTATCAAGCTGTCTTCTCTTATTTTCATGTGTTTAAGATAGTCTGTCTGTGAAATGAACTAAAGGTTCAAACACCTGATCTTCAATGTTATCTTTATATTTATGTATTTTTATAATTGGTTATCTTAAAGCTCTTTATAAATATATATTTATAATATATCAACATTTGTTTCATTTTGCACTTAAATCTACACGTATAATGTCGATCCATAGTTTTCATTAATATATTTTAAATAATTAAAGAGCGTTAATTACCTTAGAAAAAAGCTTTTAATTAATAACAAAGCACGAATCAAATTGATGAATAAAGTTCCAAGTGTTTGTTTTGGATTAAAAACAATTCAATATCCAAAATAACTTTAACGACTTTTTTTCTATTTAAACTAAATTCTTTCTTTAACGCTAATAATAAATAAAAAAATATTTACTCTTCCCATCATTCACTGACTGGTAGAAATATTCATTTAGTATAAATTTATCGTTATAACACTATCGTTAATGAATAATAAAACGAGTTAATTGGTTATCATGATATCAAATAGAACGTTATTAATTACGGTTCCGTAATTATAGAACTTATCTAAATCAGCAATTTAACTATATATATATTAAAAAATTCACATCGTACAAAGCTAAGCAACTAATTTTAAAACTGTATCAATCACGCTTCCCACCACCATAGAGAATAATTGCTTACTTAGGGAAGGAGAAAAAGATACCCCCCCTCTCTATTTACTAGCAATTATTCTTTGTTGCTATAAGAGGTGTGCTAATATTGTTTAAAGTTAATTGAATTTTTATATAAGTAAAACAGCTTTTTAAAAATAAATAGCCTATTGCAAGGCAACGGCCACAGCAACATCCATTTTTTAAATAAAAAAATCAGCGTGAAAGCAAATAAGTAGAGAAGGTTGAGAGCTTTTCTATCATTGTTTTAAGCTCTAGTTGAGGATAATTAGATATATATATATATATTGACTAATATTGGTTGATTAGTTAGGTTGTCAGTGAGCAGATTACCTAACAGAACAACCATATGCCCCTTGAAAATAATTTTTAGAAATTCAATTTATGTAATCATTTTTATAAAATAAAACATAAATGATTACTAATCACCTTTTAAAGTTACAATTACTGTTTAAAAATCAATCAAATTTTTATGAATATAAACAAATTAAAGTATAATTATAGAGGATTTGAATATAGATTTTCAAGCTTCCTTCAGGTATCCATTGTATCTCATACAGCCAAAATACATAACCCTATGCATGTGAAAAAGATAAATGATCTCCAATATATGTATTTCATGCAGAACCAGTACTCATACGTTGGTTCAGATCATCATCTCCCATGCATATATATTATCAGTGCTTGGTTTATATTGACATCGCAAATCTCCAAACATTAATGGACAAGCTTCAATCTATTCCAGTCTCCAACTCTTCAGTCATCGATGAGAAATCCAAATCTCTTATTGATGCCAGTATTATTGTCAAGCCCATATTGATCTTAAGTCACTATAATCCCTCATGTTTAGGATCTTGACCATTTAAAAAATAGACATATAATTTTATACTTGGAGTTTAGATATAATTGTAGGGAACTTGAATGCAGACATTCAAGATCCTTCAGCTATCCACTCTACCTCATATAACTGATACACATGACCACACACATGTGAAAAAATATATATGTTCTTCAGTATACATATTTAATGCTGATACAGCACTCATCACTTGGTCCAAATCATTATTTGCCATGCTTGTTTATAATCAATGCTTAGTTTATTATTAATAATCTTCAAAATTTAATGCACAGGCTTCAATCTACTCAATTTCCAACTCTTCAGCCATCCATATCATTAAAAATCTGATAGTGGAACACCAAAATCTGTTGTTGATGCCAATATTATTGTCATGCCCATTCCATCATCAGATTCTCAGTGGTATAGATGGCAGAAGAGTTGGAGGTGGAGTAGATTGAAGCATGTTCATTAAAGTTTGAATATTTGTTATCTTAATATAAAGCATGCACTGATCATATATGTATGTGTGGAAGATGATGATCTGGACCAACTGATGAGTGCTGGTTTAGCATGAAATACATACATTGGAGATAATTTATTTTTTCACATATGTGTGGTCATGTGTATCGGTTGCATGAAATAGAATGAATACCTGAAGGGAGCATGAATATCTGTGTTCAAATACTTGTATGTAAATAATAAGCTATTTTGTTGGTATTGTTAATAGGTAAATTTTTATTTATGATTAAAAACAAAAAAATACATGTTATTTATTAGAATTTGTAAGCTTTGTTTTAATGGATAAAATAGAATCTAGATTTAATACCGTTCATTTCTCATTTGACAGATTTGTTATTGTTTCGTTGTTATAATGTTTTTCTAGTGGCATAACAATCCAATTATTAAGAATAAATCCATTTTTTTTATGTTCACTAGTTGAAGATGGGAACATCAGTATATACTGACTGAACTGATTGCTTTTTATACTAGTATAAAACATAAAAAGAGTTTAAATCATGAAATGGATAAACTGGCACTATTCGTTCATCATTGATTGAAAATTTATATTTTAGAAATTTGAGGTTGAGTTTTAATCCCAAAACATCTAGTATTTTAGTGCACTGAACTGCATAATACACTAAACTGATATAAATCTATTCTTTTTGTATCTGAAAACACAGAACAAGTAATCAGTTCTTGTTGAATTCCTAAATATGCTAAAGGATTTGATATATATAATAGGGGATTTGAAATTAATTGAGTAGGACAATTTAAATGTATTTATATATATATATATATATATATATAAATATATATATATATATAAATATATATATATATATATAAACTATCTTCTTAAAATAATTCTTTTTGCCATGGTAAGTACAAAAATGCGAATATGAATGCTACCTAAATTTTTGTTTATAATACCTACTTAACAACAGATATAAAGAAAAGGTGCTGGTTTAAATGAAAAATACTGGTAGTCTTATATAGTAAAATATTTTTCAATTATTGTGAAGATATACTATTGTTTTCAAAGGGATTTTTTCATTCCCTTCTGGAAACTATTTTAACATGATTTTTTTTTTTTTTTATCTTCATATTTTTGATATGTACGTATTTAGTAAATATTAATTAACTCTAAAATAAGCTTTTTTAAAAAATATTCTCTAAATGCTTTTATTAATACTTCTGGTGATAGAATGCAAATGCATTATTATTTTTATATGTATATAAATACGATGTACACTCTGTATAGAATTTTTCCTGGGTGCAGTAAGACAAGAGAACAGTTAATATATATATATATATATATATATATATATTAACTGTTCTAATGTGTGATCAGATATATATATATATATATATATATATATATATCTGATCACACATTATTATTGATCTTTTCATGTATAAATTAATAAGGTGATTATTATAATCTAAGAAATAGCATAAAGTTGTAATAATTTTTTCAAATACTCATTGAAATTTCTGCATATTTTCAAAATATAAGATAAAATAATAATTTAATTTATGCATGGTCATATTAGTAATATTGTCATTTAACTTCGATACTTCAGTAGTTTAGAAGTTTCAGATGGAAATAATCATTCATGACCCAGCATTGAAATTACAACATATTTTTAAGACCATAAGATATGTGAATAGGTAGTGTAATGGTCAGATTTGTGCATTCATATAACAAAATCCAGAACCCAGGTTAAATATACCAATGCTGACCAAAATGGGATGGTGAGATTCCAAGTCTGACCAAGCCTCAACTTGTTTGCCTGTATTCTGTGATTTAACACCTTATGAATGGCATTTTTGAGGTTATACACAGGTCTCAATTTCTTCTACAAACCAGCTCTGAACAGGGAGAGATATGAAACTCAGAGAAGGACCAACAATGTAATTAAAAAGGGTTAAATACTATTAACATGCCTATAAGCCAACTTAATTAAACTAAGGTTAATGTCAATAATTACTATAATGCATATTGACATACATAAAGTAATAATGAATTGGAATCAGATAATATGAATTGGATTGAAATAGGACTACAAGCAAGAAATATATGAAACAAGTTTTATATTTTAAACAGGTTTATTAAAACAATAACATAAAATCAAGTAAAAGAAATTGACAAGAATTATATAGGGTTAAGAATATGTGATCAGGCATTGCATAATGGATGAGGCCAAATTATTATTACAGTGGTCATCTCCTAACACATTAAAATAGGTGTATGTGTATTTAATAAATCATGCATATAATCACTTAATATGCCAAACTATTTTACATCATTTGATAATTTTACAATGAAGTATACCAGTCCAAGATAGATTTCTAATTACAGTGTTCATATAACTGCTATTTATATACAATAAAATGTGAGTGCATGAGGAAGCTCAAAGATGATACAGGTTTAGCCTGGTAACCCAGGATTGGGCTTCAGACCAATGCTGAACTGTTATTTAATAAGAGGAAAGAATGGTACACACACATATATTTCCTAAAAGCAATATATTTCCTAATAATAAAAACACACAGTACATTAATGATCATTCAATTTTCATGAAGAATATTTAAATAAAATATTGACAATATTTTGTACATTATATTATTTTTCATTAATTCCTTGGACAATATAAATTAACAATATTGTACAGGATCATATATTCTTTGGACAGAACACCTTTCATTTTAGAGTAGATTTTTAAAATTACTAATTATACTAATAATAATGATGAGACATATAATAGATCAGAATTTGCAATCAAACAAGGTAAATGAATGATAAAGTTGAATAAAATTAATTTAATGAGCATTTACATTTTATTCATAGAGTATATGGCAGTTCCAGTTATTTGGTACAAATCCGAGTTTTATGATAATAGCAATAACTTTTGAATAAATATTCCATTATTATTGTAGAATACATATTTTTAAAGTAAATAGTCAGATAATAATTTTCAGATAAAGAGTAGTCAATAACTTTAATTTCATGGACTTAGGAGATCTTTATTTTCTCTAGTCTGAAATAGGTATTAGACATAATTTTGTAAGTGAATGTTTTCCATTCTGACACTAAGATAACAATAAATAAATGCCATTTAAAAATTCAAACAAGTAAATTATTAAATTCCATTATCATTAAACAGGTTCTGCTATCCAGAATTTAAAGTCTATTCATTAGAAAACAAACTATTCCAAAGAAAAGCCATTATTTTGGAGATATGACAATATTAAAATAAATATATTTATAAATATACATTGCTGAATAATATTTAAAACATTTGAAAGTCTCTAACAAGTTTTCTTATTCTTAGTATCTTATAATATTTAAGAAAAAATATTTTAAACTATTAAGAACTAACAGAGTATAAAGTCTTTAACATCTTAATATTATTGCATAAAATGTTGAACTGATAATATCATTATTTTTAATAAAGAAATAATAATTAATAAGAGTTTAAACATAAGAATGATAAGTCAAAGATAATTCCATTAAAGCACCAATTGTAAATGGAAATAAGTCATCAAATTGAGAAGTAGTTATTTAAACTTCCCATCATGGTTCACAGCAATGCAGATTTCAGACTTCTTAATAAATTTTAGCTTACAACATTAGCATCTGAATGAAAATTTACTTAAACAATACATGACAATTTTAAGGAAATAAAATTTATTAAAAGTAAGTAAACTCAAAATTCATAAAATATATTTAATTCTGCAACAAACAAATGAAGAAGTTCTGCAGGTCATCTTTTATACTTCTGATCATGTGACTGATATTGATGACCAAAACTAACATTCAAAGCACTTCCTCTTTGACCTTCATTTATTAAAGTTAAAGATTAATTGCTATCTGGGGAGAGAAAGGTAAAATAAACTCATTTGCATAATTGCCTAGACTTTAATAAAAATATTACATTTTAGGACAATTATTTATAAAATATAAATTATTATAATAAAACAAAATATTGCTTAATAAATTACAATATTTTAAATAAAGCATTAACTTACATTACTTTTTGTACAATTTTATACATTATTTAACATGTAAGATCCCAGAACACTTTAAATGTTTTTAAAATAAATATTAGAAATAACTTTAATATTGCAACCAATGAAGTGAACAATAAAATTTACAATGAAAGCACACAGATTCATTACTGCATTATTTTATTTAAAATTGATAGCTTTTAATAATAATAAATTATCTATCTTTTTTAATTAACTATCTTAAAACTTATTTAACTAACTAAATTTTTGTTATAATTAGCAATTAATGAAACATACTTTATTAGCAAATTATTTAAATAAATACCTTTTATAAACCAGTAAATTAAATTCTAACATTGAGCATTGGAGATTCAAATTTAGTTATTAAAGTTTAACTTTAACATTGCATTTTAACATATTATTATCTCTATTAAATTAGTTTTAACTCTTATTGGCATTGTAACACTAACTCACTATTATTCAGAGTAAAAATATCCCTAATTTAAGCAATTTGAAGTCATTTTACAACTACAGATGAATTGTATAGCAATACACAAAAATATTAAAATGACTTTTAAAACAAGTAAGTTCTTAAAAATGATTTAGAGGCTGAATTAGTTTTTAAGTATCAAGCCCTGATAAATTATCTTGCTATAAAAATTAACTTATTGGAAAAAAAATAAACACAAACAACTAGATGGTTTGAAACTTAATTTTACTGATTAAGCTAAAGGTGACAATATATATATATATATATATATTCACTTGATATATATATATATATCATATATATATATATATATATATATATGAAAGGAATAACAATCAAGTGAAATATATATAAGTTTAAGTAATATATTTTGTGTTAGTGAAGTACTTCATGGATATAATGTTGTTGTTTTTTCTTAATATTTTTTTGTGTTTTCAGCATTTAACATATAAAATTGTTTACCAATAGTACTAAAGTATTTTTGATTTATCATACTTACCTGCAATAGATCAGCTATTAAAATAATTTTTCATCTATACTGAGTTTAAATTAATATGAATCATTATTATTTACTATTAAAATAACATGGGTAAAAGTTGTTTCTAATGATTTAACCAGGAAGTCTATAGTCTTTTTCAGCTAAGGGTCATGCAGAAAGAATTTACAATTTTAGCTTACAATGTCAGCCTCGTCGCTATAAAAAAAAAAAAAAAGAATGGCATATATTATAAAAAGTTACAACAAACAAAAAGTGTAAATATTATTAGAATTTATTCATAATAATAATATTTTTTATTTATTAAAATCAGTGACCTACTTCTTGTTATTTTAGAAATTATGGAAATGTTTATTTTTAAGCTCGGATTATCCAATCTTAAATAATTTTTTGGTTCATCTTTTACTTTTGATTGATATTTCCATAAGTAAGAATTCGGGGGGGGGGTATTCTTTTTGTCAAATTCTTTTAACTTTAGAAATTTATTTTCTTTTAAAGTTTAATAAAATTTACTCAAAGTTTCTTTTTTTGAATAAGGTTTTTGAATTATCGTTATTTTATAGAAGATTATTTCTAATGGTAAATTTTCCTCTTCTAAAATGTTTACAATGAATGAGTGAATTCTGAAATAATACAATAATTTTTTCTTTATTTTCAAAATCAACAAATCGATTATGAACGGTTTTGATCAGTAAGTAAGAGTTTAAAAGAAAGTTTAATAGTATTAAAAATCACAATTTAACGCATTAATCATATTATAGAAACTTTTACAATATACAAATAATATTATACTTTTTTAAAAAGCATTCACTAGTTCATGACCTGGTACATTTTTATTCATGTCATGTCACAGAAGTAGTTAAAGTTATTTATTTGCTGTTGAAATTAGTAGTAATTTTTATTTATTGTATTCAAAGGTTCACAAACACCTGTTAAAAAGGCAAATTTCCACAATCAGTTAGAATCTATTAGTTCCAAAACTGGTTTTCCATTTTTATTTATGTATAATTAATATTTTCATTTTTAGTTGAAAATATTTTAATAGATTATTACAGTTCTACCATTTAAAGATCTGGTGTTGTGCTTTAATAGTAAGATGCAATAAAGCATCATATTTATAATACCCCCCCTCCCAACAAAAAGATTTAAATTGGTCATGGTTCAGGCCATGTCAAAAATAAACAATATTAATTACTGTTAATATAAGTGAGGCCAAGAATAAAAATTTAGACAGGTTGCTAATGATTGCAATTGAAATGCATAGGTCTTCTATGTTTTTAAAATATAAAAAAAAAAACGTATTAACATGTCTGATGTCATATTCTTCACATCATAAGTTTCCCTGCTGAAAATAATAGGTCTTCAAACCTTATTAACATGTGTAAAATATATATTTTCGCAAGAGATTTTATCTTTCATGCATTTAAGTGAGCTAAAGTCTTATATGCTTTCAAACATTTGATTGATATAATGTGCAAAAATGAATAATTATGCTATATTAGCAATATCCTTATTTTAATCAATTATAATTGAAAAAAAATATACAACGTTTTGTTCCAGTTAAACTTCAATGTTATTGGGCAAGCCTTTCATTCTTCTAGTTAAAGTTGATAGTGATAAACACATACTTACATAATTATTAACTTGATCAAGATATATTTTTTTTTGTATTAATAGTCATACTTGTTTCAAAAATCTTTATATGTAAATGGTCTCCCTTTTTCAGCAATGTTGTGAAATAACTTGTAAACTAGTTCTGATTATAATAACATTTATAATTTGTGAAACATTTTTTTGTTATCACTCCATTTTGAAATAAAGAATTTTAGTAATATTATTGTTTTGCAACTGTCTTTGGAAAGCTTTCTAAGTAAAGGATATTTTAATATATAATAGAATTTTAAATAAACTGTTTCTTTATATATAAATGCGATACATTAATAATGATTGCTGATGAAAAAATAATTAAACATTGCTAAAGATGTGGAATACTGAGTCAAGACTTGTTTATGTAGCATGATAATTACTAAAAATTAAACATATATATATTATAAATAAAAATAAAGGGCTTCACTTCAAGAATGTATATCAAATGACATAAATAATGTAAAAATTCCAAATATTCTAATAAAATTACATATAAAAAGAGTATGTCACCACACCATCAAAATGAGGTTATTTTATTACTAGTATCTAATACAATGAGAAATTATTAAAATTACTATGACATTTTAACAGCATTTGTTTCTGTGCAATTATCTCATTTGAATTTGAATTTATATATTTATTTTAAAAAAAAAATAATTTTAATTAGTTTTTTAAAAAATAAAGTCACTTAATTACATCACATCTGTTTTAAATATTTTATTTTTAGTGAGTAGTTTCTTTTTCAGTCAGATCATCTTTAAATGGCTCTTTGTATGTTTTTATGCAATTTGATGTAAGTAAAGATTTCTTAAACTTTAACAATAGTTTATATTTATTAGTATTAAATTATATTTAATATCCCTAACACTAGAAAATATATTAATATAGATATTCATTACATTAAATATAAAAAATACTAATTATAAGACCAGTTCTATTTCTATAAAAATGTTTTAACTGTCTATTTTATTATGATGGTTGCTTAGTATGGTTTTTTATGAAGTACTGTAATGGTGTTACTGTACTAGAGCTTTTACTTGCTTTTTTGGCCTTTAAAACCATTATTCATTGTCATTTTGTGCTGAAACTTAAATTAAACTCTTCTGTTCACTTACTGATATCTTCAGATTTTTTTGTAATTGATAAATCAATAGGATAAAAATATTGAGTGTAAATTAAAAAGAATTGAAGGTTGCTAATTAATTGATTTTTTGTATAGAATTATTAAGAACTCTTTGGCAGAACAAAGAAAAGAAATGCATAGCTTTGTAGTATATTCAAGTATTTGTAATGATTTATACAAAATACTTCCATAAAGAGTATTAAAAATAAAATATATTTATGTTTCTACTTAGATTTTTTTGAATGCATTTAAACTTTTAAAAATACAATTTAAGAAACTTGAATTAGTTTAACCCAAAACAGAGAAAAATACAGATTTGACATTATAACAGATTTCAAATAATGTTGTTTCTGAATTTTTGTGGTAATTTAATAAATATAAATACATTTAATGATTTCAGAAAAATATTTCATAAATTTAGTTTGATTTAATAACAATTAGTTCAAAATTAAAAATTGGAATTGATTTAAAAAATCTTTAGTTACTTTATTTTTACAATAACATTATATTTTTTTTATATTTGGAAAGTTCAAATATGAATTTTTAGATTTTTTGTTTGTTTGTTAATTTACATTTCTAACAAATCAAGCCAATTTATTGATTCATAATATTAAGTAAACCATTGTAAACATTAAAATGTTGACCTATTAATACAAATCATACTACTTGTCAGTGAAAAAAAAAAAAACATAAAAGGGTTCACATTGAAAGATATAATTATAGAAATGTATTATATAAATATATCCTTTTAAGCAAATACACATCAAAAGTAGGTGTGAATATTTTTTTTCAAGGGATTGATGTTTATGTAAATCATCTTGTTAAAAGTTAAATGTATCTGTTGTTATTATTATTGATGTTTATCTTTACTTTTTGCATTAATATCTGTTTGAATAATACTCATCCCCAAAATAATTATAACACACAAGTTGAATGGTAAGACTCACATGGAGTTTTAACCAATATCACAAGAAATACTAATGTTCAATAAAAGCTATCTAAGGTTATATTTGCTAAAGTGTTCTAAAATCATACAAAAAATGTTATATATATATATATATATATATATATATACATATTTTTATATATATATATATATATATATTGTAACCTACCCTTCTGGTTCTTCCAACATACCTCTTTGTTGTACCCCTCTACTGTACTAGATCAAAACTAAACCATCAAGTATAATAGCAATAAAATATAAAACTCTTTAAGGGGCTTGAAACTTGCTAAATATTAGACATAAGATAGACTTTAGGAACAATTACAAGAGAGTAGTTTTAACATTGAGAAGTATATAAAATACATTCCCCAATGGCAATGATATTGTGACAATTCTCCTATTATTATCCTATTATAATCACTAGGAAAACTCCCACAAGAAGCAATGACTAACATAATATTTCATTTAAACAATAAAATAACTACTCTTCTACAATCCTAAAAATAAAAACCAAATTACATTAACTTAAAATAATTGATGCTATCCTATGGCTATCCCAGGGATCATACGTATTCTATTCTAAAATCCAATATAACAATTACATTGATAATTTAATAATTGAATCACAAGAGAGATTTAACTGGGATCTAACCATTTAATAGAAACATACTTACTATTACAAATCTTGATTAACCTCTTATTGGAACCTTAATCTAGCTATAATAATAAGACATGGAAATTAATACTCATCATTACCTTCCCATAAATAATTTAATCTACTTTTCCTAAGATTTATTCTCATAATTATGTTAACAACAATTACTCTAGAATACTTATTTTTTATAATCAAAGCTTCATCACACCATTATTATCTACCAAGTCTAATTCATTGAAATACACTTCTTAATTAGTTAGTATTCACTCATGTAATTAATTCCTTCAGAATTACAAAGCTTAAAATATATTTGGTTAGCAACTTGTATTGTGAAATTGAATAATACTTTTAAATTATGATATAACATATATTTCAACTTAAATTACAATATTAGAATGTGACTCTCAAACATATTGCTAATTTTTATTATATGCTCTCCATTTTGTAATATTTATAGTATTTTTTATATGGCTCTTCAAAATTCTTTTGCATCTAATAAAAATATGAAGTACCATTAGATTTCTTTAATATGATTATAATTTAGAGCAAGTGATAATTAATGTATTAATTATAAACTGTTAAGCACAGCTTCTCAAATAAGGCATGTAATCATAATTTAGTATGTATAATTTTATGTAGATAATGTGCTTTATTGATATGATCTTGTGATGGAAATGACTCTCAGACTCAATAAAATTATTATGATAAAGTTTAAATCAAAATATTCATTTATTTACAACACTAAGAATAAATAACAAACAATTATACATATAAAGTTAAACACTTCTTTAACAATAAAAATCAGCATTAAACTGTTTTACATTGGCAGCAAATTATTTACATTCTTTACCAGTACATAATGGTTATTATATAAAATCAATCCCTCCCATAATTAGTATCTAGAACTTTTTTTTAAAGTATTAATTTATTATTTTATTATGTATGCTTTCATACTAATCTGATATATTTGCATCATTCACAAGTTATCTGGGATCTTCAAAATCATTTTCCATATTACATGATATTTTGTAACTCCCAATATATTGATCATCTTGTAATAGTTAAATCATATTTTATATTTAAAATTTGGTTTAAAATATTACACTTCCATATTATTACCAAAGTTATTATTGAAATTTATTAATACTATACTTAAGCCATATTTAAATAAAGTGTTTGATAGAAAGTTATATCTATCTCTTTATCCATCAGCTGCAATTATGCCAAGGATTTTTGGAAATTTAAAAGTGCATAAGGAAGGATTTCCTATTAGACTGATGTTGGATTTTGGAGGATGTATGTATTATCATGCAGCAGTTTTTGTGGGAAAGTTTTTGCAAAATGAATTGGGTTTTGGTGATTATACAATTGGATCTTCATTTGATTTAGTTAAAAAGATTGATAATATTGTTTTGGATAATGATGATAAGTTATTTACATTGGATGTTGCAGAGTTATATGGTTCAATAAGATCGGAAGAGCGTCTATTAACATTATTGATCAAGTTTTATATCTAAAAGGAGTGTGTAAGTTTTATCGTATGTTTGTAAAGGATTTGTTATTATTTATTGATCAGAATTTGATAGCTACATTTGAAGATCGGTTGTATATGATGGATGAAGGTTGGCCTATGGGTTTGCCTGTTTCAGCAATTATATGTAGTTATGTGTTGTCATATTATGAAGGAATGATTTTAAAAGAACATTTTATGACCGGTGTTAAAAGTTATTTTAGATATGTGGATGATGTGCTTATTGTAGCATCAAATATGATAGTGCATAAACTGTTTATTAAATTAAATGATATTGCTGGATTAACGTGGACTATTACTTCTGAAGATAGTGAGAAGAGTGTAAAATATCTTGATTTGATTTTGTGGAGAGAAGGGAATAAAATTAATAATAAAATGGTGTTGAAACCATTATCAATTAGAGGAGTTGTTCTTCCAAATTCAAATGTTCCACTTACCTATAAATTGGCTGGTTTTAGAACATTTCTTTTTAGAAATGATATTTTGTGTAAATTTCAGAGTGATAAAATGATTAATATTGAAAGATATGTGAATGATTTATTGGGTGTGGGATATAGTAGGACAAATATTTTATGTGCACTATATAGGTATAGAAACAGATGGAGAAGAGATAATATGGAAAAGAAAAAAAGGGAAAAAAATGGATAGCATTGCCTTATGTAAAGGATATTGTTTGTAATAAGATTACATCATTGGTATCTGCTGATTTTAATGTTGCATTTAAAGTAGGTGCAAATACTGGAAGATTGGTTATTAATGGCAAAGATTCAATTGATAAAAGCAACAAATGTAATGTTATATATAAAGTGGTATGTCATTGTGGTTATAGTTACATTGGGGAGACCAAATGTGCATTGAAAAAGAGGATTAGGGAGCATGAATTATTATATAATAAGTTGTGTTGTTCTGCAGATAGATATAAATCTGTTTTTGCAGAACATGCTGTGAGTTGTAATGGAGAATTCTGCTTTGATAGAGTTTTTATTTTGCATATGGAAAATGATTTGAGGAAAAGAAGAATTAAGGAGTCCTATTTTATAAATAGTACAGATAATGTGTTGAATAAACAGTGTCATTGTGTTAATATTCACAATTTATGGAAAGTAGGTAATTCACGTGAGAACGTTACTGGTGTGAGAGTTTGATCATATTTAAATATTAACGGATTGCTACTTAAGATGGTGGAATATACCGAAGCTAGCTATAGCAAAGAATTTTAATCTTTAATTTTATACAGGCATTTTTTAAAAATTTTGTAGTTTTTATTCTAGTGAATATTGTTATTATACTTATATTATTTGATTTTACATATATATATATATATATATATATATATATATATATATATATATATATATATATATATATATATATATATATATATATATATATATATATATATATATATATATATAAAAG
This sequence comes from Epiperipatus broadwayi, assembly GCA_028023455.1. Classification (NCBI taxonomy): domain Eukaryota; kingdom Metazoa; phylum Onychophora; class Udeonychophora; order Euonychophora; family Peripatidae; genus Epiperipatus; species Epiperipatus broadwayi. The sequence continues at coordinate 5,336,255 of JAQFVV010012414.1, read as the reverse complement.
ACAATATTTATGATATATTTAAAATGAATAATAAAGTTAGGGCTTTTTTTTCGTATAATGCAATTCATTTATGCATTCATTCTCTCTCTTACTCGTGTTTTCTGTTAATCTTTGATCTCAGTTATTTTTATATGATCATTTTAGATCTTAGTTATTCTTATTCATATGATGATTTATTCAGGTTTTATTCAACTATATAGAACATTTCTTCTGTACATGGTTTTACTATCTGCAGGCTGATCTGTTAGGTAGAAAAACTATAAAATCCTTTAAAATATTGTGTCTACCTTCGATGCATACTATATTATTATTTACTATGAAACTTGATAAAGAATAACAACTGATTTTATTAAATAATATCCTAATAGAAAGATGGAGATTTCTTTTATTTATGAGGGGTCATATTTTTGTAGGCAATCATTTTCTTAATGGACTTACCTCAATTTTATTCTGGCTTCTTCAATAAGTACTTATAGTATGTATGGTGCTCATTTCTTTGCCAAAAGTTAAATCCTATCAGATTTTATTTATGATCACTAGTTCATTTCTTTTTTTGTTAAATATGTTTTAACAATAATAAATTCAAAATACGTTTTAAGGTATTCTAAAAATATATAATGGCTCAAAATATATAGCTTTAACACTATATTCTACTCACAAACTTTTATGTTATAATTCATAGGTACTCTCTTCCTATATTTAAGCATACTTTTTTTTTCTAATATGAAAAAATAATAAAAAATTTAATAGTTTTCACATTATATACTAAATTACATATATCAATTCTTTAAATCACTATTATGAAAAATACCTTGTAAGTACATTTCAAACAAGAAAAATATTTGTAATACATTTAAAATTAACAATCTTTTTTACAATGTTTACCCTGTAAATGTTTACCATTCATCACACATTGAGATACTTCTATCTTCTCTCTGTTAAAGACATATATAGTTAAACAAACATTAAATAACAAGCCCAAATGAAGGGGCAAAATTTTAAATTGGATACATCCTTCCTTCTGAGCTAGTTTTAAAGTTTCATTGCATATAATCCTACTTTTCAAAATCCACTATGAAAAGTTTGATGAATATTCTAAATAAATCTCCACTTTATTCTCTCATGATGCACAAACTTTTAAACATGTTCAAATAAGTCATCAATAAGTTTACTTTCTGATTTCTCTCCTTTTCTGTTATTCATTAGTCTTGTAAAATTTCAAATACATATTAAATAAATTCATTTAATTTTCTGGCTTGTAGTATATTACTTATCTACTCTTCGAAAGTTACACATATTTTTTTTTCTAATTATCCTTCCCATTTTAATATTCAGTTCTAAAAATGCTATAGTTAAAGTTCATCTTCTATTTAAACATAAGAAATTTTAATTTAAGTTTTATCTATTTTTTTTTCATTATTAAGTATAAGGTAAATATTTTCTTCAAAATTTTGCAAATTATTTTTTACCAAACAAAAATTAATTTTTCTTGCATTTAACACTTGTGATTAACTAATTATTCTTAATGTTCTATAAGATATTTCTATTAGCTTTAAAAATTATTTCTAGGAATTTTTAATCTGTTTTTTACAATTGATCTATGATTAATAAAAACCCTTAATTTAGCATAGACAAATGAATGTTTTCATATGTGGTTGTCATCATGTTTCTCTCTGAAGCACTGCAGTGGTCTTTTCTTTCTCATGACTATTCTAGGCAAAATTAAAATAACAACTTTGATTTTTCAAACTCCTTTGTGGTATTATCTTGGCTAGATGTAGATGATCAGAATTGGTAACCAGGTCATAATGAAGATTAATTTACTCACTCCATAGTATTGGCAATTACTTTAAAACAATATTTCAGATCTTAAGGTAGCTTTGTGAAAATGATTTTCTCTGCTTAATACTTTAAATATTTTTAAGTTTTATAATTGTTTTTACAGAGAAAACAAAAATCAAGACTGCTATCTACTTTATCAGTTTTCTTGAAAACTTCCCTCCCAGATAATCTGCTTTTTTTAAAAAAAAAAAAACCCAGGATAAATTGACATCAGAAAACTATTTACTTAACTCTCAGTGGCCAATCTCACAAATCAACTATTATAACTTTTAAACAAAATGTTTTTTTTTTCATTTAAAATATTAAAATCAATAAATGTTTTACAAATGAAATTAATTTAAATCATTAATTGAAAACCAAAGTTCCAAATCCAATTATATTTTTACTGTATGATATTATTAATTGGAATTAAATATAAAGTTTAAGAATAAATATTTTTGTTTACAAGATATTACAATTACAATAATTATAAAATAAATTATTGTCTTGCAGTATATAATTTTTCCTTCTTTCATTAATTACAATTTTAGATCTTTAGCTTTTAAAGAAACACTGCATGAAAATAAATTAATGTCAAATTTATAAGTAACAATGTTTATTTAAATGGACAAATATTGTATTAAAAATTATACAGTAGATTATAATATATATTATTTATAACTAACAATGATTATTAAATCTCTACAAAATTATTCTTTTAATCTCTATCTATCAAGTCATTTATTACTATTATACCCATGTTTATAGCATTACTATTATTTAAATTATAAGCTATAATTTACATTTTATATATCATTCTTACCATGGATAACTGATCAAAAGATCACAATATAGCAATTTTTTTTTTAAAAAAATATTGAGATCATGTATATATTGTCTTTTAATTCATGTTTCTGTTTCATAGATGAGGTAAAATCTAAAAAGAGGAGGAATGCGGCCTTTGGATCTTAAGTTGGGAATATAAAGTTTAGATATTGGTTTGGACATCTATTTTTTAATGTCTATTCCATTTATAATTGCTTGATATAGATGTTTTTCTATTTAAAAAAAACCAATATATAATGTTGTTTAAATCTCAGTAATTTGAATTTGTATTATTCAATATGAAAAGATAAAATAATCAATAATTATTGGCAATAAGAATATTTTAAAGAATTGATACCAGAAAAGATTAACTTTTGGGAGAATATTAATGCAGGAACTATAACTTGGAAGATGTTGATGTTACATATTGTATGATAATTATATACAAAAGTCATTAAAATAAATCTGATAACAGATTCTAAATTTTCTTGGTTTTGTAAATAAAAAAAAGGGAAAAAAAAAACCAATTAATGATCAGATATATGAATAAAAATGAAGTAGGTGCAAAATAAAAAGTGATTATTGAATGTAATGAAATTTCTTGGAATTTATTTTTAAGGGACATAATTTTTTTTTCATAACTTATTCTAAAATGTCAGAGAAGTATCTGATTATCGTACTTATTCCAGTAATAATTTGCTTTGAACAATATATGAAGAAAAGTTAAATCAATCATTAAATACCCCCTCCTCACATTGTAGATGAATAGAGGTGGTATGTCATTAATCTGAAAACTTATACAAAAATCTTCTACTATTTAAATAAAATTTCAAAAGTAATTTTTAATATTTTATAATAAATAAATTAATAAGTATACACTTAGAAACAAAAGCAAATTATAAAAAAAATCAATAAATACCTATCAATTATTAAATCTATTTACAATAATCTGCTTATTTCTGTCTTAATTCAAATATTTATATAAAATTTATAATCAATTCTATAACATTAAAAAAATACATTTATTTGACAAATAGAGGGATAAGAAATCACTACATTTTAAATACGAAATTAAAAACAAAATGGATTAATCAATAAAAGTAAATTATTGTTTTAATTAATAATTTTAATTACTGTTACAAAAATGTATTAATAAACAAATGTTTGTAATAGAATTGGTAAATAAATTTATATTCTTATACTAGAGTATTTATATGTAAACAAAATGTTTATTTATATTTTTAGCAGATTGTTGGTTTATGATGAGAAGACAAAAGATTTATACTTGAAATCCAAAAAAAAAATCACAAATCCAAAGAACTCTGAAAACAGGAATTTTAAATAAATGATGTTTTAACTCTATACTAAATATATGATTTTATATTTGTTTGTGTTATATACAACATATTTCTGTTAATATTATAAATCATTAATGAATAAGTTGAAATTGAAACAAATACTAGCAAAATAATTCTGAAAAGTTTACTTTAAATAATATTGTTCTTCATGGTAACAATTTTTTGGATTGATCAAAATTTCTAGTGTGCAGTTGTTATATCTAGATTTATATTAATTTTGGCTAAAACAAATATATTTATTATATAGTAGTTTAGCATATTTTCGTTTCATTATTAAACCTTTTAATATTTATTGTTACCACTTCTTTTGAACTAAACCATAAAATGTCAATTTAATTATGTATTTTATTGATTATGACTACGATATCAATTTAATTAAGTGTAAATAATATTACAAAGAATGAAAAAGACTAAATTGATTTATGATACTGAATATAGGTTGTTATATCCAACATCATATGAGCAACCTATAGTGTTTGGGAAAATAAAAACACACAAAGAGAATATGCCTGTAAGATTAATGATGGATTTCAATAGATATATATTAAAAAATATATGTGATGTAATATATAAAAAAAATGCAGATAATATGGGATATGTAAAGTATTGTATAAAAGAAATATGTGGAAGTAGTAGGTTCATAGTATCATTTGATATAGAGAAAATATACCAAAGTGTGTCTAGAAAGGAGAGTATTGAAATTGTGGTAAGAAAGATCAAAATGAAGGGGAAATTTTAATGGAATGGATAAAAATAATAGAAGAGATATTAATAATAATTAGTAAAACATTGTATGTAAAATGTAATAATGAATATTGGAATATAGAGAAAGGATGGATAATGGGATGTTTGATAAGTGGGATTATGGCATCAAGTATGGTGGATTGGATTGAGCAGGGAGTAATTAATAAGTATATTGAGAATGGGGAAATTATAAAGTATTATAGATATGTAGATGATGTAATAGTATTAGGGAATAGAAGAAGCATAATGAAAGCATTTAATGAACTAAATAAAAATATGTTTAATATTAAAGTTACAATAGAAAAAAATGAAGAAGGAATGAAATATTTAGATTTATTAGTGAAAAATAATGAGAATGGAGAGGTTAAGATAAATCATTGCATAAAGGATAAAAATATAAGGAGAATGATACATCCAAGATCTTATCAACCTTGCTGTCAAAAAATGGGGGTACTGAAAGAAATAACAGAAAAAAGTGATAGGCTTACATTGAATGAAAAGAAGGAAAAGGAGCAAAAGTTGCAGGTCCAAAAGGAATGCATTGAATATGGATATAATGATAGAGTTGTAAGAAATATATTGAGGGATAGAAGAGGACATAAGAAAGTTAGCAATAAAAATGAAAGAAAAATAAGAAATGGATTTCTATTCCATATTCGAAGGAGGTATGAAGAATTCTGAATGATAGGAAAGAAAAAATAAATGAGAATATAGGTATAGGATGGAAAAATAGTAAATCTTTAAAAAAGTTAGTGAGTAATGCAGAAATAAGAAATGATAGGAATGATAAAATAGGAATTGTTTATAAAATTATGGGCAAAAGATGTATGATGTTATATATAAGTCAGTCAGTGAAAAGTAGGATAGAAAGAGATAAGGAGCATGATAGCAATAAATATGATAGATATTTAGTCAAGACCATTTTGCCATTTTTTAGAAACAGGACATGATATGAAATGTTAAGAAAGTATGGAGGTGATCAAATATTCTAGAAATTATAAAAAAATGAACATGTATGAGACAATGTATATACAAGAAAATAAAGAGAACTTTATGAATTTAGTACAAGGTTCAATAAAGTTGGGAGGAAAATGGGCGTTAAATAAAAATTGGCAAGTATGAAAACATCTTGATAAGATTAAATTTTGAACGAAAATTGTTTTGATTGAAATAAATTTTTAAATTTAAACATGTAGTTGTCTTTTAAATTGATTATATTCAGTTCAGGAGAAAATATATATATATATATATATATATATATATATATATATATATATATATATATATATATATATATATATATATATATATATATATATATATAATCAATTCACCCCTAATCATACCAATATCAATAATAATCAACAATCTCAATCTCTTGTTAAAGCAACCTCATTATTACAATAAAGGTGAATACCATTTTTATCTCTGTTCTAATATGATTATGCAGACACTAAATATTGAACTTGGTTAATGAGATTAAGTTTATTAATTCAAAAAAGTTTAAGTAAATCTCATTAAACAGGCAAATATAATCTGTTCTGAAAGCAGATTAACAAATAGTCAATTATAAATTTCAAACTGCATCAACATGTCAAGCATTGTTAGCCAAGAGGTTGTCACAACCACCTTGAAAGCAAGTAGTTGGTTGCAGACGGTTGTGGGTTCATGTCCCAGCCGATGCTATGACATATAAAAAAAAACTGCATCAACATGTGTATGACTTAGATAATAAAGGTAATAATATTCAAGACTAGGCATGTTTACAAATATAAATACATGAAAGCAGTTTACACCTAAACAATATCAATAACAACTAACAGTCTCATTCTGTTGTCAAGGCAACCTTTTTATGACAATAAATACAGATAGATATAACGTTTATATAAAAATGAAATATTGCAACTTAGTTAAAGAGATTGAGATCTTACATAGGCAAGTATAATCTATTCTAAAAGCTGACTAACAAATGTCCAATTTTAATTTTTGAACAGCACTGAAACGATGTATTATTTAGGTTATAAAACTAATACTGTTAAGGCTAAATTGGTTTATAAATGTAAATACATAAAAGTAGTCTAACCTAAACAATACCAATATCAATAATAATTAACAATATCAATATATATATATATATATTGTAAATATCGATAAGTCTATCTATATTTTAAAAATTGTCATTTGTTATTAAAAAAAAATCTCTTTGAGTTGATGTTTATATATGAAGTATTATTATTGTTTATGGTTATTAGGTATAGTTATTGTTTGAAATTATTATTTTATTTATATGTTGATGGTACATCGTTATGAATATTTAATTATTATAAATAAATGGAGACATATAAATTGTTGATTATATAAAAAAATTATTTTATTTGCAGTGATTATTAAAAAATGCAATATTATTATTTATGTATATTTTAAAGCTGTCAAATAAATTTTCAATTTAATATTTTTTATATATATGCTTGATATTTTATTTTTTTTTAATGTTAATTGTTTAAAAGAAAACATGTGTAACAAGGGTTTTCAAAACAGCATTTGCTAGCACGTGGAGCAAGAACAAAAAGAAGCCATTATTATTAAGATAGTAATAAAACCAACTGAAGGATAAAATTTTGTTGTACTTTGTTTCTTTGAAATTACCATTCTTCAGAATATTGGAATAAGATAGATTTCTATGGTAAATACATAAATCATGACAGGCTAATAGAGATATATCGCAGCCAAGAGGCTGCACCATTTTCTTTCATTTATTCCAAGGCAGTTTAAAAAGAAAAAACTAAGCAAATTGCATCGCGTTTGAAGCCGAAATTTGACATAGCTATCTGGAATCTATAATGATCAATCTAATAATAATCTGGAGGTAACTAAAATTAATATATTGGATTCAACATTTCAATTTATTTATTTATTTTTCAAGGAAAGAAATTTTAAAAGGATAAAAATATACATACATCCAAGAATTGACAATTTTCTCTAACGTGATAGTTTCTTCACTTTAACTAGAATGCATTCTAATATTAAACGGATAAAGAAATAAAACAATGGAATAAGTTGACTTTTGAAGGAAAACTGGACATGTGAACTTTGAAAAGTAGTCAATAATTTTATGTGTATAAATGATATATAAATATATTTTTGAGATCGATATTTTTGTTTACTTTTATTTTTCATTATAAAAATATAACGTTTTATAAATATTCAATTCAAGCGTCTTGTTTTCTAACAGCAATAAACGTTTAACAGGTGTCAAAATTAACACTTAAGTAATTTAAAATCTTAAAGTATGGCTTATAAGTTTGGGTTGCATATGAGTTGTTATGTATATTTTAATAAATAAATTTATATTTGCAAATGTTTATTATAAAAATTGTTTTATTATTAATTTATTTCCATTTTTTTTAACTTTATATAATGATTCTTATGCATACCAAAACAATAATTTATATATATTTGCTGTATATAATATTTTATTTATTATTTTAAATATCTGAAAAATATAAATATGGATTTGTATTTATATTAATACCTACTTGTTAAGCACAGATATGTCTTTATTTATTTAATATATATACTTATTGCAAGTATATATGTATATTTATTATTTGGGTTTGTATTTAAAACATTGATATTACCTAAAATTAAACCATAATATAAAAATAAAGGATGTACTATTTGTTTTATAAGTAATGCCTTTGTAATTTATTTGAAAGAGTATTAATATTTTATTCTTATTTTTCTTTTAGTGCCAAAGTCATTATGAAATTAATTGAATTCACAATTTAATAGAGGATAACTTCATATTTCACTTATTGTTTAGTCTTTAGGTCACTTACACATATTATTATTCATTGATATGTTTATATATACATAAATTTACATAATTAGATGTGTATATTGGATTTAATAGAATTACCTTTGTTTCTGATATATATATTTGATTAGTTAGTCACATCAACCTTGAAAATAAATTATAATGATAGATCTCATTGCTCTGTATGATTTTAGATTTATTTCTAGTTGAAAGGGTATATAAACAATTTATTTAAATATAACTGGGATAATTTTGTCTTTCTTCATTTAAATTATACAATTTATTATATTAGGCTTTCTCAACAATTGGATTCATTTAGATTATATATATTCCATTACGTTTATCATCCAATGTTTGAAGCATTATTTTCTTTTCATATATTGATGTTCCATTACATTTGAGATATAATATGTCTATATGATATATTGTCCATTACATTTGGCACCATAATCTGTTGGTCCCAGTTAACTGATGATTAGTATAATGGAGTAAAAGTATGTTCCATTACATTTGGATGCCACAACGTGATCAGCATAATATGTTCGTTTAATTATTCATTACATTTGGTGTATCAAAGTTAGGGGCTTGGTTAACTAATGATTATTGTTGCAAAAGTTCATATGTTTATTTTCATTTGAGATCATATAAAGATACATTCCATTATATTTGGCTTTCCTAATGTTTGGGGCCTTCATTCTTTAATTTAAATGGAATGCAGCAAGTACGTTCCATTACAATATATATATATATATATATATATATATATATGCATTTGTGTGTAAATATTTGTATAGCAAAATGTGAAGACATATCTTTAAAAAAGACATTACATGAGTTCACATTATAGAATTTTTGGTTGATTGATGTGGATGTGAAAAATGGATACCAAAAATTAAGAATGAAAAGATTATTAGTGCTTTTGGGCTGTTTATTGGCAAAGATATTTGAAAGTTTCTTTGTCAGTAAGTAAGGTGAATTAATTGGTAATAGAGCAGATTGAAACTGAGCTATCATTGAAGTATAAATGCTCAAGTTGATTTTATCAAATTTTCTGCATAAAGTGAGATCATGCAATTTATTAAAAAAACCTAGAATACGCACGGAAGAGATTTGGCAGTAAGAAATTAAGATGAGAAGAGAAATGTTAAGTTAAATAATCGCAATCATGAATGAGTCATTGAATAACCCAAAAGACCAAATAATGATCTGGAATAATATTATTTAAATGATCATCAGGTGTAAATACAATCTAAAATTAATCAACAACAACAACTGTACTAATAATGACGATGATTGAGACTAAAATATTTAAGAAAGCAAAAGCACAAATGTCATTATGTACAAATGGTAGAAAAATATTGGTCTACCTATTTATTATTAAAATGGCTTCCTTCTATAACATTGTTTCAGATAAATATAATGCTTATATAAAAGTACTGTAGCAACTAACATTTATGAAACAATATATTTAAACTGGCGAGTAGAAATTTCCGCTGTTCCAAACTTTAATTGATTATTGAAGTTAATTATTTAAGACTTACTTATTATCATTAGTATTTGTTATAGAATATACTTAAATTCAAAGTTCTGTTTGATTTAAATAGGTACATATATAATTTAACACAAAACTTACTCATATCAACATCGAAGACCTTTTTTTCACCTGAATATTGTTATATATGGAAAATTGATAAGTGTAAGACATTTAAACTTTTAAAGTTTAAAATATAGATCAATCAAAGTAAATAAATAGGATACTAAAGACATAAGAGTAAATCTAAGTGAGATTAATCAATTACATGAGAGAAAAAGGAATGACTCATTGATAATCAATAAAAAATTATGACTGGAATAAACGGTCACTTCTCTTAGTTATTGCTTCAAAATATCAGATTAAGAATTATTAATTCTTAATAATTTGATTTATCAGTAGACTTTTGAGGTCAATAAATTTGTTTCCATCATATAACAAATATTTACATTGAAATTTAATATCTTTTAATGACGAGGCAGTTAAAATGGTTCTAAATTATTTTCAATATTTTTTGTTTTAAACAACAACAAAAAGCATTGAATCAAATAAGTTCAAACCGACAAATCGTCAATAATGCATTAATCACTTTAGCCATTCAACACGCTATTTGCAACTTAGCACCATTTCCCTTAATAGTCTCATTCAAAGTTTTTCGATGCAGACAAAAAATAAACATTTTGTTAAAATGATTAATAAATACACGATGGAAGCTTTTAATATATATATAAATAAGGTTATAATTGAGATCACTCACTAAATTCGAAATTACTTGAAAAAATAATATATATTGATTTTTTTTTTTCTTTAAAGATATATGTTAAGTACAACAGTCGGGGAGAACTATTTATAAAAGAAAAATAAGAGTTTTTTTTTAATGAGAATGTTATATTATATTACATGATTGTAATCCAATTACATTGAAAATCTATCATATTATTTTACCTTAATCCAAAATATTTAGTAGTTGGAAAATTTAATGTATTTGGCCATTCTACTTTAAAGCGTTCTTGAACCCTGACTAAAATTAGATTAGGTAGAGTCTTTTATCAAAATTCATAACAAAAAAATATGGATGCGAAAAAGTTTTGTAATGTAGTGAAGTTAATATAAATTTATGCAATAATACTGCTTGGGGCAGGGGGCTTTTAATGTTTTTTGCTCCCAATAGATGAGTTGCAGCCTTCCTGAAATATCTACTTTTTATACATATTGCTGGCATGTTTTTTTAAAAAATAAAATTGTAATAAAAGTGCAAAAATATTTTTTTGTATTAAACAATGAAAACATCGCATGATCACCATTTGTACACAGGGTGTTAATATCAATTGCAAACCTACAATAGTACTGCCAAATACTCTCAAGTTCAAGGATCCTCATTATTAAAACCACAACATAGAAACTAGTCTGGGGATGGATATTGGATGAATAGACATTAGATATAAATTTTATACACAGACCTTCCTGCATTAATTGATTGCAAAAGCTTGCACTTGATGGTATTATTGTAGGTAGAGTTTGCTATTGTTATTATTTGTATTATTACATTAAGTATAGCAGTAAGAAAATAGTGGAAATTAACATGGAATCTGTTCTATAAAACAAGTATTTCTTTTTGTCATGTATTTTTCAGTTTTCTTACATATTTTATTATAACCATAATCATTATTAGCATTTTATACTTATATTAATAAAATATTAACATATCAAATGGTTTGTAAAATATGAAGTAGAATCCTACCTGTGGTATTTATCTGCTGGTATTTATCTGCCCATCGTATCCATGATTGAATGTTGTTCTGAAATTTTTAAAATTTTAAATAATGTTATGATTTTTTCAAACATATATAACCCATAGACATCATAGCTATATAATTGGTGTTAGATTAGTCAGAAAAATAACTAATCACTAATAATAAATATACAATTGTAGAAATGAGACCGTCATTGGAACTAAAGAAGATATAAACCTTATAATTACCTCTACTATTAAAATTATTGCACACCTTAAATATTTTTATGGCTTTAATCAAATTATGCTTCAGGATTATTACAGATAACCTAAATACAAAATATCTTAATTATTAAAATAACTTCAAATCTTAAATACCTCCATGATATTCTATGTTAGGATGATATCCAATTAAAATTGTAATTATCTTTCAAATAATATAATTATATAGTTACATTAAAATTTTAATTAATTTGGAAAATAAAATTTCAAATAATTCTAATTATAGCATACCGTGATGAATCTTAATTTGTACAAAACAAATTTAAATTGCTAAAAACCTACAACAACAATAAAAAAAAAACAACCAAACAAAAATCAAACAATGAGTATATGTAAAAATCATTATTGAAAGTAAAAATATGTTCATAAAAGTAATAATCACCTTAAAAAATGTTTAAACTATTAAAACAAAAGCCATAAGCTCGAAAACAGTTGGTCTGAAGGTGAGAGTGTTCTGGATAGAGATTTTAAATATTTTCTCATACCGCACTTATTAATTAAGAGCTTGATTGAGTTATTGGTACGCTCTCTGTATTGCATTTTTGTAATTACAAGCTTATTAAAACTAATGTCTCATTATATATGACTTGCTTTTTTGATTATTATAATTTTACCTTTAAGGCTTTGGCTATGCTAAGGCTATTAAAATAAGGTAGATCTGAATTTAGTTCAGTCCCATATAACTATTTAAGTTCATGTCCGAAAATTTCAGAGTTTCTACTTAAATATATATAAGTGCTGAGTTTTGAGTTGATATTTTAGGTCTAGTGTCCGAATATTCTAGCTTTCCACTGACGTGAGCCATAAGCTCGAAACCAGTTGGTATGGAGATGAGAGTGTTCTGGATAGAGATTTTAAATATTTTCTCATACTGCACTTATTAATTAAGAGCTTGTTTGAGCTATCGGTACGCTCTGTGTATTGCATTTTTGTAATTACAAGCTTATTAGAAGTAATGTCACGTTATATATGACCAGCTTTTTTGATTATTATAGATACATTAAAGAAACAGACAGTGACTATATCAATGAACATTTTATGTTCAACTGAGAAAACACAACATTATTGAACTGAGAGAAAAAATTAATGAATTAAAGAAGCTCACATTACAATGTCAAATAACTTTATAAGTTAATCTAGTGTGATATTGTTAAAAAAAAGGAATCAGGAGATTTCTCATAGATAAGTGTGTACGTTTATATATAACTATGTACGCTTTTCTGACTTTATCCGTTGATTGTATTGCATAATTGACGAGAGTAACACCTGTAACAGTATTCATAAATCTATAGTTAATCAATTATTTTTTATGCTATTACTGTTTTTTCTACACTAACCTGTCTTATTATTATCAAAAGAATCTACCAGTATCACATAATTTCAAAAAAACATGCCATATCACAAACTGATTAAACTTAATTAGTCTAAATAATTTTGTCAGAACCGGAGGTTTTTTTAAACTAGAAAAGTTTGCAAGTAATTTGTTCTGTATTTGATATTTCTACGAAGTTAAATTATATCATATTTAATGTATGTTTTACTCATTTGAAAAGTGAAATGGATGTTGCAAAATGTATCGATAGTAAGAGAGGTTGGCCTGACTTAGAGTTAATATGAAAGATCCACTGCCAAAAAAAAAACAACAAACCTTGATATATATATATATTTATATAATTCTGTAACAAACCTTGATATATATATATATTTATATAATTCTGTATATATATAGTTTCCAGGTGATGGATTAAACTTGAAGAGATCTTCATCCTTCAATAAATTGATAATGGTTGAAAAAAATGGTGATAAGAATACTGAATATGGTTTATAAATAACAAAACATACATACATCAGTGCATGAAGTAGATTAATTGTACTTTAAAATATTAACACAAGATGTAATTCATCACAGTAAGAGCGCTTAGTTACTATCAGTATTTTATAGCATATGTCAAACTTTGATATATATATATATATATATATATATATCAAAGTTTGAAAAATATATATATATATATATATATATATATATATATATATATATATGGGTTTTTTATATATGTGCAGAGGGCAAAAAAGATTCGGTATTTTAATCGGTCTTTTATCAATTGATATTTTTAACATAGATGTTATTTTAAGAGAATTGAAGCATAAAAAAGTAGAATTTGCAAATATGTAAAGATATAATGACTTCAAAAATAAACTTACTCTAATAATGTTTACATTAATACACACTCTCTATTGTCAAGTAACTATTTACATAGCCAGATAATAGAAAGTTCCAGTGGTTACATTGAGGTAATTAGCATTTATATGTAAAACACATTATTTGTAGATTGTCAATACATGCTAACGGTAATGTTAATAGCAATAACATAAAAACTATTGTTTATCACTGAAGATATTATTTAAGTTCTTACGAGTCGTGCATTAAATTCTCATTTTATATTTAGTTAATAAACACGTAATTAATCTTTTTTTTTTTTTTTTTTTGTAAACATTATTCTTTTCTAGTATAGATTAGATAAAAATATAATTTTCATACTGTAAATACCAATGATAAAGTTTTTTTTTTATATATTACAAAGAAAGGTTGTATATTTTATGAACTTTAGTTTGTCATCCCATTAAAAAATTAAGGTCATAGTAGTTAGAATATCTAACTACTATGTCAAGAACCTTAGGTTTGAATCTCTGCTAGTTAAAACTTAGAATATTTTTTCAGCTCATAAGCAGATTTAATATATATGTAAAAACTATAAATACATGTATATTACATGTAAGTTTCAAATAATTGTAATGGTAAAAAAATAAAATGTATATCTTAATTAATCATTAGCACATTGGATTACGTAGCAATCCTCATCAACTATAAGGTAATAAGGAAGTTTAATATCACATGATTTTCCATGAGCTGTGTGTATCGACATTTGCTGCTTGTTTATTTATTATATTGTTTTTGAATAATATAACAAACAGAAAAGCAGCAAATACAGACATACACAGCTCATGGAAAATCATATGATATTAATCTTACATATTACTTTACCGTTGATAAAGATTTTAAATAATAGAAATTGCTACTGATTAATTAAGATATATATTTTATTATTTTACCATTAAAATTATTTGGAACTTTTAAACGTATATAAACTAGAAAATCATATAACATTAATCTATTAGTAGAATAATAAGCTTAAATTAAAATTCTCACATGACTATGGTTTTAACTATTATTAATAGATCTTATTAAATAAAAAGGAATTTGATAGAAAATATTTATAAAAAACAGACTAACAGATTCCCATATTTTATCTCAAATATTAATCAATCACCTTTAATATAAAAGGAAGTTTTCATAATATTGATAGCTTCAGAATCAAAAAGATTTTTCATTAGAATTTCTTTAATTATTCTTATGAATTCATTTTCTCCAAATAATTTAATCTCTGAATTGTCAAATAATGTGTTATGACTTGTGATAAGTTCTCGAATAAATATATGTTATGATACCTATTTTTAACTGTATATTTTATGAATTTTAACTCTTTCATTAAGACAAAAATTATCTTGACCAATCTAGATTTTATGATAATTACAAGAAATCTTATAAAGTATAACAAGTATACATTTACCACCAATAGAATACTTTGAATTGCTTAATAATGAATAATTTAATCAAGACATTTCTTCCAGAAAACTCTCATACCACCCAATAAATAACTATTATTAATCGATTTATAAATTAAAATTTTAAAAAGTAAAGAAATAAATTCATTTTTTCTCATTAACTTCAAAATTTTGAAACCAGACTTATAAATATTTTGATAAATATAATATTCTTAGTAAAATCATGATTGTAACCTAAGACAATATAATCCAAAGCAAATTGTTATTTATATAACATAAATTTAATAAAACATTTTTTATGACAGAATATTGAAAATTTCAGACCTTATTATGTTTTTATTTATTTTTTTCTTTAATAAAATGACCACAAAAAAGTATTATTTATTTTATCAACATTTGAATCTAAAAAGTTTTAATTTAACAAAATCAAAAATAACTTCCTCAATATTAAATTTAATACTAGAATCAAAACCATTTAATCTACTAAACAATCCTTCAAATGATCATTATCAACAACAAACAAAACAATTATCAATATATCTGATAAATATTTTTAAGAAACTAAAAAATTGATAACACTACTTTTTAAGAATTTATATAAACAGAACATATTAAAATAATAACATAACTAATTATGCAATCTTCAGAAATTTTATAAAACTTACGATTACACATAAAATATCTTGAATGCTCTAATAATAACAAATCATGAATAATTTTAATCCTATTACCAGAAAAATATTAATGTTTTTTTTTTCAAAATATATTTAAAGACATTAATACTTTTAAATGAATCAATTGACTAATACATATTTTCAATATTTAAACTATGAAAACACAATCTTTATCTAAAGCAAAACCATTAATTTTATTAAAAACTTCAAAAAAAGAAGAAACATAAAACTGACCAAAATTTAATGTTCTTTAAAAAAAATTTTGAAATCTTTTTGAAAATACGTATGTAAAATTTTAAAATCATACTTCAAAAAAAGTTATCCCTCAACAGCTACAAGATGTTACATTATACCAGAGGCCCCCAACCTTTTTGCACTTAAGAGCACATTCTATAATACCAGCTAGGTGGCAGGCACCATTTAGTTTTTCAGCCAGATGGTGGGAACCATTTATTTTTTCAATGTAAATTTATATTGTTAATAATACACATAATGTACAAAAAAATATTTATTTCAAAAATAAAATTTTATATATTTAACGTTTTTATTTTTGCCCTATAATTTGATTACAATATAATACAATAATTTATAAGAAATTTTAAAAATTAAATTTATTTGTATCAGATAAATACTTTTTTATCATGTTCAGATCACGGTGGGCACAAGTAAAATGGTCTGTAAGCACCATGGTGCCCGCGGGCATAGGGTTGGGGACCCCTGCATTATACTGCTATTAATTTTGAAATACCTTAATTTTATATTATTTTTTAAATTGAACAATATGTTACTTTCAGTATCTTGATAAGTATATAATTATTCTAAAAAATAAAATTAAATTAAATTTAGCTAACATCAAATAAATTTTATGCCCCCCCCCTTTTTTTTTTTTTTTAGAAAAAACAATATCTTGTACAGCTTATAGTCTAAATGGCTGTAATTTTTTTCAACTTTTTTCAAATGACCATCTTTAACCACTTTAATTTTTTTCCCAAAGTAGTTTGCATAAGTGTCAATTTCTGCTTATTGAGAGAAATCAATAACTTTTTTTTAAATTTTTTTTTGTTAATTTTATATGTATTTTATTCTAAACATTTTAATTCCAAAAAAGACTACAGAAGTCAGGATATTTGAAAATTATACAATGTGAATTACTGTTAAAATGTACCTTGATTGGTGTCTATTGTTCCTTTGGTTACATCTAACTTTGTTAAAAATAAAACATTTTTAAGCAAGTCAAATTACAGAGATGATGGTTACAAACTATTTCTAACATATAATCATTTACCACCTAATAGAATATAATTGCCCTACTGTAAAAATACTAAAATATTTCAATATTTTAAAGCATAAATCGATAGGTTTATCAAATATTTATTTATTCATATTTAAAAAGAAATGTCAAATAAAAATATTCTGTTTCCTAAAACAATCTAATTCTCCCTGATAATGGAATGATGAAATAGTGATTCAGTTTTGACTCACAAGATAATTTTATCAATATTTTAAAAAATCAAATGATTATTTTTAGAATTTACTTAATTTTTAAATAAAAGTATCTATCAAATGATATCAAATTTATTATATTCTGATAAATAATAATTGTTTAATACTGAATTTAATATTAAAATCATTCTGATTGTTAAAACAATTAAAACTGTCATATTTTTAGGTAGTGTGAGAGTGTTCAAAGAAATATTATAAAACTTATTGTAACTAATGTCAATAATAATAAAAACCAAATTTATTTTATTATAATAACTGATCCTAAAACAAAAGTAATTTTATTTTTTAATTTGTATGATTTTGTGATTATATTAAAAGGTATATATACAAATATTTTAATGAGTATTACAAATAATGCTTATAATAAAAATAACAAAAATTAAAATGATATGAGATACTGCTTATAGCATTTATATAACTTAATTACATTGTAGCCAGTGGAGGTTAAATAAATATTGTGAGATATGTAATTTGATGAAAATTTCCTTTAATAATAAATATAGTTGGTATTTGAAAGAAGTTATGAATATCTGTTAGTCTCTTATATGCAAATTTATTGTATCTATTTTCACTTGAAGATATTTTTTGCAATAAGTAATACCATGATCATGAGAGAATTGTTGTAAAAGTTCATACTTCATTAGTAGTTTAATGTTTTGTTTTTTTTTTTACTTTATTATTATAAGTATAGAATTTGGTAGTGTTTAATATATATATATATATATATATATATTAAACACTACCAAATTCTATATAATATATATATATATATATATATATATATATATATATATATATTATAAAGGACTTGAACTCAGACTTTCAAGCTTCATATAGCTATCCATTCCATCTTACACAACTGATACATATGTGCAAAAACGACCTCCAATATATGTGTTTCATGTTGAACCCAATATTCATCAGTTCATCCAGATCACCATCTCTGACACACAAATACACTCAGTGCTCACTACATATTAAAACGGCAAATATTCAAATTTTAATAGACAAGCTTCAGTCTTCACCACTCTCCAACTCTTCAGCCATCCACATCATTAAAAATTAAGATCTGGACTAACGGATGAGTGCTGGTCCAGCACAAAATACATATATTGGAGATCACTTTTTTTACATGTATATATGTGGTCATGTGTATCAGTGGTATAAGTTGGATTGGATAGCTATAGGAAACTTGAAATTCTGAGTTCAAGTCCATGTATTTACATATTCTGTAATAAACAAAAAAGTTTATTTTTTTTTATAATTGCTTGCCACTCAGAGACCTTCATTGTTAAAATATAGCATTGTAGAAATTTCAGTAAAAATACTAAAATCAGATAAAATAAATATAATAAATAAAAAAACATTGGAATAAACAAAAAAGTTTAATTATTTTTTATCATTGTTTTGCTCTCCACACATCAATCATGGAAAATCATCGTTAAAATAGGGAATAATAGATATTCTAAAAAAAAAAAAAAAAAACAAATCATGCAAAATAAATATAATAAAAAACTGTGTATATATATATACTTACATAGTCAAGTAGTATTTCATTCATCTATTCAAATAGCATGTATAAGTAAATGACTATCTGGATTTAATTACATAGAGAGTAGCAATTCCTCTGATTTGTTAATGGATCTTGATGCACTAATTGTAAACAAAAAAAAAAAACGTTTTGCGGCATTGTAGGCATATAGTCATTATAACTTGTGAAAAGATATCACTTTTCTGAGGATAGGAATTAACACATTTTGCATTTTTTCCTCTTTTCGCCATAGTAATATTACTTGTTGAAATAGTAATAATGTAAATATACCTTTGTTGTGGTTATTTTTGAAGTATATAATAGAAATGTACAATTAAAATTGTGTTACCTTGTTTACTTTGCATATGACAAAATACCCAGTAAATTGAGTTAAAAATAGGTGCCCAGTTCGGCCTTATACATTTATGAATTTAGTAATGTTCATAAAGTATTGTTTGATGATTAAGAAGTCAATGAAATAAAAAAAAATGACCAAAAAGACTTTTTCAATTAATCATTTTAAATTTGAAGTTATACATATTATAAAAAACTTATTTTCATGTTAGGTGTGATTAGAAAATGTTTAGAATTGTGGGAAGTTATATGGATGTAATTATAAGTGTTTTGATAGTAGCTTTTACTTGATAAAGGCCTACATGTTTAATAGGCGAAACTATATATATATTTTCATATGTCAAATGCGTTGACTGTGAAGCAAACCTGTGCTAGCTGCTTGGAAGGCAGCTATGCTAACCACTAGGCCACCAACGCTTGACATCTATATTTGTTATAAGAAATACCACATTTTCAATTTTGCTAATATTTTTATTTTTATATTATTGTATTTTGAAAATTCAGCTTCATTATAAAAACAAATATTTTATTTTTCAAACTGTAAATTTCATCATATGTCATGAAATTAGTGTAGAACATAATATATATATATATATATCTCATGTGTCATAGCATCAACCGGGAAGCAAACCCGCTAACCCGGGACAACTGCTTGTAAAGCAGCCGTCACTGACCTTTCGACCACCAATTCTTGACAAAGATATATTATTAATGACAAAACATGCTATCAGTCATATACTGAAGAATCACATTTTTTGTGTAATACTTAAAAACTATAGTTAATATAAATAAAATTAAATTAATAATCATCTAAATTTGTCCGATGAAGTGCCAATTTTTTTAATTTTTCATCAAAGCTAATTCTTCATCCTCACAATTATCTTCTGCATAACTTTGTTGTCTTTTATTACTAATATTTTTAATTTGAAAATAGTTCATAATTTAGCTAAAATATATATGATATTAAGGTATTATTTTATTCAATCCTTTATGATGGTGGTGCAAGGATTTTGAACTTGTATCACTTATGTCACCACTGAGTCTCTAGATTAAGGGCCAATTAATAATCATACTTTTGCCACTATATGTACTTACTTTCTGAAATAACGAATCAGAACTTGTTCTATTAAAAGAAAAAACTAAGAATCACAAAGTAAGAATAGTATCTATCTTCAGGTTTCTTATGAACAATTTAATTTTTTTAATTAATATATTAATCTTATCATATGACACAATCAACAATGAAAGTTAAAAAAGTATTGGGTATAAGATTATCAATAAAAAAAAACCAATGGGATCGTTCTGTGACTGGAAGGTCTATTTTTTTTTTTAAAAAAAAACAACAGCACATTTATCTGGGCAATAAGTTCTCATTTAAAATATCTAACAAACTTAATATAATATTTTGTCACTAAAAAAGCCACTGAAATGTAGACTCAATTTTAACAATGCTCATAATTTGCACAAAAATAATTAAACAATTAAAAAAATGGAGATTTTAGAAAAGTAAAAAAAAATAAGAATAATCATTAAACATGTATTATAAAGAGCCATTATGTTTAGGCTATAATACTACAGTTTTTTTAAGTTAGTAAGCAAAATCTAATTGTTCTTAATAAATTACAGAGAGTATTTTTATTATGTTACATTAATCTACATTTTATATCTAATTTTACTATTTCAAAAAATGCATTTACATATCTTAGTGACGTAATAATTAAATGTATAAAGCTCATAGTCGTTATGTAAAGTTATATATATATATATATATATATATATATATATATATATATTAAGGATATAATCTTAAGACCTTGCGCTTGAAAAATGACAGTCGTCTTTTCAAGCACATGGTCTTAAGGTTATAGCCTTAATATATATCTTAATGATGCAAGTAATATGATAATGATTTAAAATTGATTGCTAAAATGCCACTTTATTAAATAATTGATAAATAGTGACAGATGAACTCTTACAATGTTACTTGTTAATACATAATCCCAGAACACACTGCTTCGAACCCTACCTGCTTTTGAATTTTAACACACATATCCATATTTATTTAATAGTTATGTGTCTTAATTTTTATATTTTAAAATAAAAAAAGTTAAATTTACTCAATACAAATAATATTCAAGCCCATTTTGACCTATAGTTAGTAATGTTGGGGTTTAAAAATGACTTCTATAAAACTGATCCTCTGAGCTTGTATTTTCATAGTTTAAATTTTGTAATTTATTTTTCTTTCATTTTATATATATTGAATTCTGAGCTAGTACATACACTTAAGACACATATTTAATAAAGAAGTATACATTACAAAATTCTAGCTTATGGTAGTAGATAATCTTTGTATTATAAAATTTATGGCAGGTCATCATGAATCATAATTCAGTGCTGTTAAAAATGCATGTATAACAAATCTGAAAATTGCTTAAAACCAAAATATTCTGATTATTTTTCACTTAATTTAATTTAATATATTTCTAACCTATTTCACCATTACATACTACTTCCAGACATTCAGATATTTCTTTTCCTTTTCTATTTTAAGAAAAAATATTTTCAATTTTTTTTATAGATTACATCCACATATTTATTGGCAGACTATTGATAATTAAATCAATTATAAAAAAAGTTTACTTATTTTGGTTGTCATTGTTATTATTATTATTGTTATTATTCAAAAAATAATTTTATTTCACACTAAGAGTTACATTGCTTGCTGGTATATACACATATTTATATTATTATTATTATTATTATTATTATTATTATTATTATTATTATTATTATTATTATTATTATTATTATTATTATTCTTATTATTATTATTATTATTATTATTATTATTATTATTATTATTATTATTATTATTATTATTATTATTATTATTATTATTATTATTATTATTATTATTATTATTATTATTATTATTATTATTATTATTATTCAAAAAATAATTTTATTTCACACTAAGAGTTACATTGCTTGCTAGTATATATACATATTTACATTGTTTAACTTAGTAATATATGTAGTTTTAATTTAGATGGTTACATATTTCAGTGCAAAGAGAGGTTTACATTTGTACATGGGTTGATGAGATAAGTGAGTTAAAGAGCTTTATGATGTATATGTTATATTGGTCTTTTTGCGTAAAATTGGTAAACCTTTTTACAGTCTATGGTTAGTGATATGTTCTGGGTTGTTAGATACTCTTGTTGCTTGAATTGTGTATACTGTTGTGTGGTATTGTCCACTAAACATTAGTTGCCTGGTTACCATCTATCATGTTGGTATTTTTCTAGCAGGGCTATAGTTCAGCTGTTATGTGTATGGTGCATTATTTGGTATATTTAAATCTCAGTTGCATGGTGTCATTTTCACTCTTGGTTAGGTGTTAATACAGTGGATAGTAAACATATTTTTGCTGCACTGACACAATATTTTTTCTTGGTATTGGTCTTATGGTGTTGTGTAGCTACAGTAGAGTTTGATGCAATTTTTGATGAGTTTGGAGTGAACTGTAGATATTAAGATTGATATGCATGGTGTTTGAGCAAGTTATTTTTAATTAGATGGGGTTTTATCTATGTAAATAGTGTGGATGTTGACTTGGGTGGTGCAGTTTTGGTATAGAGTGACTGTAGGTGCAATTAATACTGTGGTAAAATGCTGACCATTGAGGCTTGGTGGTAGTGAAAATATTGATGTGTGCTATTTTTTTGTTCCTAGCTTTAAGATAGATCAGTTTGTTGTAGAATGTAGAAGGATAATCTCTTGTGTTGTTACCAAAAAATAAAAGTATACTGAGTGCTCCAAAATGCATATACAGTTAATGAGACTATAGAGAATATAAATGTTGAGGCCTTGAAAAGGACAGTGATAATGACTTGGAGGGTGGTCTAAGGATTTCTGTATGCTTTGAATAAGGTGTGTTGGATATTGTTCAGTGCTGAGCATTCATGAATCAGTTGTTGTTGTCTTTCCTTTGTTCAATGGTGTAAGGTATAAAAAGAATCTAAGTGTGTCACAGAATCTAAGTGTGTCACAGAAAATATGAAGTGAGTAAGAGTATGGAAATTGATAAAGAAATCAATGTATGTTGGCTCTAGGGACCGTCTTTTAGTAGTTATTAATTGTTGATCTCAAGAATTGGAGTGTGGTTGATAACCAATATATGTATTTTCCCATGGACTAAAGATATATTTTCTTGATTAGTGATGGATGTCAGTTGATAGCTAATTGTGTATAGAGGAGGGTTATCTGTTTACATGGCACTGTAGTGTGGGGAAATGATTGAATATACTTATTAGGTTTACAGTTTTTGGAATATAAAAAGTTTGGGTGGTGTTCAATCCTAATTCATTGCTCATGAGTATGCAGCTAAATCATCTCACAAATATAAATATTGGTTTTTCTTTGCCACAAAAACCTGTTGCAGCATGATGAAATCTTGGATGTGAATGTTTTTTTAAATGTTATTAGAAGAGTGTAGTAAGTTAGTCAGGTAATGACCAACAAGTTGAATAATTGCACTTTTGAGTACATGGATAGGTAGGCTTTTGATAATGATGTGGTGATTATTTCTCCCTCACCTTTTAACATGATTTTGTATTTTGTTCTTCATTATATTAACATCAATTTGTAGATTTACTTTAGTAAATCTATGTGCAGGGATTCCTATTGTAGACTGACCAGTCTGCACTCTTGTCTGGATTGAGCTATAATCTTTAGGTGGACATAAATTCTTAAAGTATTTTGTGTGGAATTGGTCATTGTTTTTTTTGGATGGGAGAAAGACAGTAATGCTCTTCATATATGCAACACGTTATATGTTTTGAGATATTTCATATTTGGATGTATTGAAAGCTTGGTGTATGTTCATTAGAAGTAGATTAACATAAAAGGTGAAAACTGGGGAGCTGAGAGTGTGATATAAGTTTTACAGTTTAGTAGCAAATTGGTTAGTACATAGAGGAAGGTATGTGGAATGGTGGTGTTAGTTAATATGTTTATCAATTAACTCATTGATGTTGAGTGAGTCAAATGCCACTTTAATGTTCATTTGATCTGTGATACTTTTTGTGGTCTCATACTAAGTTCAAAACCACATTGAAGATGAATGAATCGGTGCTGTGTAGATGATTGCTTTTTTGCAAATTTAATGGGTGAGATGAGGGGAGGGACAAATAAGATTTTATCCTTAATGATTTTTCAAGGATGTTGATTGATAGCAGACCTATGGATATGGACCTCTGATTTGAGAGAATAGTTATTCTGACTTATTTTTGCTGAAAGGAGACCTTGCAATAAAGTAATCCTTCATTACTATGAAGCTTATGTGATAAGAAATTTGCAATATCACCCAGGTATTGAGCAATAAAGCAGCTTTGATGTGTGCATATGAATTTAGAGATGTCACATGTTCCAGGATGGTATACATTATAGTGGCAAGTTTGATGGCAAATTCAATATTAATTAATGTGTGCCTGGAAGTCCAAAGAGATCAGTATGTGGGTTAAATGGATATTTAAAAAGTAATAATATATAGTGTCTATCATGGTATGTCCAGCATAGGGACCCTGAAACCTGTGTAACCATGAAACCTCTGATAGTGGCAAGGGGATATCTCAGAGCCCATTAGATATATTCCCTAGATCATGTATAATGTTTTCTTGAGGCATATTTCAGTCTTTTTATAGCTATTTAAAATTTAAGAGGGGTGCATGCTTTATTATATGCTTGTGTGAGTGTGTATGCTGGTACATTGTGTGTGGGTTTGACACTACAATCACCTATGGAATTTATCACCCAATGCTAGTAATCTTGTGTGATTTTGTGAATGATATAACCTATGTTGAAGGTTAGTATGTTTATGAAAGCTATATATCTGTGTAGGGCTGGCCTGCATATCTTTGATCTTGTGAATCATAATATACATTTCTGAGAATTTGAATTCAGAGGTGGATGTAGAGAGTAGCATTCTGATGGTCCTTCCTAGAAGATTTGTAGTTGTTTGAACCTCTGTTAGGTTGATTGACATTTGTACAGATTGGTCAGAAAATGAGAATCAGATGATGTAACATAGACATATAAGAACAGAAATAAATCAGCAAGATATGATTATTATTGTTGAATGTGTTTGATAAAAAGCTTTCAGTGCTCATGAGGGGTAATGATATCTCCATGTTGATATCACACATTAATATGGTTAGGTAGGGAGATTCTGTGAGAAGTGAGTTTACAGTCGGTATTATTTTGAGATGATGATGGGACCTGATGGTACATACATAAATATAATATTGAGCATAATTATGGGATGATGAAAAGTTGCAATTTATAAGTTGATTTATCATAAGCATTAAATCTATATATACTTTTTTACTAAAAATAAAAATATAATATTAGATAAAAACACCAACAATTTTATATTAATAATCATTTTCTGAATTTTTCTCATACATCAATGATTCACAAAATCCCATAATACAGTAGTTATGAATGCAGGACCATTAATAATTTTGTTTTTACCATTATTATGATTTTCTTAACTTGTGCTTTCAAAAAACTAAACTTTATTAAATATAATCAAAGTATAACTATGTATGTTTTGCTTTAGATAAATAATATACAAATATTTTTCAAAAATAATCATAATCACTATGAATAATAAATAATTTTGTTTTCTTTGAAAATACACTAATAATTTTTTTTTTTGCAAATATTCTCTCAAAATATTAGTTTCTCTATCAAATACCTCATTTTTTAAACGAATAAATCAATTTTGCCATCAAATGAATGCAAAAGCAACATATTATTACTATAGATAGCTAGAAGAGAGTAAAGGAAAACAACAGTGTCTTTAGTACTATTAATATTCTATTTAAAAATGGTACTCATAATCCATTAAAAAATACAGCATACTACAGATCTAAAAATTAATGAAATTCATAATAGGTAATGATTACATGAATAATTTAAAATTTAAATTTAAATAACAATCAAAAATTCTGTTTGATTTTTTAATAAAATTAATCCATTAATACATAAATGAAACAAAGCATATCTAAAACATACGACCAAATAATTAAAAAAAAAGAGCTGCTTTCTGTCATGAAATTTTTTTTTGATGAAATGATATTTTGACGATAAGATTATGACTTTGAATTATGGAATAATACTAACAATCAATATTAGTTTTACTAATAGAAATATTATTAAAAATATTTTTTTTGTTGTTAAACCACATTTTGTTTTTTAAACAGAAAGCTAAAAATCACAACTTCGGTTTGATCATTTTTTCTGTTTATTGTTATTTTTTTAAATATATCATTTTAGGATGACTTTTCACGTTTAAACTTGGTATTTAAAAAAATTTAAAAATTATATCAAGATTTAATGAAAAATAATGTTTTATTTTTTAAAATAAAATTACAAAAACTTGTAAAATATTTACTGTATAAGCAGTTCTAATATGTTTGTTTAATACATTATAGATAAAAATCAATTTATATTAATTGTCAGCAAAAACATTCAATGAAAAAGCATTGACTGATTTTCATGGTTAAAAAGATTATAAAAAATTAAATTTTTATTTCTAGTTCGAATGTCCAGATGTCAGAATCTATTGATAATTATTACATGTTAACCAAAAAGATTGCCATGAAGAATTGTTTCAATTTCTTACTTCAGGGAAATATTTTTTTAATGTTGTTATAATTATTATCACAGTTATTATTAATAGAGAAATTGGATCATTCTATTGACAATTTACTGAGGAAAAAAAATACTTCTGTGCTTGTGGCATATAAAATTTTATTGATAGTGTTATAACAAAAAAAAAGTTTTATATTTATTTATTATTTTTGCTTTGTAAAAGTTATTAAACATTTTTTTTAATAAGTAAGTAATATTTATGTTTAGCTTTTCTTTGAATGTATTTACTTTTTTAGCAGAAAATTAGCTGAATATTTATATGTCAAACAGAAAATGCTATAGTAAATAAACTTACTATTGTTCTTTGTTGCTGTTTTGTTAATTAGAAAGCTGATGTTTAATACTTTAGAAAATATTTATATTTTAATAAAAAATGTCATAAACATCCAGATTTGAGGGAAATAAATTTGACGTGAAATATTTGTTTTGCTTATTTTTATCTAATTACTTTTTTGCTTTGCAAATTTAATATTATTTTTAATCCTTTTTTATTTTTTGGTTTTAATGAAATTTGTCAAACACCTAGAGATGTGAGGAAGAAAAAGTGTATTTTGTTATAAAATATAACTGAAAAAATATAAAAAAAAATCCCCAACCAAATAAGATCTATGAATGTATTCCATAAGAAAGAATTTAAAGAGATAAATTCATAGGTTATTGAATATCCAAAATCACTTAAAATTTCATATATATTAAGATCCCTTAAATTAACTTCTAGGTTTCAACATATTTTAGAAGTGACGTTTTTTATAATACTTTAATCAAATAATAATAAATACAATAAGATCGTTATTTATTGACTTACAAGACAATAAGACAAAATCATATATCTAGAAGGAAAATCAATTGGGAAATTATCGAATACAAATTATAAAATACAAATTATGATTGTTAGTGTATACACATATCTAAATTGCAATTCAAGATTTATATTCAAAACATTCTATAGATAATGTTTGCAAAATTTTCACATATAGTTGATAATTAAATTGTGAAACATATCATTAAATTTAATAGATAGAAATTGGTAGATTTTCTCAAAATATTACATATTAATTAGTGCTGTTGGATTCTAATATTAGATACCATTTATACTAAAACAAAATACTAGAATTAGCATTACAATATAGAATATACAAACATACATGTAAAGAAATAATACCAGTAACTAGCATGTAGTAGGTTTTCCAACTATCATAAGATTTACTTTAAATGTCACAGTGATTACAAATAATGTATAAAATAAATAAAAATAAATATAATAGTTAGATATGTGCAGATTAGTTATATAAATTTACTTTAAATCAAGTCATGCATCACTTGACTTAATTTAATAAGATTGTATTACAAATGTAATATAGTGAATGTGCTAATAGCTGTAAATGAGCTTTTAAGATAAATACCACAAGAGAAAGCATTTAAAATTCTCTATCTACAATTATACCTGTCCCCAAACCAGTTTCAAGCTACTGATTATCATCATTGAGGCACTAGGATATTTAGACACTAGATCTAAAATACCATATAGATGTATAGATGTCTGAAAATGTCATGTTTTTTGCTTAATAGTTAAGTATTAAATAAATGCTGACATTCAGCTTGTATTTTAGATCTAGTGTCTGAATATCCTAGTGCTTCACTGAAGATAGCCAGTAGATTGAAACTGGTATGAAGATAGGGATAATTCCAGATAAGAAATTTTTAAATGTTTTCTTTTGTGGCATTTATCAGAAAAGCTTGTTTAGAGCTATTCACACACTTATTATATTATATATATATATATATATATATATATATGACATGAAAACATCAATAGTACACTCTGTACAATATATATTGTTAAATTTTAGGTTTAAACACTGAATGAGTATTTTTTACATTAATGCATACATAATTGTAATGTTCTAGTAATAAAGAATTGAATGACTTTATTACTAAAAAGTTTATAAGAAGTGATCACTAAAACCGAAAGAACTAGACATGATCTGGAGACATTTAGTACCAGTCTGTCACTCAATCAGTACACTGAATCATGTCTCAGTAGTTATATATTATTTTTAAAAAGCAGATTAATGACTATATATTTGTAAATTGTTTGCATGTATTTACATTTTTTATTTATTTAAGAAAATAATTTTTATTGACATTTATTTTACACCAAGTTCTAGTGATTTAATTCAAAATACATTCTCTCAAATTCTAACTCTTTCACTATTATTATCATAATGTGCTTAAAGTATATGCATCA
Organism: Epiperipatus broadwayi; assembly: GCA_028023455.1. Lineage (NCBI taxonomy): Eukaryota > Metazoa > Onychophora > Udeonychophora > Euonychophora > Peripatidae > Epiperipatus > Epiperipatus broadwayi. The sequence goes on along the minus strand of JAQFVV010012414.1, from coordinate 5,306,486 downwards.
AGATTTAACATAGGTACTCATTGACAAGTTTGCTTTTATTACTGCTTCATGAATCTCAATAATTTGTGATGAATCTTCAATCTTTATATTTCTTTTTGTCTTTTATTTAAGAAAAAAGTGTATTGTATCAGAAACAAAACAGTAAAGGAGAATACTACAATAAATCAAAATAACAAATAAAATTGATGCCCATAAGTAATCATAAAAGTGCAGCAAAAAAGAAAACTAAAAAATGATTACTCATAAGATATCCATAATAAAATATTTCTCTGAATAACAGAGTAGCCAAGTTCAAAATAATAACTCAAAAAACAAAAGGTTATTGGTTTAAATTTTACCTTTTTAAAGAAACAAGCCTATTTGAGCATAATTTGTTACCAATTAGCATGATAAGACTAAAAAATAATATTATTTGTATAAGGCATATTTCAAAAACAAAAAGAAATATATAAGAAAGAATGGAATAAAAAATAGAGAGGCAATAAGGATTCCCTGTGTATGAACATTTTTTTCTTTTTTATATCAGCGTTATACATATTTGCGTAATTGTTTCTACTGTATCGTACTAAATTTTCTAATGAACATACTGTAATTTCTAATTAATAAGACATTTCTGCTGGCTCTTTGTTATTAAGCATTAAATTTTATTGTTAAATAATCTCGACATTGAATCTGATATGTATCTTTAATCATGTTGATCAAAACATTTGTTAATTTTATTCCAGGTTTTCAACTATTATTCCATATTAAAAAAAAATTTTTTTTGAGTAAATAACATTCATTTTCCCCACGTGAAGCTTGTAATACCTTTACAATGTTTTTTTTTTTTATTTTTTGAAAAAGAACAATATTTTTGTTCAAATGATGTCAAGTGCGATCTAGCTAAATTGAGGTGTAAAATTAGTATTAATTTTATAAGAATAGAACCCACCTAATATTTTTTTTTAATATTTGTTGCCTTGAAAATCTTTTTAACACATTCACACACATATATAAATACACGATATTTGAAAAAATAGTTAGAACACACACATATATCATCATCTTCACCATTATTCCCGAGGAGGGGTTTCCCTCCTCCTCCCTTTTTTCTGTTTATTTAATTAATTATGGATATATACTATAATAAAAATAAATTAAAATTATATGCAATCCAATAAGAAATTGTACTATATTTAATGTATATATATATACATCAATTTGAAGTAACGCGGAATAAATAAACAGAAAAATTAAAATGAGTAAATTTATTTATTAGTCTTAATATTAGTTTTAAAGAAGACAATGCTTTCGGCTTTTTTAAAAAAAAAAAAAAACAATTTTTAAATATTATATCTTGTCGGTTGAGTGTTTTTTTTTCCTCATAAAAACTTTATTTATTATATAATATGTTTACATTAGTACAATGGTGAAAGCAATATAGTAATGCCGGGATGAGATTCACACAACTAGTCTTGCAGTCAGGAACAACTAAGTGTACAGCCCAAGCATCATAAACGAAATTCTGCTATGGAAAGAAGGTCCCATGTAGACTTAAAAATAAATAAAGGAGCTAATTTTTTTTATCTCTATCGTGGATAGTCCAAAGCTTTGATATGAATAATTGACGAGGATTATAAATGGTAGGATTAAAGATAAGCATACATCTAATGGGCCAATATGCAAAGAGTAAGAAAGTGGAAATCCTAATAGGAACAGTTGCAATTTCAAAATAAGATAAAAAGTAAAAGTAAGGAAAGATTTATGTCCGGAATAATCTAAATACAAATGAATAAATTATAGAGTTGGTTCCAAAAAGATTAATAAGAGAATTGTAAAAATTAAAGAACTTAAATAAAAATAGAATAAAAACAGAATGAAATGATCAGAGGATTGTCTACATAACTAGAAATTAGCAGCAGACTTTCAAAAAATCTACTTTAAGTAAGAGGTTGAAATAAAAATTATGGAATTGATTATGAATAAAGAAGGCTTTTTGTGAGATATATATATATTTTCATGAACCATCAGTGGTAAAAATAATTGCTTCACAGAAGAAATATTAAAAGATTAAAAATTAATATATAAATATAGTAATGAGAAATAACTTAAATATTTATACAGTTTGATAAGTGACCTGAAATTAATAAAAAATTAAAAACATCAAATGTAGCCAAAGAAAAATATTTGGAAAAAGTAAAAATATAAGAATAGAAAAAAATATAGATATAAGATAGTAGCTAAAATAAAATTAAAGCATAGTAAAATAAAAAAAAATTAGATAAAAGATACAAAGCATAAAAACATTATTAAAATTTGAATGAAAAGAATAATTATTTGAAAAAAATTCTTTAAAAATACATTTGTAATGTTTTTAGCTATTAGGTAGTTTTGAGGGATATTATAAAATAAAAATAAATAGTTGATTTTAAAAAAATGGTACACTCATTATTATTTAAAAAAAAAACAAAATAAAAAATAAAAAGACCTTGAAAATGATTGTGTTTATATATGGGACAATTTTCATCATCTAATGTTAAGCAAGTTTTCCAATTACATTCAACTATTAGTAATAATACACAGATTATTATATGCACAACAATTCAAGTGATATTATTCTCCTCTCTTCTTCAGATATTGCAGTACTAGTATGGGAATTGAACCCGGATCTTTAAATTCTTGAATATTAAATTTTAAGGTAATGTTGTCAATTAGTTGTATCAGTACCTTAAAATAGAATATTGAAGAATGTAAGGGTCCAGGTTTGGTTACCCATTCTAGTACTATCACTAGTCAGAGCAGCAATAATTGAAAAAGGGAGAACAATAATAAACATTGTGCATGCACTAACCTGATTGTTATTACTAACAGTTGAATGTAATTAAAAAAAATTAAATATTTTTTTTTCTAAAGACATTCAATATTTAATATTAGATTGTAGAAATAATGCATTATATAACACTCATCTAAAATACCATCTTCACAAACCTTCAGTAAAACACCTTGAAAAATGACTCAAAAATGCATAAAATATGTCTCAAACAAACTTTTCTACTGATGCAGCTAATAATAGATAGTATAAAGAATAAAAAATCATTAAGAAAAAACTTATATGATATGTAGATCTTCATTGTTTTACTAGAGAATACGTTTATAAATCAATACTTAGAATAGGCAGCTGCTTCAACTGGATTAATTATTATAATGCGTATTCCATATATATTTTAGATTTTTTTTACAAGCTATCTTAATTTCTAATTTTATCTGTAAATTAATAACAAATAAAACCCATTACAGTTGCTTGTATGTTGTTGTTAATATATGTCCAAGAGCTTTTCAACACACACTACTCTCATCTATTACAATCTTGATTTATCAAAAGATACCACATGATATAATCTTATAATATTATCACCCCAAACTGATTTATAAATTTTGTTTAAGATTTATAGTTAAAATTAATGCATTTATGCACCTACAATAATCTTTTACCTTTCATAATTTGAAATTAAAAAAAGAAATTGTAAGGCTCTGAAATCAAAGTAATGTGTTTGTAGATATAAACATTTAGCACCAGGTTAGTTTTTCTATCTTAAAGACTTCTACTCCTTTGGTTCATCTTCTTACCTACAAGTCTCTTTCAATTGAGATTTCAATCCCTGCATTTTTGCATCATATATAGGTCTACTACTATCAAACACATTCAATAATTCAGCCACCGGTTTAACAGTTGTCTTTCTGTACCAATCAGTACCTGTTCTATGTTTTTAGAAAAGCTCTGCCTTACTATCTTAATAATTTGATTTTCTGACAGTGGACTTACTGTTAAAGCTCTGAGTTTAGCTACTTGCATACAAAAAATTTGGGTAAGGGGTTCATCAGAGCACCATCTTTCTTGCGACTCTTAATGCTTAATATTTTCTTGATAACTCTTACTACAATAACTTGATAACTCTTACTACAATAACTGATAACAAGGCAGACTTATAATCATTGAAATTTTGAGACTTTTTAAATGAGAAGCCCACCAAGCTTGAGAACCCCCTTTTAAATTGCTACATGCAATTGCAATTTTAGCCTCTTTACTCTACTGATTCATGCAGAAATATTTTTTCAAACGATTTAGATACTCCATAGGAGCTTCATCTGCATGCCCTCAAAAACTTCTAGTTTTTAAAAATTAATTAACTACTACAGATATATTAATAGGTATGTGGAAATGTAAATTAACTCTTTCCTGTCCAATATCATTCAAGTGATTTAAGTTTCTATGGTACTTTAACCCGACCTGCTATGTGGTCGCTAGAGGCGCTGTTTCTGTGTTTTCACACAGAACATACAGGGTAGGGGCCTCGAAAGCAGACGACGCTTTTCCTGCCACTACGCGGCGCTGTTTCTCCATGTTACAATGGTAAAACAGCAACGTCTAAATGCCTCATTGCTAACGTTTATGAACATAGTACTTAAAACATTCAGGGCCTATAATGTACAGGGGTGAATAATTTATAAAGTCATAACTATTTAAATATACGGTCAAACGTAATAATTTTACATTCTATTTCACCATTTCATGAATCAATGTATTTTTAAAGTATGACTTTGTAAAAAGCGATCTGTTTTTTTTAATTATTTACTCTAAAAGTGTTTTTTTTTTTTTAAAAAAAAAAAAGCTAATTTTTTTTCCTACGGCAGTATATTGTTCAAAAATGTATTATTTTAAAAGATTATTGTTTGTAAAACTTTTTTTTTTACACTTTCAATTAATATTTTCAATAAATTTTAAAGTAATATAAATTATATTTCGGTTTATAGATTACTATTTCGAAAAATAAAGTGTTATTTGCGTCCTGGGTATACCGTGTGCTTGTTACTCGCAAGCAATAATTCGAAGATCTGTTTATCAAAACTTTCTCTCACAATAATATTAAAGGCATAAATATTTATTGAAATTGTATTTAAAATTTTAGAATCATTTTAATAACTAAAAATGTCATATACTCACAAGGAAATTTCAAAATAATAGGTTTAATAAGTACCATATGAGAAAAGTAAGATATTATACAGAGTCAGAAAAAAAAAAGATTTAGAGCAAAATATATATACATTTAATATCTTTATTGTTGGTTGGAATTTAAAAAGTTTCTTTCAAAACTGATGCTTGTGTTAGGCTTGTATACTGTTAAAATTAAAACTATTAGTCCTCATAAATAATTTGGAAGACATTGCCTGTCAAAATTGGATGATCATTGAAAATTATATGTGATCTTAATAGCCTAAAATTCAGAAGCCTGATAGTACTGTCTTTGCCAGTGCACTGTTTCCTTCTTTTATTATTGATACATAAGTAAGAACAGGTAAAACACATTTATTAAAAATCTTCCTTTACAGACACGTAGATATATTTCCTTTTAGTATCAAGTTATTTCTACCAAAAGCATTCCAACCAAGTTTAATCCTATGATTAATTTCATCCATTATGTTTCCATCTGTATTAATAATCTGACCAAGGTGTTTGTAACTGTTAACTTCTTCTAGCTCATCATAATCAATCTTTATTTTCATATTTTGAGCAAACACATAGGTATATTTCCTTTTAGTATCAAGTTATTTCTACCAAAAGCACTCCAACCAAGTTTAATTCTATGATTAATTTCATCCATTATGTTTCCATCTGTATTAATAATCTGACCAAGGTATTTGTAACTGTTAACTTCTTCTAACTCATCATAATCAATCTTTATTTTCATATTTTGAGAAAATCCATTAAACATTACTTTAGTCTTTTAACATTTATCTTTAGTCCTACTTTCATCTGATAACTTCTGCAACATTTCCTGCAGCTCTGAAGCATAAGTTGCAAAAACAACTACATCATTGCAAAATCTAAATGACTTAAATAATCTCCATTTACTTTCACACATTTAGCTTCCCATTTTAATCCACAAAATATTTCTTGCAGCACTGTTGTAAAAAGTTTTGGAGATATGGAGTCACCTTGTCTTATACCCTTCTCAATGTTGACTTTAATAATCTTTGTTAAAAAATAAATTTACTGATAAAGATTTCATAAGAGTTTTCCAATCAGCTTCTAAAAGCTTATAACTAAATCCTCTAATTCATTCCCAGACAGAATTATTTAGACTGCAAGTGAGACTTTGTTAAGAGAAAGCAAAATTACGCTGGAAAATGAGACACCAACAATACAAATCTAATATCACTTATGTTGAGAGAAAAATCTATTAAATCTTAAACTAGACAAATACATAAGCATTCTTCCTGCTAGAAAGAGCAATGTAACATTTGTAAATGGATAATAGTAAATATGATACAATAAGAGCTTCTCCCAACAGACTAAAAGTCCCATACTAGCTATGAATCACAACTATAAATATTATTCAGAAAGCATCCCTGATCACAGCTATTTCAATGATACAGAAAACATTAGATTGACATATTTTGGCAAAAATTCCACATCTTTGTGGTCATCTAAAATCAATAAAGTCCAGGTTCCATTAAGATCTATTGTTAATTTTGAAAACTCACTATATCAAAAATTCTAATGTTCTTAGTCCTTTGGCATACAAGGGACAGTTCTGTGTTAGAGATTCTAAGAAAATTGTAGAATTAATCAACATGAAAAATGAAATAACTAACATATTGGTAAATTTTGATGTGAAAAACTTAATCACAAAAGTACTCTGTCATGAAGCATTATCTAATGTAAAAAAAAAAGATTAAATAACAATAGTAATGTACAAACCAGAATAATTCTTCCAATTGATAGTTTATTACACTTAACATTCTACACAGCATACTATTATTATATACTATAGAATTCTTCCAACAAAATCAAAAGATGCTTTTTGATTCCTTATTGCTATCTCTGATCAGCAATATTTACATGGAAGAACTTGAAACTACAACCATAAATAAAATTCTATCTACAATTAAAGTCTGGCTTTTCTATGGCCATATGGTAAAGCATTACTACAAACATTCTGGATACTATCAATAATTATGTTCTTTCAATTAAATTCACAATAGAATTAAAACAAGAACAGACACTACAGTTCTTAATTTTTTTTTGACAAGATTCCCTCATAGCAAAATCAAAATTACAATCAACAGAAAACTCACACACTCTAATCAGAATAAAAATTCTTATTAAGAAACCAATAACTTGGAAAAAGAAAAATCATATAGCATAAACTCTCATGAAAAATACTTATCCATCAGCTATCATTATGAAATAGCCAACTAAAAGAAACACGATAAGAAAAAACAATTATAGGTATTAAGGCATATCCATAGGTATTAGTAATTGCAGCTAAACTAAAGAAAATCTGTGATCAGTATATTAAGATTCCTTTCCAAAGTCATAATTGCCCTATGAAAAAGTCTAACTTCTATAAAACACAAACTGCAAATATTGAAACACAAAAACTGCATCTATGAAATACCATGTGAATATGAAAGAACATATATGGCTGAAATCATCTGACTCATTTCAAAATATGTAATTAAAAGAGCAAAAAGTAATGATTAAAAAGAAAAACCAAATGCACCTAAAATACATTGGACAAGAAAAATAACAGGCAGAAAGTAAAAAGTAAAATTTGTATAAACCATTCACATTTATAGTAGATAACTTTATAAGTCAGTCTAATGTAAATAATTCATAATATTTCAAAACTACTCATTAACCTTGCCCTTAAAAAAACTGGAGAAACCAAGAGAATCTTCATAGATAAATATATAAAATTTCTAGTGACTTGATTTTTCAGAATAGCCTAATTAGTAAGAGCAAGCATTATCTTAAATTCACAAAACTAAAAATCGAAGGTTCAATTTCCATGCTAGTACTGTCACTGGTAAGGCCAGCAACATTTGAAGAAGAGATGAGAAAAAAACAGCACTCAAAATGTTGTAATAAATTAATCTGTATGCTTTGCTAACAGTTGAATGTATTTAAAAGTTTAAATAAAGTTTGATATGTTTTAAAAATATTTCATAATTAATAACAGATGCTGGAAATAGTTGAATATATAATTACAGGTAAAATCCCTATCATCACACATTTTCAGATAAACATTTCCTGTTTTCAAGTCAATATGTATAATGCTTGGGACTGTTTTTGTTTCTCCAGAATAGTCTAAAGACTTATTTGAATTGAAACACCTATTGTAGTAAGGAATTTGACTGCAATGGTATGTTGACTAGATATTTTGAGGTTTTATTAATCAACTATCTGGCTGGGGGATTTAACTATTAATGGGATGTTGTTTATACACGTATATCATATTTTGAAATTCTGAAAAAGTTAAAATCAGTAAATTTTCCTAAATTCAATTATTTTTGTTTTTATAGAATATTTGCTTATCAATAGTTGTTCTTTATTAAAATTAAAACTGCAAAATTTTTATATGTTCATTCATCACCTGTCTTATTCACCTCCAAATCATAAGTCTTTGACTTAGTAAATGAGACCTATGCAAAGCATTACAATCAGAATGACATTGCTTTGGGTGAGATCTATCAGAAGATAAGTCTGTTTTATAGCAGTCAAAATAATTTCAGGTCTAATGATGTATATTAAAATCACTGTTATTAAAAAGCTAGTAATTGTATTTGAGTTGACCGAATGCCAGACCATTGATTCTCCCTCCCCCAACACACACACAAACATTAATTTCTAGAATATTTAGCACTGCACATCATGCTCTTGATTGAATGCCTCCAGTAGTTAAGTGACCAAATTTATACTTAAATAAAATTGGAGTGAATAAGGCATGGGCATTCACTATTTCATCCTAGCTCAGATTAATAAAAAATGATCAATGGTCAAAGATTTTTTTTGTCTGTTTTCTTTTTTTCTCCTGAAAATTTTTTAAAATTATTTGTTCCCTAATTGTTTTTAATTAAGATATGATCATTGAAAGTCAAAAATCCAATGTGCACAGTAATTGTTTTTACTATAAAGTGCTATTAAAATGGTTTAGTATTTTTGGACTTCTCCATAAAATTTCATTTATAACTTGTACTGCAGCTACACCTTAATTTTGTGACTGGGCAATTATGTAGCCTACAACTATTGTAACTATCCAATTTTTGTATTCTTGAACCTAAATATTTAAATTATTTGACTAATCTCATAAAAATAAAAATTACAAACATTCTCAAATTGCATTAGGGAAGGGGGAAGCATAATTTGTGATTCATTTTAAAGATAATACTATACAAAATAAAACTCTAATTTCATTCATATCTAATTATGTACCAATAAAAGCTAAATACCTAAACATTTAATAACCTCTTAATTTTTATGATATTTAAGATAATTTAGAGTTGAACCTAACAATATGAAAAATTAGGTAAAAATATTATTCATTAGTAACTCTTTTGTCTTACTTTCAAATAATTCAAATTAATGATATGAAAAAAGATATAGAAAGTATCTTTCATATTAGGAACAAAGAAATTATAATTCTTTAACATACCACTCAAAAGAAAATTACTTATATTTATTTATATTCATTAATTATAAAATTGTTAATTATAAAGCACCCATTACATTAAATATTAGAAATATACTTCAAATAATATATATAAACATGCTTTACAAAAATGTTTTCTATTTAATAATTCAAGGAAATTTCTTTAATATGTTGACTTTCCCAGTATCATTATCTAATCTAATTGTTGCTGTTGCATTTTTATAAATATTCTTTAAAATATGACAATATCTTGGATCTATACCTGAATGATATCTCTAGATTTGTCATTATGATGTATTATAGCATTTTCCGGTAGATTTCAACAATTATTAACTTATGGCATTGTGATCAAACAGAAAACAGTGGCAAACGTAAAGGAGATAATAAATATACTTGAATTTATTTACTGTTTAGAATCTCTACAGATTTTCTAATATAATGTTTGTGAGTAGTTAGGTGGTTTAATGAATCTATAAATGAATTTCTAAATAGACAAATTTTAATATATATCACTCAACAGAGACACTTAAATATTTACCAATTTCACAATATCAACTAATAAACTAATAACTGAAACACAGGCTTGTTATATACCTGTGGTTATATATATGTAATATAGGGTATATGAGCACAGACTTTCACACCACCCACCTCTCTCCACTCTATCTAATAACACTGATACACCTAAACACATATATGCTGAAAAGATAAATAATCACCAATATACGTATTTCATGCTAAACCAGCAATCATCAGTTGGTCCAGACTATCATCTTTACACACATATACAGTATAAGTGCTCAGATATATATTAAGATAGACTATCCTCATAGTTTAATGGACAGGCTTCAATCCACTCCACACTCCAACTCTTCAACCGTCCATCCAATTGAAAATCTGATGATGGAATGCTCAAAGGCCACCCTGAGGCCGAGATTATTGTCACACCCATGTTGACCTAAGGTCAATCTGAACCCCACATGTACAGGACATAATCCATTTAATACATATGCAAGGATGGGCAGACATCTCTATAATGTAATAACTGAAACACAGGCTTGTTATATACCTGTGGTTATATATATGTAATATAGGGTATATGAGCACAGACTTTCACACCACCCACCTCTCTCCACTCTATCTAATAACACTGATACACCTAAACACATATATGCTGAAAAGATAAATAATCACCAATATACGTATTTCATGCTAAACCAGCAATCATCAGTTGGTCCAGACTATCATCTTTACACACATATATAGTATAAGTGCTCAGATATATATTAAGATAGACTATCCTCATAGTTTAATGGACAGGCTTCAATCCACTCCACACTCTAACTCTTCAACCGTCCATCAAATTGAAAATCTGATGATGGAATGCTCAAAGGCCACCCTGAGGCCGAGATTATTGTCACACCCATGTGTATTAAATGGATTATGTCCTGTACATGTGGGGTTCAGATTGACCTTAGGTCAACATGGGTGTGACAATAATCTCGGCCTCAGGGTGGCCTTTGAGCATTCCATCATCAGATTTTCAATTTGATGGACGGTTGAAGAGTTGGAGTGTGGAGTGGATTGAAGCCTGTCCATTAAACTATGAGGATAGTCTATCTTAATATATATCTGAGCACTTATACTATATATGTGTGTAAAGATGATAGTCTGGACCAACTGATGATTGCTGGTTTAGCATGAAATACGTATATTGGTGATTATTTATCTTTTCAGCATATATGTGTTTAGGTGTATCAGTGTTATTAGATAGAGTGGAGAGAGGTGGGTGGTGTGAAAGTCTGTGCTCATATACCCTATATTACATATATATAGCCACAGGTATATAACAAGCCTGTGTTTCAGTTATTACATTATAGAGATGTCTGCCCATCCTTGCATATGTATTAAATGGATTATGTCCTGTACATGTGGGGTTCAGATTGACCTTAGGTCAACATGGGTGTGACAATAATCTCGGCCTCAGGGTGGCCTTTGAGCATTCCATCATCAGATTTTCAATTGGATGGACGGTTGAAGAGTTGGAGTGTGGAGTGGATTGAAGCCTGTCCATTAAACTATGAGGATAGTCTATCTTAATATATATCTGAGCACTTATACTGTATATGTGTGTAAAGATGATAGTCTGGACCAACTGATGATTGCTGGTTTAGCATGAAATACGTATATTGGTGATTATTTATCTTTTCAGCATATATGTGTTTAGGTGTATCAGTGTTATTAGATAGAGTGGAGAGAGGTGGGTGGTGTGAAAGTCTGTGCTCATATACCCTATATTACATATATATAGCCACAGGTATATAACAAGCCTGTGTTTCAGTTATTACATTATAGAGATGTCTGCCCATCCTTGCATATGTATTAAATGGATTATGTCCTGTACATGTGGGGTTCAGATTGACCTTAGGTCAACATGGGTGTGACAATAATCTCGGCCTCAGGGTGGCCTTTGAGCATTCCATCATCAGATTTTCAATTGGATGGACGGTTGAAGAGTTGGAGTGTGGAGTGGATTGAAGCCTGTCCATTAAACTATGAGGATAGTCTATCTTAATATATATCTGAGCACTTATACTGTATATGTGTGTAAAGATGATAGTCTGGACCAACTGATGATTGCTGGTTTAGCATGAAATACGTATATTGGTGATTATTTATCTTTTCAGCATATATGTGTTTAGGTGTATCAGTGTTATTAGATAGAGTGGAGAGAGGTGGGTGGTGTGAAAGTCTGTGCTCATATACCCTATATTACATATATATAGCCACAGGTATATAACAAGCCTGTGTTTCAGTTATTACATTATAGAGATGTCTGCCCATCCTTGCATATGTATTAAATGGATTATGTCCTGTACATGTGGGGTTCAGATTGACCTTAGGTCAACATGGGTGTGACAATAATCTCGGCCTCAGGGTGGCCTTTGAGCATTCCATCATCAGATTTTCAATTGGATGGACGGTTGAAGAGTTGGAGTGTGGAGTGGATTGAAGCCTGTCCATTAAACTATGAGGATAGTCTATCTTAATATATATCTGAGCACTTATACTATATATGTGTGTAAAGATGATAGTCTGGACCAACTGATGATTGCTGGTTTAGCATGAAATACGTATATTGGTGATTATTTATCTTTTCAGCATATATGTGTTTAGGTGTATCAGTGTTATTAGATAGAGTGGAGAGAGGTGGGTGGTGTGAAAGTCTGTGCTCATATACCCTATATTACATATATATAGCCACAGGTATATAACAAGCCTGTGTTTCAGTTATTACATTATAGAGATGTCTGCCCATCCTTGCATATGTATTAAATGGATTATGTCCTGTACATGTGGGGTTCAGATTGACCTTAGGTCAACATGGGTGTGACAATAATCTCGGCCTCAGGGTGGCCTTTGAGCATTCCATCATCAGATTTTCAATTTGATGGACGGTTGAAGAGTTAGAGTGTGGAGTGGATTGAAGCCTGTCCATTAAACTATGAGGATAGTCTATCTTAATATATATCTGAGCACTTATACTGTATATGTGTGTAAAGATGATAGTCTGGACCAACTGATGATTGCTGGTTTAGCATGAAATACGTATATTGGTGATTATTTATCTTTTCAGCATATATGTGTTTAGGTGTATCAGTGTTATTAGATAGAGTGGAGAGAGGTGGGTGGTGTGAAAGTCTGTGCTCATATACCCTATATTACAACTAATAAACTATAATTTACTTTGATTAATCATTAAGATTTGATTTAATGCAAGAAATTGTCTTCACTCAGGAGGTTACAAATTTCTTGTCATCCTATTAATTGAAAGGAAACCCTTTCATTTCTCTTGGAGGCCTTAAAGAAACTGAGCAAGGCAAATTCTTAATGTCCACTCCATACGTTCTTGTCATTGCAGCTGTTATTACTATGTGATTATTCATATAGTATATAAACATGGATGGGCTGCTCACCAACACACATTAGCTAGCACAACGAGGTTATTGGATTTTTACCTCTGAGTTTAAGATCAAAAAACACCATGGACTTTCTTCTCAGTTGCCTGATAAGGCAGAATAAATGCTTGTGTAAATGATATTTTTTCCAAATATATATATATATATATATATATATATATATATATATATATATATATATATATATATATATATATAATTATGACAGACAAAAAAATTATGGCCCTTATTCCCAGGAGGCTGTAAAGTTACCAACCAAGGCAGCAGTTGGTGGCCGAAGGCAGAGGCTGCTCAGAACCCCTGATTGTGGACACAGGCTGCCATTTGATGATGCCTTTTTTTATTTAGGTACTTACAACAGCAGATCACTTTCAAGTGAGGAAAGATTGCAAGAGTTAGAAGAAAAACTGTTTTATATTAAATGGGATATTATTGGACTTTGTGAAGTGAGAAGAAAAGGTGAAGAGTCAATTGTTTTAAAAAGTGAACATGTACTCTATTATAAAGGCACAAATATTGGAAATACAAGTGGAGTAGTATTCATTATAAATAAAAAGTGAAAGAACAACATTATGGAGATTGATGGTGTATCGGACAGAGTGGCAATATTAGTTATACAACTTAATAGCAGATACCAAATGCAGATAATTCAGATTTATGCCCCAACAAGTTCTCAAAGTGATGAAGTAGTAGAAGATTTTTATATGGATGCACAAAAGGCTTTTGATCAGAGTTAACAATATTTTAAAATTGTTATAGGAGACTTTAATGCTAGAATTGGTAAACAAATGAAAGATGAAAGTGCTGGTGGTAATTTTGGTTATGGTAATAGAAATGAGAGAGGACAAAGACTTGTGGAGTTTGCAGGAAAAGGAAAACTTTATATTATGAATTATTTTGAGAAAAATTTAAAAGGAAATGGACATGGAAGCATCCAAATGAAAGAAGAGCAGAATTGGATTATATTTTGACTAACAGAAAATACATATTTCAAGATTGTAATGTTCTTAATAAATTTAACAGAGGAAGTGATCATCGGTTAGTAAGATGGGAAATACATGTTAATGCAAAACTAGAGAGACAAAAATTATTAAGAAAAACAATATTTACAGTTGATATTCCTAATTTTCAGAAACATTCTAATGAATATAAAATAGAACTTACAAATAGGTTTCAAGTATTAGTAGATTTTGAACATGATTCAGATTTGAATGAAATTAATATGAAAACAACTGATATACTTTTAAAAACTGCAACAGCACTTGATTAATAAAATTTCTACTGAGACTAGAGAATTTATGAAGAAAAGAAGGAATATGAAGATATACAAAAATGATGCGTTAAAAAGAATTGAATATCTCAAATTTTGTAAAATGATGAAGAAAAGATTTGAAAATGCTATAAGACAGTATAACTGTGAACTAGCAAGGAAAGCAGCAGAAGGGAATGAAAGTCTCAAAAGTGTAAAACAACATTTTGGTATTGGTAGAAAATTCATATCTGCAATAAAAAAAAGATGGAATTATTACTAAAAAGAGAGATGACATCATGAAATGGATAGAAGACTTTTATAAAGAATTATATAGTAATAAAGAACAAATACCTCCGATATCTATGACATCTTCTGAATTACCCAGAATTTTAAATGAAGAAGTGAGACATGCAATTAAATATATGAAGGAGGAAAAGATTCCAGATTCCAGGTAATAGTAGAATTATAATTGATATATTTAAAGAAGCAGGGCAAAAAAATAGAATTTTTTTAGCAATGTTATAAGATGTACCAGATGATTGGAAAAATGCAGTATTAATATTAATATTTAAAAAAGGTGATAAAGTGGATATTAGAAATCACAGACCTATCAGCCTTTTATCAGTTACATACAAATTTTTTACCAAGATAGTTACAACTCGTCTACAGAGAACATTGGATTTCCCCCAACTAAGAGAACAAGCTGGATTTAAAAGTGGTTTTAGTACAGGAGTTCATGTCCAGGTATTGAGAGAAGTTATAGAAAGGACAAAGGAATGTGAGTTGCCATTATGTTTTGGATTTGTAGACTATGAAAAGGCATTTGAATCTATAAACTTTTCTTCAGTGATTAAAGCATTGGATTATCAAGGTATAGACCCAAGATATTGTCAAATTTTAAAGAATATTTATAAAAATGCAACAGCAACAATTAGATTAGATAATGATACTGGGAAAGTCAACATTAAGAAGAGTGTAAGACAGGGTGACTCCATATCTCCAAAACTTTTTACAGCAGTGCTGCAAGAAATATTTTGTGGATTAAAATGGGAAGCTAAAGGAGTGAAAGTAAATGGAGATTATTTAAGTCATTTAGATTTTGCAGATGATGTGGTTGTTTTTGTAACTTATGCTTCAGAGCTGCAGGAAATGTTGCAGGAGTTATCAGATGAAAGTAGGACTAAAGATAAATGTTAAAAGACTAAAGTAATGTTTAATGGATTTTCTCAAAATATGAAAATAAAGATTGATTATGATGAGCTAGAAAAAGTTAACAGTTACAAACACCTTGGTCAGATTATTAATACAGATGAAAACATAATGGATGAAATTAATCATAGGATTAAACTTGGTTGGAGTGCTTTTGGTAGAAATAACTTGATACTAAACGGAAATATATCTACGTGTTTGTAAAGGAAGATTTTTAATAAATGTGTTTTACCTGTTCTTATTTATGTATCAATAATGAAAGAAAGAAACAGTGCACTGGCAAAGACAGTACTATCAGGTTTCTGAATTTTAGGCTATTAAGATCATATATAATTTTCAATGATCATCCAATTTTGACAGGCAATGTCTTCCAAATTATTTATGAGGACTAATAGTTTTAATTTTAACAGTATACAAGCCTAACACGAGCATCAGTTTTGAAAGAAACTTTTTAAATTCCAACCATCAATAAAGATATTAAATGTATATATATTTTGCTGTAAATCTTTTTTTTTCTGATTCTGTATAATATCTTACTTTTCTCATACGGTACATATTAAACCTATTATTTTGAAATTTCCTTGTGAGTATATGACATTTTTAGTTATTAAAATGATACTAAAATTTTAAATACAATTTCAATAAATATTTATGCCTTTAATATTTTTGTGAGAGAAAGTTTTGATAAACAGATCTTCGAATTATTGCTTGCGAGTAACAAGCACACGGTATACCCAGCACGCAAATAACACTTTATTTTTCGAAATAGTAATCTATAAACCGAAATATAATTTATATTACTTTAAAATTTATTGAAAATATTAATTGAAAGTGTAAAAAAAAAATGTTTTACAAACAATAATCTTTTAAAATAATACATTTTTGAACGATATACTGCCGTAGGAAAAAAAATATCTTTTTTTTACAAAATAAAATACGTTTTGTTTTATTTAAAAAAAAAAAAAAAACACTTTTAGAGTAAATAGTTAAAAAACAGATCGCTTTTTACAAAGTCATACTTTAAAAATACATCGATTCATGAAATGCTGAAATAGAATGTAAAATTATTACGTTTGACCGTATATTTAAATAGTTATGACTTTATAAATTATTCACCCCTGTACATTATAGGCCCTGAATGTTTTAAGTACTATGTTCATAAACATTAGCAATGAGGCATTTAAAGGTTGCTGTTTTTACCGTGTGTAACGTGGAGAAACAGTGCCGCGTAGTGGGCTAGAATCTTGGTAGGTTCTGATAGCAGATGACACATAAGCTAGATGTGTTTACGGCAATCAGCGCCACCTACGTTCTTGGTAGCAGACGATGTAAGCTGCCAGCTAGCTTGGGGAAGGTTCCTGTGCGTACGCATGGTGAACAGCGCCACCTAGCTGCAGGAAAAAGCGTCATCTGCATTCGAGGCCCCTACCCTGTATGTTCTGTGTGAAAACACAGAAACAGCGCCTCATTAAAGTACCATTTCTATATATTTTATTATCTACCTTTCTCAGGAACGATTGTTTTCCCATCCTCTTTATTATATTCTATCTTATCAAATTTTTCAACAATAATACTCATTTATAAATGAACGTGTTCTAATGCTTTATGATTATTTGTTTTCACCCTTTCTTTTACCCGATGTAGCAATTCTATTTTGATTTCTTGCTCAATTTTATTTTTCTGTATTTCTTGGCATGCCCCTTCAACATTAGTCTCAATCCGAGTTAAATATTCCAGTAACTCTTTTATAATTTTCCTCATTTGTTAATTTCCTCTTTTAATTTGAGACTCCAGTTTTTCAAACATTTCTTTTTCATATTTTATAGATGTCTCTTTGTTTTGATTTCTATTTTTTCTAATATTTTATTTTGATCTTGAGATATTATGGTCATCTCCTTCATTTGATTTTCAAGTTTTTTAAACTTTATGACTGCCACTTTAGCTGTCTCATTGTTTTGATTTTGAAGTTTTTCATTTTGTTCTTTAAATCTTATTGTCATCTCATCCATTTGATTTTTGAACATTTCCTTCATCATTGTCATAAACAATTTGAGATTTCTAATTGATCATTAATTTGTTCTCACTGGAAATGTTTTCTGCTTTTTTTAAATTCTGCATTTTTGCTTTCAATCCAGTATGCATCTAATTAATCATATTATTTAACTACAATAAAGTATTAATAAACTATTTTTAAATTATTTCTATTTAATTTCTTATCCAATAGATTGGTCTGACTATTCACCTTTTCACTCTGTAGCTCTATTTATTATTATCTGCCTGATTATTTTATTACCTGCAATTTCACAAGTTTACCTTAATAATATCCATATTTAATTACATTATTTACTTATCCTATCTCTGAACATCAAAATTCAACTAATATAAAATTCAATTCAGTTAATTTATTTTAACTGTTAATCTCTTTTTTGTTCTCCCATTTCTCACCATATTATTATTTTTTATTAAATAGTCAGGGTATCGTGTGCTCACATTAGATGCCTATTTATGAGTCACATCTATTATTAGGTATTCAGGGTTATTCTTGAGTACATACATTAGGCACCAATTGTAATGGTCCTACAATTTGGTAAAATATATCATTAAAATTAATTTAGCACAAATTATAGTAATCATATAGATATGAAAAGTTAGTGCTTAATAATTAAAATAATCTTTGCGATTTCACACTCAAATCCAAATACTAAAAAATAAATGAAATAGGAGTAAAATATAATTTAATTTAATCATAAATCATACTAATGGTCATAAATAGCTATAGCAATAAAAATATTACAAAGTGTGTCACCTTACAAGATCATTAACCACTCTTAAATGACTGAAGAAAAATTATATCCTCTATGGATTACAAGTTATATTAGATTGAAAACAAGAGCACCATCCCAAACTGGCAAATTCATAGGAGGATATACCACACCTTCAGTCTTATTAAAAATACTAAAATGTCTAATACAGTAAAATGTGAACATTTATCTCCCTAACACGAAACAGAAAGTCAGATTAATTACTAACAAAAATATTTATTATACAATAAGGCATATAATATATTTAAAACATCATCACATTAAATCACAAAAAATAAGTATTTAAACATTACCATTCTTCAAGTGATCCTCATTTTAAACACTAAAGTTTTATCAATATCTTCAGTTTAAAATCCCTATTATGTTAAGCTTAACATTTTTTTTTGCTTGTTTGCTTTTCATTATGGAGTCTAATTCAGCATAGATGTTGCTGTACATCATCCTTGACAATGTAGAAACAATAATTCATTTTAATTCCTCTAGCAACTTCAAATTTTAATTTATTCAGATCATATTTTCTTAAATCATATTTCTTCACCTATACAAAACAAATATTTTGTAAGAGAGAACTATCAAGTAATAATCACATTGCAAACCTAATTTTTTACCATAGGTTTAGTAGAACTCAGATGTGGCAGTTGATATTTGATCACATATCAGATCAAAGATAAATAATTAATTCAGGATACATTGATCCAGGGTAAATGATATGCACAAAGGAATTAACTGCTGTGAAATAATATCCGTTTTATAATAATACTTAGCTGCTAATAAAAATAAACTTAAAGTTTTTGCAAGCTGCTAATGACAATTGTAAAACAAAAGACAGTCTGTAAATGCTGATAAAAATGATAGCTTTTAATAAAAAAATTAAGATGACATTTTATTTATACAAACATTGATTAAAAATTAAATAAATCATATTCTATTACTTTTCTAATCATATTCTTTTTAAACTAATTTTATTAATTACAACAAAAATATTATTTCTAACATAAAAATTGTTTTTATTAATTTGACATTTAGCAAAACAAAATTAAAATGCTTTTTTATTCATATTTTATTGCAATGTTTGAATAATTGACCTTTGAACCTTGAAGACTTTAATCTTAAAAATGACACAAACAAATTAAAATTTTTAAAGAAAAATATATATATTTCTTTTTTTAAACTTATTTGACTACTTCTTTTTTTTAAAAAAAATATTTTAATTAAAATTGTTACTTAAAGATAACCAGTGCTTTACTACTCCTATAGACAATTACATATCTTGCTTTGCAATTGATACAATATATATATCTATCAAAATCACCAATCATGTTATTAAGATATTTCAGCAATGCCTTCTATGAACAAATATAAATTCTTAACTTTAAACAGCTGATTAAAATTCATAAGTTAGATTTGTTTGCAGAGGCTATTTTTTGAATATCTTACCATTGTGATTGGTCATTTGAATGTTTCTATCCATTTCAGCTTGGGGTATGCATTATGATATTTTCTTTTATATATATCAGTACAAATTATATATAAATTTGTACCGATATATATATATATATATATTTTCTTTTATATATATCAGTACAAATTTTTTATAAAGCTGTAATAAAAACTTTATAAATCAAAACAATTAATTTTGTCTGTATTTTACAAGATTTTGGATTAATTGTTCTTTGTCTGCATTAGATAATTAATATAGCAAGTTTTTATTGCATTTTAAATTTACCAATTATTTGTTTGTGTTTGCAGATTTTTTAAAAAATAGGCATTTTTTTCTGTTTTCTAAGTATGTAATATGACTTTTTTATCTGTCTTATTTCTCAGGGCACATCTTTTTTTTTCCATAAACATTTTTGCTTTAATTTAACTCATGCTTTATTTTTTCTTTGAATTTTTTTAATAAGATTTTTTTTATATATTTTCTGATTTAAAAACCGTTTTTAAATTTAAATGGTGATTCCAATTTTATTTAGACTTTGTTTTGAAATCATCCAGATTTTCCAATACCATCTAATTGTATATTTATTCATAAACATCAAATACTTACTCTTTAATTGTTAATTTATTAAACTTCTTAACTTATAATGTACTCATTAAATTTAAAAAAAATATATCATATAATTAAATTTCTTGTATGCTTAAACTTTCACTTGGCTATAAATAAACCTATGTTAACTTTCTTAGACTTATAAACATAACTAAGTCTAACTAAAATGTGTATTTAATTCTATATACATCTATCATGTAGTTTGATTTGGTTTGTAATTAAATTAATTTTTTTCTATTATAATTATTTTTAAAAATATCTTTAAATCTGCTAAAAATAATAAAAAATAATAAAAATTAAAAATTTAAAATATTATATAGAGATATAAAATATATTCTGTCTAAGTCATCTCAAACTCTTGTGTTAATAATTTCTTCTTTTTCACCACATTCAATTTTTTAAATATTAAAAAAAGGCTAAAAAACATTTGTAATTATAAAAATCAAATATATTTTATATTTATCAATTAAGCAGTATTAAAATAAATGATATTATATTTGAAATAAATTAATTAATTTTTAAATTAAATAAAAATATATATTTTATTATAACAAACAACAAGTAAAAAAAATTGTCACAATATGCAAAGGCATGAAAAAAATTTAATCTTATTCATTGTGTGCAAGTGCCATCTAAAGACAAAAATGACAAATAAAATATAAATTCATTACTATTAAAAATAAAGCATTAAATGAGATAAAAATTGAAGTGAAGATTTAAATAATATAAAATATTTTAGTCTGGTTTACAGCCCTTATATGTGAAAGATACATGGCTACAGAACTCTGACATAAAAGCAAGGAGAGCTTAATAAAGATTAATAAAATATATTTATAAATTATGATTAAAAAATAAATGATCTTTTCCTTTCATGAACAATTAGTTAAAAACCCAAAAAATGTATGTTTTCTGTTGTTTCGTTTTGATGTTCTTGACTTTCCACATTACCCAATGTTTTACAGTCATTGTTCTTATAAATTAAAACAAATTAAAATCAATTTAAAAAAACTGGTTTCATTTTCATAGAATTCACATTTATAAATATAAACACAAATGTATTGCTATTCAAAAACTTCAAATAATTACCTTTCTGAATATAAAATTATTAAATTTGTTAATTTATGAGGTACATTTTATAAATTTAAATATTAAATATAATTATATTTTTATTTATTTATAAATTTTTATTTTTTAATCATGTGACACCTTAAACAAATGTATTTTTAAATTATGATTTAAACCAAATTCTTTTTATTTCAAAAAATAAATAAAAAAAGACATCTGAAAAAATAAAAATAGTTCAACAATTTTATATTTTAAAAATAATCTCTTAATGTTTATAAATACTCATGCAATTTCATTTAATATCTAAAAAATAGGTGTGCTTTCAAGGTTAAGCTTAAATTAAGTTAGTATCAATTTGTCTTTCTCCTCTCTTTCTTTTTATTATTTATTTATATTATTATATATATATATATATATATATATATATATATATATATATATATATATATATATATATATAATCAAAATTACTACAAATTCACAACTCAACCAAACTAGCCAAACAAAAAAGAAAAAAGAAACTAAAGCACAACCAAGCAGACTTCTCAAGTCTGCTTTAGAGGTTTTTTTTTTTTTTTGACTAGTCTGGTTGAGTTGTGAAAACTTGAAAAATCTACTTATAGCAGTTAAACCAGTGGTTATGCTTTAACGGATTTTTTTTTGGCTAGTCTGGTTTGAGTTGCGAATTTGGGGTAATTTTGATTATTTATTGATTAGTTTAGATTTATGCTTTTAACGTTTATATATATATATATATATATATATATATATATATATATATATATATATATATATATATATATATATATATATATATATATATATCAGAAAATACAGATGATTTAAAAATCCAAATCATCTATAAACTTACTTTAGTCGAAATATATCATAGACTACTTGCAATTTTCTAAAAGTTTTTTTAAAATTTTATTTTCTGTTTGGAAGTAAAATTGAATTAGTTTAAATCATAATTTAAAATACATTTATTTAAAAATGTGTATTAATAAAAGAGAAATAAAAATTATATATATGATATATTTAGTTTTAAGATCATATTAAAATATATATTATAAGTTTAAAAGTTTAATGTTTTATGTGCAAAAATTAATTTATGTTTATGAATAATAATACAATTTTTAATATCTAAAGATATGGATGCTTTGAAGATATAACAGGTAATTTATATTGTTGCAAATTGTTTCTTTTATATGATAGAAATATCAATAAAAGTTGAATGTTATAAATCTTCAAAGCTGTTTATATAACCGGCTTAATCAAAATATGTCATGAGAAATAACACATTTGTGATGCCACGAGAAAAGGATATATTATACTTTTCTATCGATTACTATCTTGAGATAGAATATACATAAAACAGACATTTGATGCTTCTTTTTTGGTAATCGATTGTTATTGATATTTAATAGTATTCTCAAATATTATTACTTCTATTTTTGATTTAATATGTTTGTTAAAACTTTTTATTTTAGGGTTGAAAATTATAGTTCTGAAATACTGCCAATTTGAGGGAATATTATTAAAGGCTAATCTTTTTCTGAACAGTTTAATATAATTATTATAGCATAATAGCTAAATTTGAAAGGAATGAAATAAAACATTTTTTAGTTTCTTTTTATTAATAGGAAATTGAAATTGAAACATTTTCCTATTGAAACACCTGCAAACAACCTCAAAATTAAACTTAAATTTTGAATGCATAAAAAGAAGTTCTTTAAACTTGTAGAACTCAAATCATATCTATAGCTTTATTTTTATTTAAATCATTTTTATTTATTTATGATTAGAAAAGCATTTACAAAGGAATGGATTAAAAGACTACTTTTTAATTAAGTATGATTTACATTTGAATTACATATGTGTGCCACATATGTACAATATATCAATCATAATCGCTAAAGATTTTCTCATATAATTCCTAGTATGCTACTAATGTACTTTAATTAAACAATGAACATCAAGTAATATAGTTTTTTTAAATTTTTTAATTATTAGCTTGCTGAGTATTATGCTCAGGCTGATGACAGGCTCTACATGGTGGATAATGTAATATTCTTTACGTATGTAGCTTAACTACGAATAGTAAAAAAAAAGCCTTATATCGAGCAGGTAGTGCTTGTAGGATAGGATCTTGATTTAGCAAAAGCCATATAATGTTTCAGATGCAGTCAGTTATTTGTGAATCCTTATTTACTTTCTTCAGTGCATGAGTTATTGTAGTACCCATTACACATCAAGTTTCTTATGCCATTGAACATTTTATACCAATTCTAACAATGACATTGTGTGTTGCTGCAACACCATTTTCATTTCTTTTCCCCTTTGTTTTTTCATCTCAAGAATTAATAAAACAATGATGGAATAGGTTTCATAAGCTGGCAATTCTTAGTTGTTAGGGTATGTTTAGGAAGCTCTATTTAGGAAAGTCTCTGCTTATCATAAAAATTGTAAGGGATTGGGAAAAATGATCTAAAAATAGGATCAACACAGTTTGGTATGGTTGTTGTGCAGATTATTTATTACATATATAGAAATAACAAGAAATAGTGCTACTAATAACAGTAATAGTGGAAAAGCAAGATATAATTGTAAATAAAAAGTATTACAAATGTTTTTTTTAAATAAATATATGAAATATTTATTTATTTATTTTGCTTGTGTATGTACTTCTTTTCCTTATGTTATTTTTTGCCTATGCATGAGTGTATGCTTTGCAAAGTGGCTTCTATTTTTCATCTTCATATAGCTGAGTACATGTTTCATGATGAGCAGCATAATTTTAGATCTCATGTTAATATTGCTGCTTTATAATCTCTTTTAATCATGTAGAATATGTAAATCAGTTCATTTAAATCTTTCATCTGCATGATAATTAAAAGTTGCTTTCTCTTCCTTATGTAACATCGAAAATTTTTGAGAGGGTTGATTTGTGTCCAAATATGGGAGATGATAAATGGAAGAGAAAACAGCATTGAATTATCAATGAGATGGAATATTTAAATGAACTGATTTACATATTATGCATAATTATGAGGGATTATAAATATAGCAACAATGATATAAAATATGAGGGCCATGATTATGGTGTTGTCACTAAAAGTATGCTCAACTGAATTAATAAAAGAAATAAAAATTACTTCATAAGGTATGCTCTCATACATCCATAAAAGAATTACAGATACATGAAATGTGTAAATTTTATTTGATACAAACTTTTCAAGATCAGAATATAGAATTGCTCTAGTGGCTAAAAAGCTGTACAGATTTAAGGTCAATATAGTTGTTCTTAGTAAAAATCATCTCATTGAGGTAGAAAGTTTAAGAGATCAGATTGATGGATACATCAATTTTTTTTAAAAATACAAGCCAGACAAAAAACAAATTTGGTGTTTGATTAGCAATAAAGTCTAATTTAATGTCATATATTTTGAAATTCCAGTGCTCAACGAATTAGTGCCTATACTCCTACCCTAAATTCAGAGAATAACACATTTTATTACTTGTTGGATAACATTATTACAACAATCACATTAAAATATATTTTTCTTGGTAACTTAAATAACCATATTGGTACAAATAGTAGGCTTTAATAAAAAGTTATTCGAAATTATGGTATTGGTGATGCAAATAGAAATAATTTGTTATTAATGAATTTATGCACAATAAATTACTTTAGTATTATAAACGCTTTGTTTGGCAAGAAAAATTGCTGTAAAAACATGGATGCATCAATACTTGAAACACTGCCATTTAATAGATTACATTATAATTAATAGTTGGAATACAACAGAAATCTTCACATTATGTGAGCACTTACATGTACATTGTTGGAGAAATAATAAATTAATACCATCTAAGATTAAAAATTATAGTTTCTTTAAGCAATAAATATTATTGTGATCATAGTATTAAGAAAATTGCTTTTCATACTTTAGAAGATTCTACTATAGATACTACATGTTGAATTTTATTAAACCCTAAAGTCTTCAGGACTGTCATATTACTGGAGTATAAAATTCTCTGCTTGGGAAAATAATTAATATGAAACTTTATAATACATATAAACACTTTAAAACAAGTTTAATGATTGATAAGAAGGCTTAAAATGATTGAGATGCAAAACTGCAAAGACATTACAGATAGTCTTTGATCATGTTTGTTCAAGATCTTTAGTTGATACACTGACAACATATGAACTGAGGAATTCTACCACAATCCTATTAAATCCAGAAAGTGATATTTTGAACAAGTGGAATTAGCATTTTGATAATTTTTTGAATAATGATACAAGTATACAAGAATAAAAATGAATATGTTTTAATGATATATTTGCTTTTATTTATTTATTTAGATTTTGAAGGCACAATAATGTCAAAATAGCTGTTTGCAGTATAAATCTGGGAAGGCTGAAAGCCCTGATGAAATACCTGGAAAACTTTTAAAATATACTGGTGATATGTTAGCCCTAAGAATATTGAAATTTTTTAAAGAATATATAGAAACATACAATTGTGTCACCCAATTTTAAAGGTATTTTATTGTTTTTATATTTAAAAACAAAGAATATAGCCAAAATTGCACTGTTTGTCATAGAATATAATTATTTAAAAGAATTTTGTGGAAAAGGTAAACCCCAATTATAGATTAATAGTGACCAGAAACATATTGTGGTTTTAGAAAATCAAAAAGCACTATAAACATAGATTTTATTAAAAGGAAAGTGCAAAAATGTTGGGGAACAAAAGAGCATTTATAAACAGCATTAATTGATTTGGACAATGCATTTGATTCAGTTAATAGGCAAGTCAATGACAATGTTTGAATTTACTTGGTTATCCATTAGAATTTTATTCATATTATGCATTTTTTAGATGATGCAATGAAATGAAGTGTTATTATTACAGATGAAAAATCTAATGCATTTGAAATAAAATTTGGTGTTAAACAAGGGTATGTCCTTTCTACAACATTGTTTTAAATTTTCATGGTCTTAGAATATAATCAAATACAGATCACAATAGGATATAGGATTGATGGTGGAATTTTTAATTCATATTGGTTAAAAGTGAAAACAAAATTTTTCTTCTTGGATTCTGGATTTACAATATTCTGATGATTGTTCTATATTTTTCCATTTCAGACATGACTTAGTGCTCGTAATATTTTCAATGTAACATATAAAGATTTTGGCTTATTAATTAATCCTCAAAAAGTTCAAGTTATAAGCCTGAAATAGGAAAAAAATTTCAATAATATTTACCTTGAATGGTTATTGATTTTATAAAGTAAACCAGTTTAAATACCTTGGTAAATTATAAATAGAAAAGTGGAATTAGAGGTTGAATTAGAATATTGACTAGAATGTGTTACAATGGCTCTTAATAAATTAAAGGTAGAGTTTTCATCATGGAAGTTTGTATTTTATGTAATTTATTATATGGAAGTGAAACGTGACATCTATTTAGGGCAATATAAATGAATTACCAAAGTTTTATTTAAAAATGCTGTGTAAAATTGTAAAAATGTAATGGCAAAATAATAAAGCCAATTAGTATATTCTTCAGCTTGCTGGATATGATATTAGTGAGCCAACTATTATAAAATCAGATCTTTATTCAATTGAACATATAAAATGAATGAACAACTGGAAGAATACTTAAAAAGGTATTTTATGATAACTTTGAGCATGATTTTCATGGAAGATGTAGATCTTGTCAACAATATATGGATTATATCAAAGACATACTAAAAAATGCAATGTCAATTGTTTCTATTGGGAAGATATAACAGACAATAGATATATTTCAGAGCCACAATTAGATATGGCATCGAAGCATTTAAAAAAAAGTTTTTCCTGAAGAAATTAAAAGAGAGTAGTATAAAATATCAAGTATACATAAAATAGATAAGCATATTCTAAACGTTGATATGTTTGTGAATCACATGTTTGTTTGTATAGTTATCACAAAATTCATTTCTAGAATAGATTTTTTTTATTACTTCTCTCCTTTTTATTTCTTTCTTGAGTTAGAATGATCATATTAATATAGAAGGTGCTGTTGTTGTTAGTATAAAAGGTAAAACTATGGCAGCTAGGTACATAAATACATATTTTTTAGCATTTCAAAAACAAGAACAAGAGCATAATATGGGAGTAGAGATGTTATATAACTATACCATCTAGTTTTCACATATTATTTGAGCTTAAAATATATGGTTCTAGAATAAGTACCAAGAATTGTACTTTGGAATTTAATACGGTGATTACTCATGTAAATGTGAGATGTTACATTCAATTATGTTAAGAAAATTGAATGCAGTGGCAAACTCCAATTACAATGAAACAAATAGTTTGCCTCTCAAGAGCATGTGGTAAATTTGAACCTCAGAAATAACAGATGTCAACATTAGCTTCCAAGTTCACCATTCTACTGAAGTGATAAATTGCACAGGCCAACCAGTAAAATATTTAAGGTATTTTATTAATAGTAGCCCTTAGCTGAAGTTGGACATTACTTAAAAAAAATTACAAAATATATAATATAATGATTTTTAACATAATAAATAATAACCCTTATTTGCAGATATAATTACATATTTAAATGCCTGTTGTTATAAAATTTACAAATATCAATATAAAACCTTTGTGGTATCAAAGGAATAGCTTGCCTAATATGTAAGATGAATATTTGCAAAAATATTGTATTGAAATAGATTCCATATGTCATTTAATGGCAGATTTTAGAAGTTAAACTCCGTGAATTAATTAAGTTGGCATTTTCTGGTGTTTAAACTTCTTTTTTATGTACTTCCTAACACTTAATCATGTATCCATTTATTTATAATATTAAATTAAAATTTTCCAACTTTTAGCTCATTAAAGGCAATATACTGTACAATAAAAAAATTTTAAACCGGAATCGAAGAAATTGTAAAAGACCTCGAAATAGACCACATGTGAGAAGAATGGATGAAATAAGAAAGTTTGATAGGATGATGTGGAGAAGAAAGGCTATATATGAAAGAAGATGGATTGAGTTTGGAGAAACTTTCATTCTGCAGTGGATCTATTATGATTGAAAATGATAATGATGGCAGTACAAATAAATGAAAAACTCATATTTTATATATAAGAATCACATAATTCTATCATGAATTTAGTTGGAAATCCATTTTACAATTGACTAATATGTCATATAACATAAAAGTTCCACTGATTCTCTGAAAGAGTTATATTTTACATTTTTATGTTAAAATTAATCACATTATCTTTACCATTTGACAGATTAAACATGTCTTAGTTCTGTTATACCTTTGCAAAGAATGTATTCCCGATATCAAAATTATAATTGCAAGCTTTTTTCGCATCTAATGACATATACTGCATATAGTTTAAATCTTACCTTTCTATTTCTTCAATATTTACAAAAATTGATTATTACCACTGAAAACAAATCGTGTGTCCCATTTACACTACTTTATAAATATTGATCTTATTCATCTAAAGAGTTCTATAAAAGCTTTGTAATTTAACATTTTACTAGTAAATATTTTGTTTTTAAATGATAGGCATATAGATGAAGTAAATATATATACTTTTCCAATTATATTCATTATAAAAGTAGTTAGACATTTACGTAATATTTTCAAAACGACAAGCAGTAATACGTTGTAATGTTTGTTTCAAAGAGACAAAAGATAAAATATTGATTGTTTTTATTACTAATATGATCCTGAGAATGTAATTCAATAGAAATTTACAATTAGATAAGTGTTAAAGTCTTTCAAAATATACTTGTAGAGGTAATTTAAATGCTATAGTACAAAAATATATCCAATAAATGGGGGTTACATTTGCTATTTATAGACTGGATTTTAGAAACATGTAACATTTATCTTTAACTATATGTTGTTTGTGTTTATATTAACATGAAATTTGGAATTTTATCTACTTAAAAGTTTGCAATTATTTCTTAGTATATTAATTATTGGCTCGAAAAATAGTTTATTAACTGAGAGAAGATCGTTAAATGTATTTTAATTTTGATATCTAAAAATAATAAATGACATTTTTAAACCCTCCTCCATATACTCTTGTCCTTGCAGATAGTCTTAAAATGGAATTATTTACATAATAAACAGATATGGATGGGTCATTCTTTAATATATAATATATGTTAAATGTTTTGCCATTTAAGATTTAGAAAGATAAATAATTGATTTTTTTTTCAGACATGGGTTCTTAATTATGATCTCAATTGTTCCAATTGAAAGTAAAACGAACAAAGAATTAATGTTTTCTGTAAAAAAGTGTGATGATCTACTTGTCTATTCCTATAATTTAATATTAAATGCCTTTAGGAAACATAAACTTTATTTTAACTTTTCAAATATATTCAACTATTAGTAATGGCATACATGTTAATATATAGAATGTTTAGATTTGTATTATCTCCTTTAATCTTCAGGTGTTGCTGACCTGACTAAAGATGATACTAGCATCAGAAACGAAATCTAAACTTGAAATGGTCAAAAACAAAAACTGCAATTATAAATTATGATATTAATATAAAAAGATCTTTATTGGTGAAACCAGTCCCCATTGAAAGTGATTAAAAAGCACAAAATGATGTTTGTAAAAGAGGAAAGGATGTGCCAACACTAGCAGACCATGTTCAATCAAGAAAATGCAAAAAACATTGAAATAGAAAGAAAAGGTGAAAAGATAAACTATTCAAAATAGCTGTTCTCATGACAATGGCAAATAATTCCATAAGTCAACTTGGCATGCACATACATAATATCTGGTAGCCACTAATTAACTTTGCGCTTAGGAAAAAAGTAAATAAATCAGAAGACACCACAGATCAATATATGAAATTTCTGCTGAGTGTTGATTTGTCAGAATAGCTCAGTTGGTTAGAGCACTATGTTAAAATTTAACGTTTACAAATCCAAAGGTCAGGTTTGATTCCCATGCTAGTACTGTCACTGGTCATTCCATTTGAAGCAGAGAATAAATTCCATTCAAAATGTTGAGCTATATACTAATCTGTGGGCTATTACTAACAGGTGAATGTATTTGTATATTTTAAATGAAGTTTGAATATTTATAAATATATTTAATATTTAATATTAGATTAGTGGAAATAGTCCAACGTGTAATTACTATTCAGCAATGGATAATTTGGTAATTAAAGGCAAAGGATTACAAAAATTATATGTTATCTTTATATGATAACTATTTATTTATTTACATTCTACATGATATATGGATTAGTTTCTTGTGAATTAAACTTTAATAAATTAGAAGAATTGTCCGACTTCTTTTTACAAAAAAAAAAAAAAAAAAAAAAACATAAAATAATTGATTTGAAAAGTAATCCTACTTTATTACAAAAGTAAAAAGATTGAAATTCAATTAGAGTACTTAAGATAATACGACCCTCTTATATTTATAAAAGTCGCTATCTTGTGTCGTGGTTTGGAAGATCCTTCTATAGGCAAAATATGCTTGACTATTGCGAATTTTAAAGCGCATTGAATACAGGTTAGTGCCTGTTCAGACTATTTACATAAGCTTTCTGTGCACTCTATACTACTCTTCTGAAAAATGATATATTGAAAAATATGAATATCATTATACAGAATATTTTATACCAGATAAAATCGATCATGTAAATTGTAAAATAAATTACAGATTTATGTAATTAGTTAGAAAAACTTTTATATTATTATTATTTTTTTTTTTAGGAATATCACTTAAAAAAATTGGCACAAAAGTAACCAAATAAAGGAATAACAGAGATTAATTCTCTTTTGACTAATAGAAATTATGTACTTTAGAACCATGATGTGTTTAATAGAAATGAAGAACTTTAAAACTGTGTGATGTAGTAAATGGATTGGAAAATAATAAAGACAAAATCTATTAAAAATCATAATCTTTAGAAATACCCAGTGAATTGAAACTCATTGATTTTCAAATGTTGTTCTCATAGAATACTATTTTATTTATAAATTATTTTTTGTTTTTTATTTATGAAAATATAAATTGAACAGTATTACAAAGCATACAAAAATATGAATGAGGATGTATGTGATATAGGAAATTATTTATGTAGAAGAAGAAGATAGTATTTTTAAATTTTATTTTAGATAGCTATTAACAAAATATTATAAAGAAATTTGTAGAGATTTACATTAGGAAATATATTCTCTAATGGATTTGTTAAGAACTTCAATTATGTTATTATAACCAATTTATGGTTTGTGTTTTGTTTTACATCTATATAAATTAATGACTTAAATTTTATTTGGGAAACAGATGATTACAATGATCATGGACTATGCTGAATGTATTGATTTTCTTGTTATCAATTTAGATAACAAATTTCATTGGAACCATTTGAGTATTTTATTTTTATTACAATAATTCCTTGTTTGTAAATTCTTTATAAACAAAAAAAATTTTTATGGGTTTTTGGGGTGGACTATTATGGGGGGGGGGAAAATTTTTTTAAATTTCTTAAAAAAAAATTTTTTTTATGTGGGGGGGGAATAATAAAAAAAAGGGGGGGGGGGAAAAAAAAAATTTAATTGGGGGGGGGTTTTTAAAAATTTATTAAAAAAATTTTTTTTTTTTTTTTAAAAAAAATAATTAAGCATGATTTATTTAAAAATTGTTAAGTCCCATTAAGATTTATATTATAAACTTTAAAATTGAAATTCTAAAATAACTAATACTAAGATGATAGAATGAAATGATAAGTTATAGAAGATGATGCCAGATAATGACAGCCTATTACGAAAATGGTTTATTGCTAAGTAAAAGATTGATAATTAACGCATACCCAAGTTGAAAATGATTGTTTGCCTTATATGATTTAGTGAAATGGTAGATAAATAGACTCAAAAGTCAAACGGTTCTGGATCCAAATTTAATTCTGCCACATGATTTCTCGAGCAACAAATCATTCGATTATATGTATATTATTATTACTCAGTTACTGTGCATGCTTCCTGGCAGAAAATATAACATGCCCATTTATTTATATATAATTAAAATAGATTGTTAATGTATTAAAATATTAATGTATCTTTTGTTTTATTTTATAAATTGGAATAAAAAATAAATTTAATTTGAAGCAACAAAAAAAAAAAAACTGATAACATTAGTATTGTATTTGATTTGCCATTAAGTCTCTTCTTTATCTGTGTGCTTGAATTCTTTTTTTCATACAAAATATAAATCAATTGTACAATTGAAATAGCTTTTTACGATAAGGGCAACTTAGTGTTCTTGTGTTGCTTTCTTAACATCTTTATTTTAATAACATATAAAAAAGAGTGCGACTGAGTAGAGCATAAATCTAAAGTACTTCATATGATGAATTTACTTATTGAGTGAACAAGAATGTCATATTTGTGTTAATTGCCTAGACGCTTTGGGATCAATATTTATGACTCCGTCTTTTGAAGAAGATTGCTTTATGAAATAAAGTGATTTTTAAATTTTATGTATACATTATCTAAGTGATGTAACAAATTGAAAACATTTCGTAGACAGTTGCTCCACCACTCTTTTATTTTTCCACCCAACACAGATAATTTATTTATTTAATTTTTTTTTTATATATAGGTTTATGAATTTAGTTGTACGAATGTATGATAAAAAGAAATATCAAGCAACAACAAAAATGTGGAATGTTTTTAATTCGATGTATTTCTTATTTTAGAAATATAAATTGGCGATTGTACACTAATAATGCGAAAGTAATTTTAATCATTCGATTTATATAAAGATGTCGGTTCGTTGACACTAAATAAATAGCCTGAGATTTCTTTAACGTTTATAAATTAAAATCTTTATTTATTTATTTATTTTTTTTCAAATATAAGATAAACTACTGAGAGAAAAAAAATAAGTTTTTTTTAAAAATATATATAAATATAGCTTGACGTGCGCATATATAAAAAAGAGCTAAAACTAATCATTGCGTTGCAGAAGTTCATATCCATGATGTTAGTTTAAATCTAATCCTAATAAACAAAATATTCTTTATTTTCTAATCAGTCGTACAATTTAGAATTAGGATTTTTATTTTGAAATACTATGATTTTATAGTTAACCTAATTAATTATCAAATAATCGTTTGGTAAATTGTAATTTATTGTTCTTAATTAAAAGCGAAAATATGTTTGAAAAATATAAATTATCTGGTAATAATTAAACTGCTAAGTAATGTTTTTTTTCTTTCACGTTTAGTGGTAAGCTGTTTAATAGCACTAGTTCACACACACACACACACATATATATATAGATAGACGTAGACACAGAGATTGTATATTTACACACATCTTTTATTATATTATTATTGAAATAAATACTTCATCAGATGAAATTTTGGAATGATAGTTTAATCCAACTTTATAGAGTTAGGCTATTTTTACTTTACAATCTCAAGCAGTCAAAGTCACTGAAGGTGCAAAAAACCCCTTTTCAAACATTTGAAAATGGTTATATTAAGATCCAAAACTAACTTTTTACTCCAATAATGAGGACTAATGTTGAAAAAGTTAAAATCCTATAAAAAAAAAAAACCCACAGGAAAGACATGTTTTCAATAAGTTTTAATTTTTTGGTCATAAGTGTTACTGTAAAATGTTACTTTCATATATTTCCAATTCCTGGAAATATTTAAAAACATTCACATAGAATAATAAAATATATAATGATATGGGCATTTTTTAAAAATAAAATTTATCATTGACTGGAGAAAGATGTTATAATCTTGTTTTTACAAAAATATACAAATTTGTAAAAAATAATTAAGAATTGTAGAAAGAAGTGTAAATTTCTAAAACAAAATTGAACCATTTAAAAACCACATTTTTTGTCTAATCAGAAATAAAAATAATTTGAAACAAAGATTGAGATTATTTACAGAGATTATAGAGATTATGTAAAGATTGAATTGAAGTAGCCAAACTATCTTTTACTCGTTTCTTTACAAAAATAAATAAAAGCATCAATTAATATTACATCTAATTGACCACTTAACACATGATTGATTTTAAATATTTTTTTAATATTCATTTTATATTCATTCGACAAAAACATACTCTTTCACTTATTCTATTTCATTTTCAAATTTTACATGTTAAACATTTTTCAATCTTTAACTACAACTCAATAACATTTCTAACAAGATGAAATAAAATGCTATTTTGCCATGAAGTTATTTTTATGAACCCCAATTAATCATTTCTTATATTATATAGTAATAGTTTTGTTTACAACTGATTTATATATTTTATTTTTATTTACAGTATAAAAGATGTTATGATTCACATTGCATTTTAATCAGTAATTTAAATAATAAATGCATTACATAAGACTCCTCAAATGTAAGACATTACAGAAATTATTGCTTAATAATTTTAAATATTATAGATATGAATATCTGTAAAGAACAGAGGAAATAGCTGTTCTACTTTTGTTTTTCTTTATAGTGCTAAATCATAAATAAATTTTGTGTGTTACGTATTGCATGCTTGAACTTATCTTTTGAAATTTGTACCACTACTTTTGTCTTTTATTTGTATAAAAACTGTTTTTCCTTAGCATATATAGATAGGTTTTAGATAATTTGACTATGAATGTTTCTAGTAGGATATAATATATATATATATAAATGAAACATCCGGGTATATTCATGTATAATTTATTAATATATATGTATATAAACCAACATTTTGATCAGGTCATACTGATCAGCAACTGAATAACAAATATTATAAAATTACTGTAGATTCACTGATCTATAAAAATAATGAATGTTATTTTAGTAGAAAATATAAATAATAATGAGAAATTGTTTTAAATTAACGAATTTTTCATTATTTTTTTCCAAATAGAAAATTTTCAGAAGCCATTGAGATTGTTAGAAAACCAGAATGTATCAACAATCATTATGATACATGCAAATTATCTTCTATTTGCATTTTTTTTAAAATTCATTAATTTAAAAAAATTTTTCATAAGTATTATTTCAGTTTCTATTAACAGAATGTTCATTATTGTTATACATCAGTGTTTAGAGAGTGTCTACAATTTATAATATTAGTTACCCAATTACTGAGTAATGCGACCTGGTCAAAACATCGATATATATATATGAATAAATTATACACAGATATATCCATATAATATTTCATTTAATTTATGAGCATGGAACATAATTAAAATATTTTAAATGCTATAAAATTTTTTAAAGATAATCAAATAATATTAATTTACTGCTTAAAAAAGCATATTTTATCAATGAAATTTATCTTTTATATAATACTATTAATATTGTATGCTTTTCATATAAAATTGCAAATAAAAATGATAATTTTAATATATTATTATTATTATTATTATTATTATTATTATTATTATTATTATTATTATTATTATTATTATTATTATTATTATTATTATTATTATTATTATTATTATTATTATTATTATTATTATTATTATTATTATTATTATTATTATTATTATTATTATTATTATTATTATTATTATTATTATTATTATTATTATTATTATTATTATTATTATTAAGTTTCACCAATAGTAAACTTTATTGATCCAATAGTTACATAGTATTATAATGTCATAGCAAGATACATGTTGAATCTTATTATTGTTAGTTCAATTTCAAGTCTACAATATTCATTTTTTTAAAAGTACATATCTGTATGGGTAATTTTACATCATTCTATCCACTTTATCAATGTTAATTAATTATAGTATTGTCCAATAGGAGCATAATAAGGACCATGCTTTCTTTAATTTTGTTTTTATAGCTTTGCTATTTGCCTGAGCAGGGACCAAGTAGCTGCATAAATATCCGGGCTGGTGATCTGCTTGTCTCTAACTTGAATTTTATTCAACTTATTTTCAAATGTGGCTGGATGCCTTCTGGGGTTATTACTCAATATGAATACACACCTAGTGCACCAAAGTGCATATAAAACAAACATTGAGGCCCTTATGGCTGGTATAGACATACCCTTGTAATTTGATATAATTTGCATCATTGTAGTATTTTTTTTCCTGTATTTGGTTTGAAAAATGCATCTAGTCTGCTCCAAGGCCTTGCAGTTGAAAATAATATGCTGTAAAGTCTCCTCAGCCATATGGCAAAGGCCACAGAATGGATCAACTGACCTGTACATTCTTCTGTGATGTAAAAAATACTTAGTAGGTAAAGCATTCAAATTCATCTTGATTATAAAATCTAGGAACTTAGGTTCTAGTTGCCATTTTTTATATTGCTTGATCAGATATTTGTTTCCTATTTCTAGTATTGATGGCATCTCCTCATTATAATTATTTTGATGTATAAACTTATATATTTCCCAATATTTATATTTTTGGTCCAATTGATCTGGAATTGTTCTTTCTCTCCTGCATTGGTAGACGGTGATTGCCAAAAAACAATCTTTTGGAGGTTTATCTGTAGGTGTTATCTGCTCTAGGTGTCTTAATTTAGGAAATTGAGTGATTATAGCAATTATAGAATTCCTTGTTTTGAATGTTTGTAATGTTTGTAAGCTATGCAATCCCAGTCCATTTGCTATAAGAGGGCGATTCAGTTTTGCCCTTGAAATTGCCACCATCTTTTTCCCCCAGATGAGCTTGCAACATATGGAATTAATGCATGCCATAAATTTTTTTGAAAATTCAACTACAGGCTTGTAATATGTTATCTTGGTTATTATAAGTTTGTTAATCAGTTGCACCTTTGCATATATGGACAAATATGCCTTTGAGAGTCATTCAGCTATGCTTTTGACTTCCTCTTTGAGCTTGGCTTGGATCTGACATCTCATTCCAGTGGCTCCTAGAAAAAAAGGAAAGCCTAGGAATGGAGCTGGTTTTTATAATAATAATAATAATAATAATAATAATAATAATAATAATAATAATAATAATAATAATAATAATAATAATAATAATAATAATAATAATAATAATAATAATAATAATAATAATAATAATAATAATAATAATAATAATTAAATAAAAAGCATTTACTTTTTTAGTTTCTTTTAATTGTCGTCTATTTACAATCATTTTGCATATATTGATTTTTGATACCTTAAAGTGCATTTTTAAATACAAAATTGATTAAACTGCAATAAAAATATATTGTTTTTGCATGGAAAATTTGTGAGCCTCAAAAAATCAAAGGAAAGTAAATGTGTAATGGAGTGCATAAAAAAAAAAAAACAATTGAAGAAACAGCACTACAACAAATATTTTTACAAAGTTATTGGAAAATGAATTTAAATTACCAATTTTATATGACATATATTGGTGGTAATTTTGTTATAAATATTTTACTTTGATATATTTTATTTTTAACTTCAAACATGTCACTTTATATATTTTAATTTATATAGTGTTTAAACAAAAATGTTAGTAATGTTATCATGTATTAAAGTTTGTCACTAATTTTTCATACTTTTCCTTTAGTTGAATTTATAGATAGTAAAATTAGTCTTTCTAAAATGTTGATTTTTTTTATAAATTTTATATAAGAAAAGCTTAATTTCAAAACTGAAAGTAATCCTAAATATAATATATCAATTTTGCAAATGGAAAAAAGTATTAATTAGAAACAAAACAAAAAAAAATCATGTAAGTTTTCAGGTTTATGCAAACATTATTATTGTCAACAAAGTTGTGTAATACGACAAATTTCAATAAGAAAGCCATACAAGCAGTACAAATATTCTTTGAAAAATTAAAGATCAATTTAGAATTACAAAGAAAAACACTAAATAATAGTAACATTCTTGAAGTGTGTGTTTATTATTTGTTAGTAGGCATTTCCTTAGTAAATTTTAGTTGATTAATATTCTACTAAAATAACTGCACTTATTAAGAAATAAATATTTAATTTTACAAAAATAAAAATAAACAAGGAAACAAATTATTTAAAGTTCCATGGTTTGCTTTTTATGATATTATAAAACAATGGAATAAACATATACTAAACACCTATACAAGAGTGTGATAAAGATTTAGGACCTTATCTGCAATTTGAAAAAATTAATACAGGAACAAATTATCAAAGAGGGTTTGCCTAAAATATAGCATTCTATGCTAGATATCACTTAACTCATTGGCATGATAAATCAATCTTAAAAATAAAGATAATAATACTATCTCATATAATAAAAATGAATAAATGATGTGAAAAATCAGATAAAATATAGCAATATAACACAGTATAGTTAGGCATGTAAATTTATGGATAAACAATTTAATAAGAAAAATATTCATCACCTTCATGAATGCATTCATACATTTATTCACATTCTAAATAACTCCATACATGACTAATTTAACACAATCTAATAATATTTTTAATAACAGTATTGTTCTGGGAGCTATAATTCTAGACATATTAAAACCATGAATAAATAATACATAGAATACAGCA
Source organism: Epiperipatus broadwayi (assembly GCA_028023455.1). NCBI lineage: Eukaryota > Metazoa > Onychophora > Udeonychophora > Euonychophora > Peripatidae > Epiperipatus > Epiperipatus broadwayi. The sequence goes on along the minus strand of JAQFVV010012414.1, from coordinate 5,267,110 downwards.
TAGACATAAAGCATACTTGAACAAATCATAAAAACTAAATATTTATACCCAATTTACCAATTAATAAATTAACAGTTCTTAAATATTGGTTTTTCATACCATTAACACCATAACAGTCTAAGGAGTCTTTGGACATGCTAAATATTTTTGCAGAATATCTAGTCATTATTAAAGATTAAAATTACCAAAACAGGCAAAAAAAACTGAGGTAAGGAGAATTTAAAATACTAACAGAACTGAAATAGCCATTGTAAGTAATAATATTGTATTTATTTAATAACATGACACTAAGTAATTAAAATAAAACAATTAAGTGAATAGTAATAAGCATTGCATATATTTTTAAATAGCATGTTGAATAATAGTAATCATTTCAAATAGCATATATATATATATATATATATATATATATATATTCGAAATATAACTAACTCTTAGCTTCCAGCAGCAAATATTCATGAAGAATGAACACATTTTTATCAGAATAATAAGTAATATATAAAATGTTAAGGAGTTATAAATAAATTTTTAGCAGTGAGCACAATAATTATCTTTTTATTAATCATTTATGCTAGATAATAAAGAGCAGGTTCCAACTGGAAATAATCAATAATATATATATTTTCTTGACAATAAAATATTTCAGACAACAAGTAAGGACATCTAATAAATATAAAAGTTTTTATTATTAAATGGAAATTAAAATGAGCATTGAGTACAGTTATCATATTTTATATTTTAAAGTCAGATGAAATATCCATTAGCAAAATAAGTCCATTTGAGCATAATAATTTCATTTCTTATATAAGAATAAAGCAAATATCCCATATTAACATTCAATAATGGAGATATCATTCATAGAAAAATGCATAAAATGACATGCATTTATTCACAAAATATTTTCTTGCCAATAAATAATACATAATAACTAGAATATATCATGTATTCATTTTATAAATGATGAAACAAGCATTTTATTCCTTTTCAGACAAGAACATAATGTACTAATAATTTCTATGAGTAGCATTTTGAAAGTACTTTTAATCAATGAAAAATTATGGTTAAGCAAATGTTATGGCTTAGTAGCAGTATTCTATTGCACAGTTTCTCTACCTATCTTTTTCTGAGTAATTAGTATAATATTTGAGAAATATTTATATCCTATGAGTATATAAAGTGTTCCCCAAGATTGAACTATGAAACCAAAGTTTGCTTTCTGAATATTGACTCTCATTAGAGAAATATATCGAACTGAAAACATTCAATTATCTTTATTTCTATTATGCTATTTAAGCTAATGACTTAAAAAAATTATAGTTTTAAATATATTACTATATGCTTGCTCTGCTATATGGAAACAACATTAATTCAGTTACTGCAATACATTTTAGTAATCTCAGTTTTAATTTGAATACAGTCACTTTCCATATCAAAACATCATATGATATTTCTAAAAAGACTGCAGATTACTTTGAAATTTTTTCTGTTTTAAAAAGTTATTATTGGGGAATTGGACATTCGGTATACCGGAAATTCTATTATTAATGCATTTTGATAATAATTTAATTATATAATGTAAAGACATGTCATATGTTTATTTTATAGGAATCAATAAAAAATGTTTTTTTTTGTATTTATTTAAGTAAACAATTATTCAAACTAGACAAAAACTCATTAAAGACACACAATATTATATTTCCATATGAATGACCAACATTCCATAATTTATGTATGTTACCATAATTATGTGGTTACTTTAATACATTGTCTGTCGAATTGATAAAATATGACTTTGATTTTTCTTCAAATCATTTTCCACATATAAAATATAAACACTATCAAAGCAAAAATTTTTATTACAAATAATTGATTATTCAACAAATACATATTTAAATTTAACCACAGAATATCACAATAGCACACCAATTGATAAATAATATTACATTTGTTGATTTTATAACAGAGCCTTTTCATTAATAATTATTCTATCATTATTTGGCCCAACATTAAGTTGCAGCTTTAAAATAAGATTTTTTTAAAAAAAAAAAATGTAACTGTTAAATGTTATGCAAGATGCCATGCATTGCTATAAGTGGGCTATAGCTATTATTTATTTATTTTTATATTGGTATATTAAATATTTTAGAGCTAATACCAGAATATTTTGTTTATTATATTCATTTATCTAATTATATATACATATATAAATAATTAAAAGGGATTTCAATTCAGACGTTCAAGCTCCCTATGTCTATCCACTCTGTCCTACACAACTGATACACATGATCACATAGATGTATAAAATATAAATGATCTCCAGTATATGTATTTTGTTTTACACCAGCACTCATCACTTAATCCAGTTCATCATCTACCATATATATATATATATATATATATATATATATATATATATATATACAGTGATAACTTTATATTAACATAGTAAACCAACTGATGACTGCTGGTTCAGCACAAAATACATCTATTAGAGATCATTTATCTTTTCCATATGTACATGGTCATGTGTAGCAGTTGTATGAGATGGAGTGGATAGATATAGTGAGTTTGAAAGTCTGAGTTCTTCGAATTACATTAAGTTTACTTTAGAGAGTATACTTTTATTTCATAATATATATAGTAATCTTTAAAAAATGAAACATACGGTATGAACTTTGTAAGTAATCGCATCAGAAACATTATGTCGATTAATTTTTGGTAATATTTACTTACAGCCATAATTATTCAATTAGTATACAAAGAATAAGTGATTTATTTTATTCTTTCGCAAAGACTTTATCTTGTGTTGGAAATGAAAGTATTCATTTATTAGTATTAACATTCATAAAAATCGCATGTACGTTAGCTTGAAAGGCTGATCTTTAGTTTATTACAATTTATAAACATAGCACTATATAAATAAATGTCTCATTTACATATACAAATTATTATAAATTATTCTTTATTGGTTACATGCATTTTTATCTTTGATAGAGTCTTTAATTTTTACTAAAGATCAGCAAATACATACATGTATGTACTCTTTATAAATTAGCTATTTATTTTTTTTCAATTCATGCTTTACAATCTTAAATCATTTGAAATCGCTTTCATTCTTTTGATACATTGAACATAGAATAGACATAATATTACACATTATTTTAAAATTTCAGAATTTAAAACTTTGTTTTATTATTTTCTTCTAATTATCCATGTAACAAATAGCGACAGATATATGTAAAGAATTTAATTAAAAGTTGAGAATTTTATTATATAATGCAGTCGTGAAGTATTTTCTCCGGACCTATATGTTGATGATCTTTGGTAACTTTCTTATGAACTCCTGAGCAATAACAAATCGATTTCTTTAACTCCTGAGCAATAAATAAATCGATTTCTTTAACTCCTGAGCAATAAACAGATCGATTTCTAATTCCTGAGCAATAAACAAACCGATTTCTTTAAAATTACTATTAGTATGTATTTATTAGAAGATCATTACAATTTTTGTAAAATAAACTCGAAAGCTTTTCGAGTTTATTTTACAAATACCTTGGTCAGATTATTAATACAGATGGAAACATAATGGAGGAAAATAATCATAGAATTAAACTTGGTTGGAGTGCTTTTGGTAGAAATAACTTGATACTAAAAGGAAATATGCCTATGTGTTTGAAAAGGATGGTTTTTAACAAATGTGTTTTACCAGTTCTTACTTATGGATCTGAGACTTGGACACTTAATAGAAGAGCAATACAGAGACTTCAGACCACTCAAAGGAGTATGGAGAGATGTATGTTGGGAGTAACAAGAAGAGATCGAAAACGCAATGTATGGGTAAGACAACAAACAGGTGTTACTGACCTTATTGAAAAAATTAAAAGATTGAAATGGAGTTGGGCTGGACATATTGCTAGAAGAGATGATAATAGATGGACAATTGAAATTTTAAACTGGATTCCAAGAGATTGTAAAAGACCCAGAATGAGACCACATGTGAGATGGATGGATGAAATAAGAAAATGTTCAGGGGTGTTGTGGAGAAGAGAAGCTAAAGATCGGAGAAGATGTATTAAACTTGGAGAGACCTTCATCCTGCAGTGGATTGATAATGGTTGATGATGATGATGATGATGAAACTCGAAAGCTTTTACTTTTAATTGCAATTGCTAAAATTACTATTTCGAAGTAATAAAAAAGCAGCATAAAAATCATATATAATTAATTATGATCCGTAAAACCATAATTGAACTGCTTATTGCTCTTTGCACATTCAAATGATGGAGTTGAGATGCCGTCCTCAGATTCCTAACAGCATCAGATTATGCAAAGCTTTGTATATATTTGCTACCATTGTTAATTTATGTATTTTTTAATTTGAATTTTATAATTTTTTTATATAATATTCAAAGCAACTTTTTTAAAAATATTGTAGAATTTGTTATAATTAAAATAAAAATCATATTAAAATTAATTTTTTTATTAATGTTTAATACCTTTTAAAACAATTCGATAACATATAGAAAATATTCTTTCGATAGGTAGGAAGTAGAATTTTTTTGATAAAGTATATTTTGGTTAAGAAATACTTATATTTGATTGCTGTTTTGTTTTCTTTGTATTTGGAGAGGGGGGGGTATTTGTAAAATTTTAGCAAATATATACCAGTTAATAATAATTGCAAAGTTAGTATTTTAAATGGTAACAATTAACTAAAAAACAAATTTATATTAAAAATCTCTCATCACTATAGTTTTGACAACTAGCAAATAGATCTTCTCAAGTACATATAATTTCTTTTCAAAAAATAATAGAATAATTAGTGTCTTTTGAAGGGTTATGTATATGCATCATAATTGAATATTTGAGTTTTATACCTTGACTTAAGGCTCTTCAAGAAATTTGTCATTCTACCGTTAATCTATAAAGCAAAAGCCATCTTTTAAATCATTACATCTAAAATAAGATTATAAGATAATTACTTAAAAGTCAAGCTATACTTATTAATAGCTAAAAGTATATATATATATATTAACCTTAAAAAAAGTCACCAGCATACAACACAGTTTATCACCAGACAGATGCACCAAAAAATCGTATACCTTGTGACTCCAAAATGACAAAGGTATATCAAAAAGTATACAAGAACACACAGGCCGACACCATAATAACTATGGATTATTTAACTTAGAGAATGAGTACTCTTTTAGAAAAAATATACTATAATACAAATAATAAAATTTAAAATTTCTTATTATATTTAAAACTTCAGTTTTTATTTAATCTCAGGTTCCAAATATTAGATTTTTATTTTCTCTAAATATTGGGGTCTTATTTTATTTAAATCTCATGGTTTCATTCATACTTGATACAAAAAAATGTTTGTTAAACATTTAAACACCACTAAATGAAATAACCACTTAAGTTCCTATTTATTAGATATTTTTATCTTCTTATCTTTTATAAGCTTATATTTCATTTTTAAAATAAATGAGACAGTGACACAAGTATCTGAATACCTCAAACAACTTTTGACTAGCACTAAAAAAATAGACTTAAAACATTTTTCTTTTTTTTATCTTATAATAAGCACATTCATATAGATTGTGTAAATATTAGGAATATCTGAATGTATAGCCTTGTACCAAGCAAATTAAAATAAAGTAGCAGGCAGGGAGGGTACTTTTATTCAACCCACTGCATCATAGAGCACCCTTGTAATAAAGACAAAACAACATAATATTTTATTTTATATATTTTTTATTTTAATAAAGCAGGTATAAAGAAAAAAATGAATAAGTTGAATAAATAATTTTAATATGCCTTATGAAATGTACTCTCATATAAAATAATGTTTAATAACTTTATTAAATTGGATTTTTTGAATAAATTGATGTTATCATGAAAAAAGTATAAAGGTATTTAATGAATAAAAAATATTTATTTACAATGTCACAATATTTTAATACAATAAAATAAATTTACACAATAAGCAGTAAATCTAATAGTACAAATTACTACTGATATAAGCGTTTATCTAGCTTAAAATAAAACATATCTTTGGAGTAAAATCCATATAAAATCACAATAATGAAATGTACATTATATTTAAAAGTTCTAACCAATCAGCAATTATGTCACAGAATATCTAACATATATGGCTTTCAAACAGGCCACCAAAAGAAAGATAGTTAAATTGAAATAATAGCAATGATTAAAATCAGTGCATAAATATAATTCTTATGATATTGCAAACATAGATGTATACTATACATAAATTATTTATATAGGTTTAAATGTATTAATGCATATAAGGGGCAAAATAATAAAAATAGCTCAATACTAACATTGAACTACTATATCTAAAAATTACTTGTAGTAGAACTAAGTAATTTTACAGACGTACATGCTTTAAATGTGCTAACATAATAAATACACACTTAGAATAAGGCTAAAGGAAAAATGGACGGTAATAAATAAATGGACACCTTGTTACATGACCTGGAAAGACAAAAAAAGCCATATTCTCTCTCTCATGGAGGGAATTAATAATAGAAAGCAATGGAAACCATCCACATAATAGCTGAAATTGATATCTATCACTAAACAGCATTTCACTTAATAAATAAACAAGGCATGGGTTAGTAATAATATACGGAAATGACATCCACACACACTTTTATTCACACAAAAACTCATATTTTGAATAAAGATATATGCAAACCAATACAATATTATACACAAAGAAATTTAAAAGCTATCTCAAATCACACACTTACTTGAAAACAATATATTCATCCACATACCAAACTTATAAATGCTGTTTTACCTATATAAATTCTGAGAACTCTTAATGGTTTGTAATTAAAATTTAGCTGGGAATTTATTCGTACCAATACCCATTGTAGTGCATATATTATTATAAATATATCTTACATAATACAAAGCACAATAATAATAAATTATTAATGAATAAATAATAATTACGATTAAACAATAGTAATAAACATATTAATTTCATAAATACAGATTACAAGTATTTTACCCTGTTTAAATAAGCTTAAGAATTTGAACATTTTTTCATTAAATTGAATGAAAATAATGATTAAACACAGCACAGGTTTTATTAAATACAGAGGAGACAAATAAATGAATAAATATATCTCAGAGCTTGGGTTTCTAATAATACTGTTTGCATTTTTAAAAAGAAGAATGGTGAGCAGAAAGAACAATACAGGTAGCCTTTTCAATTAATCAGTAATAAATGCTTCAATAATAAAGGTTGAGATCATAGTTAGGCAAAATTAAGACACAAATCAAATTGAAATTATTTTTTTTTACAGAATAATACATATTTTAAATAGATGAATGAATAAATGAGTAGAATTCCAAGTTAGTAGTTTACTTGTATTGGAAGAAATACAAATATATAATGTCTTCTCCAAAGTAATGAAAATATTAGCGCATATAATATTCTTCTTTATTTTACTTAATGAATAATTTTAAAATAATTATATTTATTTAATCCTTTAAATATGCAATATTTTAAAAATAAATCATTATGTTGATTTCAATAATTGTCAATATAATAATTTTCAAGAAAATTTCTTGTAATAACAATAATTATATTTTAGTCATTAATGCTTTAAGCATTTTAGCTGTCTGCATATAAATTACTTTTCTTTAAGCAAATACCTTAATAGACTATAAAAACAATAAGATTACTTTTTGTAATCAGCTTATATAACTTTAAATGATTTACAGAATGAAATGTTAATGATTTTTAAATATAAATACTAGAGTTATTATAAAAATTCATAGGAATATTAAAAAATTATATGTTATACTTTTCCAGCTTATCAGTGTATTGCAGCACTTAAAATGTAAAATTCTTCTATAACAATAAATCAGATTGTTTTCCAATGAACTACATTGTCTATAGCAGATGGACATGTACAGGTAAATGTAGATCTGCTTAAATGACTTTAATAGCTTTTAGCAGCACACTACATAAACAAAAGTATTTGAAAATAAATTGAAAAGTTATTTCAAAAAGCATTGAAAAAGAAGTCTAATAAGAAGTAATAATTTATTTTCTGTTTTTTCTTCTTAAATGTCTATGAGCTTGAAAAAAATATTGCAGAGTTGATCATGTGGTATTAAAGAAGCAATCAGATGTTGATATTGGGGCAGGGTTTTTAAAAATAAGCACAACTCTAACTTTTTGATTAACAAGGTTACATAAAAATAAATTTCACCTTCAATTACTGTCTAGACATTAATTACAACCAAATAAAATACAATTAATTTTGTTTTAATTATTAAATAAAACTATCTAAAATAATGCAAACACCTTTTTACTTTCAGTCTTTAAGAGTTCCTAAATAACTATAATTAAGATCACTCTAATATTAAAATACACTCCATGTAATTTATTACTTTCTATTAAAGATAATTAACACGTTTAAAGATAAGTTATATTAAATATTTTTTAAATGCTCACATAGATTCACATATGTACAAAATAGAAAGCAATCAAAGAAACTATAAAATTTACTGCAAAATAAAAAATAGTATTTTACAAGACAACAAAAACAAAAATTTATCTATTGCAATTGATTTAAGATATAATCTATTTTAAAACTAACTTAACCCAAGTTTATTTTACAAAATTCTAACTTTAAACAGTTATTAACTAAATTAATTAATATTTCTTAGGAACTATTATCCAAATACATTTTAACACAAATATTTTATAATTTAATGTAGATTGTATAATAAATATTTTTATGCAGTTTAAAAATTGTAAAGTTTATTTAGCAAAAGAGTTATCCCTATTTGAGTTAATTTTTTAAAAGTACTATTAAATGATTAACTCTGACAACCAAATATAAGGTTACTATATATATATATATATATATATATATATATATATATTATATATATATATATATATATATATATATATATAATCAAAACTACCCCAAATCCAAAATTAAACAAGACCAGCATAAAAATAATATTAAAACACAACCTAAGGTTTCACTGCTACAAGCAGACTTCTCAAGTGTAAAGAACTCCAAAAACTACACAATATATATAATATTAAAAACTACCCACAAATCCATTCACTTCCCATCCACCCTTAATATTAAAATAACTCTTAAATAAGTTAATTGCTTCAGAATAATAAATTTTCAATAATAAAGACTTTTTAATTCTTCTTTTGATTTTATTTCTCTCAAAGAAGACAACCTTAGCTTCATCAAAATCAAAAGAAGAATTAAAGAGTCTTTATTATTCAAAATTTATTATTCTGAAGCAATTAACTTATTTAAGAGTTCTTTTAATATTAAGGGTGGATGAGAAGTGAATGGATTTGTGGGTAGTTTTTAATATTAATATATATATATATTGTGTAGTTTTTGGAGTTCTTTACACTTGAGAAGTCTGCTTGTAGCAGTGAAACCTTAGGTTGTGTTTTAATATTATTTTTATGCTGGTCTTGTTTAATTTTGGATTTGGGGTAGTTTTGATTATATATTGACTAGTTTAGCTTTATGCTTGTAATGTTTATATATATATATATATATATATATATATATATATATATATATATATATATATATATATATATATATATATATATATATATATATATATATATATATATATATATATATATATATAGCCATACATCATATGGTTAATTTAACAATCTTTTACTACAAATGTTATATAATGATCCTGGTAATAGTCCTTACAAAGCTTTTTTATTAAAAGCCAGTGCTAGAAACTGGTCTGAGGATAGGGATATAAATCTCATTATAAAATATATGACTGCAGGAATTGAACGCAGACTTTTTGATTTCTCTTTAAAGCATTAAAGAACACAGGCAGAGCAAATTTATATGCCAAGTCCATACATCCCTGCAAATTTTAGTTTATTATTACTAAAGACTTATTTATATAATGTATTCACCTATATGCATTTAGTAGAGTATACTGAATATTTATCTCTAGAACTTAAGATTAAAACACCATAATCTTTTTTTCTCAATTGGCTGATAGTTCTTAACTGAGAGCATGATACATGTATGTGAGTGATATTTTATAAATACATATTTACAATCATTAAATTGTGCCCTTATTCTCAAAAATCTGTAAAATCACTAACTAAGGCTATAAATGGACCAAGAAAGACAATACTAATAATCTTCTGATTGTGAATTCAGGTAGCCATAGCACCATTTACAGGTCACTTTAAATTTTAGGAATACAGTAATAATTGAAAGAAGACATTTCTAATATTAAATGATATATTGTTAGACTTTGTGAAGTTACAAAAATAATGAAGAGGCAATTGATTTAAAAAAAAACATAAACTTTACTACAAATCATATATATCGAGACACAAATGGTATTGAATTTATTGTAGACAAAAAATGAAAAAACAACATTGTGGTTATTGATGATTTATCAGACACAATGGCACAATAATTTATTTATAATACTGGTATATATCAAATGCAGATAATTCAGATTTATGCCTCAATAAGATTTCATTGTGATGAAAAAGTAGAGTATTTTTGTATGGTTGTAAAAAGTGTTTTTTTTATCAAACTAAATAATATATAATTGTTATAAGTGACAAGAATTCTAAAATTAATTAATGCTTGAAAAATAACTATTCTGTGGTTATATTTGGTTATAGTTAAATGAGAGAGAATGCAGATTTGTGATGTAAGCTGAAAAATAAAAAAAAAATTATAGTATGTATCTTTATGTGAAAAAAAAGCTAACTAGAAATGGAAATCGAAGTATCCAAACAAAAAGTACAGCAGAAGTGGAATATATTTCATCTAATAAAAATTTTGCATTTTACCATTGTAATATTCCTAATAAACTTAATACAGAAAGTGATCATTATTTAGTGAAATGTAAGATATGAATAAGTTTAAAACTAGAAAGACAAAACTATTATGAAAATCTTATCAACTGATATCCCAACTTTCAGAATTGCCTCAATAAATTTAAAATAGGATTTGTAAATCTTTCTAAAATATGAAAAGCCTTTGAAGATGCTTTATAGGTACCTTAATTCAATAAAAAAATAACCGATAATCTATTAAGAATCGCCATGGTGACCATGGTGATATGTGTTTCAAAAAAAGCTGCAATTTAAAAACAAAGTGTTGAATGAGACAAAATTACATGTGAAAAAAATATATAAAAAATTTAAACCGAATACCATAAAAAAAGTCTTAAATGTTTAGTTTAATAAAAGTCTGCATATGGTAATATATTTTGAAAAAAAAATCAATTTTCATTGCTGCATATTGGTGTGTAGACCAGAACTCTTTTCTCTGATTGGATGATGGCCAACTCTGGAAATTGTGTCACAGTCATTTCTAAATGACAAAGTCAAAAATCAAAACAAAATGTTTTACATGTTCAAATTGATTTTGAAAGTGAATAAATATATATTTATTGTAATTTTTTTCATTCATGATTAAGATTTTACATTACTTTATTGAAATATAAAGTTTGATTTGAAATTTTTTTAATTTTATGAGGAAAATAGGTGTGGGAAAGTGATTGCTGTTCAAGACAAATGGTTGGTAGCTACTGACTGTAATTTTTATATCACACAAATCTAAATGACAAAGTCACAAATCAAAATAAAATGTTGTATGCATTTATAATTGATTTTGAATGTAAATAAATATATTTATCATAATTTTTACCTTCATAATTATGATTTTACATTACTTTATTGAAATATAAAGTTTGATTTGAAAAATTTTAAATTTTACAAAGAAAATAAGTGTGGGGAAGTGACTGTTCTTTAGAAAGTGAATACGATTGACCACTGCTGACTGTAATTTGCATATCCGGCATTTCTAAATGACAAAGTCATTAATCAAAACAAAATGTCTTATGTGTTTGTAATTGATTTTGAATGTAAATAAATATGTTTATCATAATTTTTTTACATTCATAATTAAGATTTTACATTACTTTAACAAAATATAAACTTTGATTTGAAAAAAAATAAATTTTACAATAAAAGTAAGCTTGGAAAAGTGACGCTCTTCAAGAAAAGTGAATAATGTTGAATGCTACAGAACTGAATAATAACACACAAATTGGTTGAAATATAATTCTTTTGTTTTAACACTGACTATTTTTAAATGTTTTTTTATATTTTTCTTCAGTTATTAATCTTATTTTTAATTTTTCATTACATTTAATCAATCTTAATCTAAAATTATTCAATTTCTGGAAGCTGAAGTGAAACAATTCTATATATGTTAGATTAATATTTTATCAATAAAAACTGACTGGAAATGAAACTGACAAATAATAGTTTTCATATTTAAGTAATGAACTAATACAAAAATTAGACAAAGGTTTTAGAAGTTGATGTTGGCAGCTAAGGGATTAAGTTCTTATCAAGGATGTATAAAAATCGTTATATTCTATGAAGTGATAAACTCGATCAGTAAACTCGATCATTTTATTATATGCACTAGGAAACAGTTTTCCAATTAGTTTTTTTTGATGGACGTATTGAAACATTTGACTCAATCACTTATTAGAGTATAATGATTTTTATACATCCTTGATAAAAACTTAAATGAGTTGAAAACACTTGGCAATAGTGTTTTAAATTATTTTAATGTTTTTCTGTGTTATACAATAGTCATATCATTAGATCATGATTTATATATTGATTTGGGAAATAAATAGGAGATTCTATAAGTAATTGAAGTAATATTTAAAATATCTATGAGAGCTGACAGACGTTTTCCTTTTACATTGCATCTGTTTTTATGCAATTAGTTTTTAAAAAGACAATCTAAAAAAGCCTACATTACATATACATAAAGTTAAGAAATCATTGTTTTCTACATATTTATAAATGAGAAAAGCTTAAAAACCAAGTCTAGAAAAAAAATATAGCACTAAATATTTAAAGGATTGCATTATACTATTAATTTTTGAACAGTATTCCAAATTATTATTATTATTCATCAGAATAAAAAATGGGGCCATTGTATACTAATCATAATTGATAATATGAACATTTTATACAATAATACAAATTAAAACAAACAAAAAAATAAGAATTACTCTGACTGTGATCAGTCTTGGATTGTGGTTGAAACAATACTTTTCCTAATTAGTTTTATATAATTTGCAGAGGAATACGATTAAATAAGTGAAAAACATTTTTGTAAAAAAAAGCAAACGTAAATAATTCAAATAATTATATCATATATAAAATATGATATAAAGTGCAACAGAAATATATTTTGATTTATATAAGATAGTTATCTTTAGTAGAATGTTTATTAGCAGAGATTGATATTCAAAATATGAAATGTTTGTGCACAGAATAAACAGAGGGACTTCAAAACAAAATATTAAATTTTGAATCTGTAATTCTACTGCAGGAATAAATTTAACAAAAAAGCAATTATGTTTATCCCATTTTTGAGTCAACTATAGTCAAATTAAGTAATCAACAGATACATGCTGATCCAGTGCTATATTCTTTTTTCTATTTTAAATATTACTCCAGAAATTAAAACAAAAACTGTAAGAACTTTTGAACCATGCTAACTTGCTTGCATCGCTGCATAAATCAGACCTTGGATTAGATTTTTTGTATTTTAGAAATCTCAGTTTTATAATAACTGTAACTTCTTTTTAGCTTTTGGAAAAAAATGGGATTGTGAATAACTTCTCATAATGCTTTCAATGGCATATATTTTCACTTTATAGGGGTGAAGTTGAAGTATCTTGAAACAAATGAATTACCATATGAGAAAATTGTGTGATATTTTGTTGATATTAAGCTTAAGATAAATTTAAAAAGATAGATATAAGAGAGTACATCTTCACAAAATATATTCATTACTTATCCGAATAGATTAATGGATAACACATACATAAGTGAAAAGAAATATTAGCGAATGATATGATAATGAATAATGTAAGAAATGTAGTACAGTATAGTAATCATTGAAACCAATGAATAAATAATAGATGTAAAATATATTAAATAGAAAAACAATGATTTATTTTTTATACCTAAAATATGGTAAACAAAGACAATGTTTTGGAAAAAAGAATAAAGATGAAGCCCACAATTGATAGAGGTACTGACAATGCAGAAAGTTTTGTTTATATTTGGAAGTAATAACATTAATAAATTTCATTGTGAAAGTAATTAAAATTAATAATAGTCAAAGAAAGAACAAGCCACTGAAATGTGAACTCGAGTTTGAAGATCAAAGAGGTTTGCAGTCTCTCAGTTTAATTTCAAATATTGTTTGCGCTTTATAAATTAAATATTATTTAATTACATATACTGAATATATATATATATATATATATATTCAGTATATGATAATATGATAATATATATATATATATATATATATATAATGCATTATCATATTGTCAAACATAAGTGAATGACATAAGTGTGTTAAATCATATAATTTGAAACATTATGATAATGAAATTTATTAAGAATTAAATGAATGCATAAAAAATAACAGTAAAAAATTGTACAATAAAAATTAATTGAAAATAAGAAAAATATGATACACCATATATGTAGAATGTATATATATCACCCAAAATTAAAAATCATCCATGCCATACAATAAATATTTAAAAATACTCTCTAACCTAGCATAAGTCTATATTTAACAAGAATAAAGCATCCATTTATTCTCATGCTTCATTTAGTAATACAAAAGTTTGACTAAAACACTTCGATTTATCCCTGTTATATTTTCACTTATTCTAGGTTAGAGAGCATTTTAAAATATTTATTAAATTGGTGTCAAGTTTTAATCTCAAATGTTATGTATAGTAAGTACATAGGAGTTATTCTACTATATATATATATACATATATATATAATACAAATAACATGCCCGTTAATTAAAAAAAAACTATTGTAATAACAATAAAAATAATAAATATTACGATAGTTAACTATTATTTACAGGCTTGCAATCCGCTTCTTATATATAGCCTTTCAATTCGCTTCTGCGGATTGAAAGACTGTATATAATAATTAATTATCGTTATATTTATTATTTTTATTGATATATATATATATCTTTGTGTGTATAATGATAAATATAATAAGTGTGCTTATATGCAATTATGAAGAAGCTTGTTATTTCTATAAATTATATGCGGCTTAGCACTTTTGAGAACTTATGGCGATATCATATTCATACCAAGATAAAATAGAATAATAATGGAGATATGAGTGTAGTTGTACATATTTGAAAAGATCTAAATTTATTTAAATTTAATATTAAATATTTAAATTATAGTGTCCATATTTTGGAAAGAGGGAAGGATGAGTATCTATAGTTGATAGCATTCGTATTATTGGCTATATAGCAAACTTCCATTATTTTTCTTTTTGAATCATTTCTTTCGATGTATTGAATGATTGTGTAGGAGGGGATAAATTAATGTCCTGTTGCCTTTTGATGCTCAAGAAATATAAAGTTATTTTCTGGCTTGTAAAAAGCTCTTTTCTATACATATCGGTGCTGGGAAAGGCATATAGATAAAGATGGTATGAATATGAGAACACCATTAGTTCTCAAAAGTGTTAAGCCATACTTTATTTATAGAAATAAGCTTCTGTATATTTCCTTGTAAGCACATTTATTACCTTTATTACATTCTATATTACATTCAAATATCAGCCTTTCAAGCTAATTGTGCATGCGCTTTGATAAATAATATAGTAATATTGACACTTCTATTTTAAATAACATTGAACTACTCTCTAGCTATCTTGTCTAATACCTTTCACAGTAAGAAACTGGAATCATCATCATCATTATCAACCATTATCAATCCACTGCAGGATGAAGGTCTCTCCAAGTTTAATCCATCTTCTCCGATCATTAGCTTCTCTTCTCCACATCACCCCTACACATTTTCTTATTTCATCCATCCATCTTACATGTGCTCTCCTTCTGGGTCTTTTACAATCTCTTGGAATCCAGTTTAAAATTTCAATTGTCCATCTATTATCATCTCTTCTAGCAATATGTCCAGCCCAACTCCACTTCAATCTTTTAATTTTTTCAATGAGGTCAGTAACACCTGTTTGTTCTCTTACCCATACATTGCGTTTTCGATCTCTTCTTGTTACTCCCAACATACATCTCTCCATACTTCTTTGAGTGGTCTGAAGTCTCTGTATTGATCTTCTATTAAGTGTTCAAGTCTCAGATCCATAAGTAAGAACTGGTAAAACACATTTGTTAAAAACCTTTCTTTTCAAACACATAGGCATATTTCCTTTTAATATCAAGTTATTTCTACCAAAAGCACTCCAACCAAGTTTAATTCTATGATTAATTTCCTCTATTATGTTTCCATCTGTATTAATAATCTGACCAAGGTATTTGTAACTCTTAACTTCTTCTAATTCATCATAATCAATCTTTATTTTCATATTTTGAGCAAATCGATTAAACATTACTTTAGTCTTTTTAACATTTATCTTTAGTCCTACTTTCATCTGATAACTCCTGCAACATTTCCTGCAGCTCGGAAGCATTATTTGCAAAAACAACTACATCATCTGCGAAATCTAAATGACTTAAATAATCTCCATTTACTTTCACTCCTTTAGTTTCCCATTTTAATCCACAAAATACTTCTTGCAGCACTGCTGTAAAAAGTTTTGGAGATATGGAGTCACCTTGTCTTACACCTTTCTCAATGTTGACTTTCCCAGTATCATTATGTAATCTAATTGTTGCTGTTGCATTTTTATAAATATTCTTTAAAATATGACAATATCCTGGATCTATACCTTGATGATCCAATGCTTTAATCACTGAAGAAATGTGTATAGAATCGAATGCCTTTTCATAATCTACAAATCCAAAACATAATGACAACTCATATTCATTTGTCCTTTCTATAACTTCTCTCAATACTTGAATATGATCTACTGTACTAAAACCACTTTTAAATCCAGCTTGTTCTCTTGGTTGGTGAAAATCCAAGGTTCTCTGTAGACGAGTTGTAATTATCTTGGTAAAAATTTTATATAAAACTGATAAAAGGCTGATAGGTCTGTAATTTCTAATATCTTCTTTATCACCTTTTTTAAATATTAATATTATTACTGCATTCTTCCAATCATCCGGTACATCTTTATCATTTAGACATTTGGTATATAACTTTGCTAATATTTTTTTCTGTTTCTTCACCTGCTTCTTTTAATATATCAATTATAATTCCATCATTACCTGGAGCCTTTCCTTTTTTCATACATTTAATTGCATTTCTCACTTCTTCATTTAAAATTCTGGGCAATTCGGAAGATGTAATAGATATAGGAGATACTTGTTCTTTATTACTATATAATTCTTGATAAAAATCTTCTACCAATTTCATAATGTCATCCCTCTTTTTAGTAATAATTCCATCTTTTTTCCTTATTGCAGATATAAATTTCCTACCAATACCAAAATGTTGTTTTACATTCTTAAGACTTTTATTTTCTTCTACAGCTTTTCTTGCTAGTTCACAGTTATACTTTCTTATATCATTTTCAACTTTTTTCCGCACCATTTTACAAAATTCGAGATATTCAATTCTTTTTAATGCATCATTCTTGCATATCTTCATATTCCTTCTTTTCTTCATAAGTTCTCTAGTCTCAGTAGAAATTTTATTAGTCAATTGCTATCCTTTTTGCAGTTTTTAAAAGTGTATCAGTTATTTTCATATTAATTTCATTCAAATCTGAATCATGTTCAAAATCTACTAATACTTGAAACCGATTTGTAAGTTCTAATTTAAATTCATTAGAATGTTTCTGAAGATTAGGAATATCAACTGTAAATATAGTTTTTCTTAATAATTTTTGTCTCTCTAGTTTTACATTAACATGTATCTTACCCCTTACTAATCGATGATCACTTCCTGTGTTAAATTTATTAAGAACATTACAATCTTGAAATATGTATTTCCTGTTAGTCAAAATATAATCCAATTCTGCTGTACCTTCATTTGGATGCTTCCATGTCCATTTCCTTCTAACATTTTTCTCAAAAAAAGAATTCATAATATAAAGTTTTTCCTTCTCTGCAAACTCCACAAGTCTATGTCCTCTCTCATTTCTATTACCATAACCAAAATTACCTACAACACTTTCATCTTTCATTTGTTTACCAATTCTAGCATTAAAATCTCCCATAACAATTTTAAAATGTTGTTTAGTACTTCTTACTATATTTGAGATCTTTTTATTTAGAATTAACCAGAACAATAACAACCAGAGAGCAAATTTACATCAGCCTATATATTTTAATGTAAATTGATTTCTTTTTTAAATAACTGATATTAAGTTTATTGAATGGAGATATTTCACTCACTTCTATGACTCTATAATAAATAAACACATTATATATGTAATGATAAATAATATAATATTGAATAAATATACTTTCATGTGATACTTACCAATTTTATTTAAAATAATAATTGAACTGCTCTCTAGCTTAAATATCCAATAACTTATAGAAAATAATCCATTTCGTACTGTTATTTTGGACAGTAAACTTATTTTGATAAGTGAGCTGTCTTATTTTAAATATAAATCAATTAATAGACTTTAAAAAATGTAATAAATTTAAAAGAACCTTAATCATACATAAATTTCATGTAATTTTTAACTTTTATGAATTTGTTATCATCTGGTTCCATTAATATCTAATCATTAATTTATTCAAAGTTATAAAACGAATAATATAAGTGACTTTTTTTAGGACAATAAAGAAATAGTTTTTTCTTCATTAGAATTAATATTTTAAATTAAATATAATTCCCTAACAACAAAAGATTTGTCATTTACTCCCCCCTCTATATATATATATATATATATATATATATATATATATATATATATATATATATATATATATATATGCTTTGGTATTTTAGTAGTCTATATACTATTGAATTATATTTATTGACAATATTTTTATTCATATTTGTATATGTATGTATGTATGTATAATAGAATTTATGTGTAGCTAATGTTTGTACTATGGGATTCTTCTATCAATATTATTTTTATTCATGCTTATATTTATATATATATATATATATATATATATATATATATATATATATATATATATAATGTAAAGAATTAGAATCTTTCAGCAACATTAGATATCTTTTTTCATGTACATATGTTGATACATATACAGATCAGTTTCTTATATCACTAGGTTTATAAACTACATTAATTAATTAAAACATAATTCTTGTGCTCATAGCTGTTACTTTATACTTTATTTCTATAATAATTGTCTTTACAGATACAATAACAAATAACTACAAATATATTAGCTAAGCAGTCATTAAATAAAGCACTATTGGCATGCATTTCTGTACAGTTCCAAACTTCCATAAACATAGAATCCTATTATAAACAGTACTATATTTTACTTTGCACGTTTCAGAGATAAATAATTCCTATTATATATAGCTACACACTAATGAATATCCAGATTTTTAAGCAAGGTAATTTAAGCTAAGTATTAGTTCTAAATAAATGTAATATTATAATTTTGATACAATTGTTGTTTAACATTTTTTTGTTTTTTATTATTCATTAATACTTTTATTGTGCATAATTTTTAGACAGTAACAAGCAGACGAGCTATGTTTTAAACTTTTTATTTTAATGATTAGATCTTTATACTGGATTAAATTACCATTATTTGAAAAATATTTGTTAAAATATAAATGTACAAATGATCTTAAAAGTAATATTTTAACTTTGAAAATATAGTTAAAAATTAATAACATAATATATGTAATCAGAGCAAACCATTGCCAATAAAATTGAATTTCAAAACAAAATAAAATTTGTTTGGATTCGATTAGTAAAACCTGAATAAATTTTAGTTAAAAATACATAAAGTAATATAATTATATTTTAAAATTCAAATTTTCATTTATAATTATTTTAAAGTGACAAATAATCATAAATTAAAGAGTTACGAAAGATATTTGTTTTTTAACCAATCACAACTAACTCACTTATCTTCTTTATTATGAATTTAAGAATTATATTATTGTTAAATTAATATTTTACAAATATTGTATATAGACTATAAAAATATACATTTTTCTTCAATATATGTTATCATAAGTACTCTTGCAAGTTCTCTCAGGGCTTGAGAATATAGAAATTACCAACCAGAGCTATATGATATTGATTTTCATTTTCTTTACATTAGTAAATCACTATATCTTTTAGTTTCAGTTTTTACCATCAAATGAATGCTAGAAAAATTCAATAAATAATGAAATTTAAGCAAAAATGTCATGGCATATTCTAGAGATATATTAATGAGTCTGTTAAATAAATATGGTTTGAAATTCTTGTTATTTAGGGACAAAATATTTGTTGTAATTATTTCTTTTTAATTCCTTTTATGCACAAAATTGATTAAAATATCATTAATAATTACTTATTCAATAAAATAATACTAATAATTTAGATTTGAGCTATTTTGGACAGAGAGACCATTTATTAATTTTAAATATTTTATTTCAAAATATTAAAAAAACATTGACTAATTTAATTAATCTTTAAGACATATAATCTTTTAATATTTATGTAAGTAAGTTTTTTATGTGTACATTCCTTATTATTTTCTATTAAGTTAAATGTATGTGCATACACATAATCAAAAATATTAATCTAATTTGATGTGGAGAAGAGACAATCTGTCTCAGTATTCATAATATATATATATATATATATTCATCTTTTTCTACAGTCCTTAAACTTTTGAGTAATGGTATTTAAAAATGGCTAATGATTCAAAAGGTGTACAGGTTAAGCAAAATTCTTTCAGTAGTGTTTGGTCCTATGTCTTTATTATCTTTGTTGTATATTCGTATAACTCAACTTACCAAGGCCAATCATTTTCTACTATTCACTCTTATAATAACAATAAATTTAAATAAATACCTTATATTGCAATTCATTTATTGGGCTAGAAATGATTATATTTTTCTAGTCTGATGTAAAATATAAGCTTAATTAAAGATTAATATGTTTATTTTTATTAAATACAATATTTAATTCTACCTAATTTAAAGAATGATATGTCTGCAGTGTAATTTTCACTGCACCACTTTTATACAATGTAGGGGCTCTTTTCTATCTACTTTTAACATCTTGTGGAAGATGTAATCAAAAACATATGACCAAAGACATATGAAAAAAATATACCCAAGATGCATATTTTGGGCTGAACCAGTTAGTCTAGATCATACCTTTTTTGTACATGTCCTTGTCCATATATTTTTGATTATATCCCTCCACAAGATGTTAAAAGTAGATAAGAACCAGTTTGTACCATTCATGAGAGTGATGTAGAGAAAATATCATTACAGAAATATTATTCATTTAATGGATAATCTCTAGTCTAAAGAAAGATTAATAAATTATTAATATACTTTCATCAAGTTGTTTGTGTCAATGTTGTGAGGGCAATAAGTTTGACACATCAATTAAATTATAGTAAGCATATATCTATATTTAATGAACAGTGATAAAGATATGTGTAAGATATTGTGATCCAGGTCAACTGATGAGTACTCTTCTTTCTCACGTCTTTGGTTATATGTTTATTATTACACCCCTCCATAAGATGTCAAAAGTGGATAGAAACCAATTCCTTCCTTGCATGAGAGTAATGTAGTGAAAATTACACTACAGAAATACTATTCATTAAATAATTAATCTCTAGTCTAATGAATGACTAATAAAAATTTAACTTTATCTGTTTGTTTTAAAACTTATATATACAAGGTGTTATTTAAAGCACATCTAGTTGTTAGATATCAACCAAATGTTATTAATGAAATGTTCAGCATCCATTTACAAACTGGATTGATGTGTCAATGCAGTGACTATTATTAGCGGTTTTATAGAAGATTTGTAGATGTACGTATTCAATCAAGGATGAATCCAATACATCTCAGATCCATTTATATACAATTTAATCTAACTTTCATAAATTACTACTATACGTGAATATAAAGTTATCGATAAGATACTATAAGTTATTTTTCCATATATATAACTGAAAATGCGCTTGTTTGTGAAGGTATTAAAAAATAACTTTCTTTAATGGTATTTTATCAAATGAACAAGTTTGAAATTAAAATTGATTTATTTAAAGCCTTTTTTAAAAAAAAAATAATAATAATAGGAGAAATTATGCCTAAGCTCTTGCCTTAAACATTAATTCATGATGTTCGATTTAAATAAAAAGAATTAAGTAATTTAAATGTCATGAAAGTCTGAAAATTAATTAAGAAGTAAAAATGCGTTGATAGATCTTTAAAATTTTTATTTCATGAACAATCTTTGCGGTTCATGAAGGCTAATGGATATTAAAGTGAACAATAAAAAAATAAGATGATTAAAAAACTGGCAACGTTTAAATAAAGATAATCCATTAAATTAATTAAAGGTTATATTGTTGATGATAATAAAAAATATAAACGTCGCGCTAGTAGTTGAAATGATGGCAAATTACTCAACATATCTTAGGATAAAGAAATTTAGTTTTTACCAAGAAAAATAATTAATGTGATTTCTATTAAGCTATAATTAATTGTGATTTTTTCCTAACTACATATTTCACGTTTTTAGAATATTTTATGTGTGCATATATACGTATTAGATTAATAAAGTTGCAAACTACTCCTAATAACAATTTGTACATGTATATCTAATTATGTGATATATATTGATTATGTAGTTGAAATTTGGTAGCACAAAATATAAATAGTCTATAAGATGTATTTTAAACTTGTGCTCATGCTTGAAACATATGAATAAATTTATCTGTAAAAAGAGAATAACCTCTAAAATGTATTTCATTATGCAGCAGAATTGTTCAGTTGGATCACGTCACATGTTATGTTAAATAAATAAAGCATAATAAATCATTAACTGCATTTAAAATTTATATATAAATTAGGATTGATATGATAATCTCTAGTTTAAGAAATGATTATAAATATTCATTAAAGTGTTTATCTACAAGAAATAGTGACAAGCATGTAGCGTCACGAAGTTTGACACTTATAGACTAAATTGTACTAATTTAATATCTTTGTGTATATATAACGATAAAAATAATAAATATAACAATAATTAACTATTATATACAGTCTTTCAATCCACAGAAGTACTGTTGAGGAGGATTAAGAAATTATATTTATTATTTTTATTGTTATTCCAATGGTTTTTAATTAACTGACATTTTATTTGTACTATATATATATATAAATGAAGTCCAAAAAAAAAAATAATTATTTTTTTTTAGAACAAAGGCGTTTCCAATACTTCTCCAAAAGAAAATATTGAAAATGAAAATATTATTAGTTTTTCAAAATATTACGTTGTGATCGTAGAATTGTTTTCTAACGTTGTTTTATATCCAGATAAGAATAACCAAATGATTATCTTTTAAAATTGGCTATGAAGTAGCAATTTAAATAAAGTCATTATACATCATATGGAATCTTTTAAAAAATCAGATCTTATCAGTATATTTTGACTTTAGAACATGGGCATAATCACTGGATGTATTTTAACTATTCAAGGGAATATTTTTTTTTATATATATATATATATATAGTATTTAAATACAAGTAATTGTCTACACTTAACTTAAGGTAATAATAAGGGATATGAATTCAGGCTTTCAAACTCCCTATAGCTGCTATCCCCTATGCCTTATACAACTGATACACATGATCACATACATGTGAAAAAGATAAATGGATCTCCAATAGATGTATTTTTTTGTTAAACCAGCATTCATCAGTTGATCCAGATCACTCCCCCCCCCCCCTTACACATAATATATATAAGTGCTCAGTTTATATTAAGATAGCAAGTCTTTAAACTTTAATGAACAGGTTTCAATCTTCTCCATCCTTCAACTCTTCAGTCATCCATATCATTGAAAATCTGATAATGGAATGCTCAAACCCTTGTAAATATATTACATATGTGTGTGCAAGGTGCTGATTTGAATCAACTGATGAAAGCTGATTTAGCATAAAATACATACATTAGAGATCATTTATTTTTTCACATGTATGAGGTCATGTGTATTGGTTGTATAAGATGGAGTGGATAGCTATGGGGAGCTTGAAAGTCTGACTCCAAATATCTTATTTATTTTCTTAATTTCAGTATAGACAATATACTTGTATTTGAATATATGGTAAAACTGACTTATAGCAGTCTCGACACTTCACCCTCTATTTTTAAAAAACTTAACTACTTTTTTCCCACTAACTGTATCCAATTTTAATCAGTGTATGTAACTATATCTAAGTATAAATGTTAATAAAAAAAAACTAAAAAAAAACTTACATTTTCAAGTGTAGTTTTCACTTCTAGAGATCTTTCCTGTATATATAACTGTAAATAAATAAACCAAATGTATCCAACTTTAATCAGTTTATCTAACAAATAAACTATGTCTAAATATAAATATTAATAAAAAAATGTAATAAAACTTACATTTTTATGCGTATTTTTCACTTGGAATGTATATCTAGCGGTTTTTACTGTTTATATAACTATAAATAAATAAAGTATATTAAATATAAATGTTTTTACATAAAGATGAATAAATAAAAAAATGAACTTACATTTCCTGCAGGCAGAATCTGTGTTTCGAACTGCATTATTCTCACTATGTAATTGTAAAGTATATGTAACTAAAAATGTATTTTTTACATGAAGATTAATAAATAAAATGTAATAAAACTTACATTTTAATGCTCTATTTAGAGAAGATAAGTGTCTCCAATAAAGTCCTTCTGTCAAAATTATGAACTACTTTTGTCATGTGTACTCCTTCCCTCCTCCCCACCATTCATTTACTTTTTTGCCGAAAAAAGATTCAAATCAATGTTAAAAATAAGTATGTCAAATTGTGAACAAGTGTTTTAACATTGATTTGAATCTTTTTTGGCAAAAAAGTAAATGGACAGTGGGGAAAGGGGAAGGAATACATGCGGCAAAAAGTACACATGACAAAAGTAGTTCATAATTTTGACAGAAGGGACTTTATTGGAGACACTTATCTTCTCTAAATAGAGCATTAAAATGTAAGTTTTATTACATTTTATTTATTAATCTTCATGTAAAAAATACATTTTTAGTTACATATACTTTACAATTACATAGTGAGAATAACACAGTTCAAAACACGGATTCTGCCTGCAGGAAATGTAAGTTCATTTTTTTTATTTATTCATCTTTATGTAAAAACATTTATATTTAATATACTTTATTTATTTATAGTTATATAAACAGTAAAGACCGCTAGATATACATTCCAAGTGAAAAGTATGCATAAAAATGTAAGTTTTATTACACTTTTTTTATTAATATTTATATTTAGACATAGTTTATTTGTTAGATAAACTGATTAAATTTGGATACATTTGGTTTATTTATTTACAGTTATATATACAGCAAAGACCGCTAGAAGTGAAAACTATGCATGAAAATGTAAGTTTTTTTTAATTTTTTTTTTTTATTAACATTTATACTTAGATATAGTTACATACACTGATTAAAGTTGGATACAGTAAGTGGGGAAAAAAAGTAGTTAAGTTTTTTAAAAATAGAGGGTGAAGTGTCGAGACCGCTATAAGTCAGTTTTACCGAATATATATATATATATATTGTAACCATATATTTTAGTAGAAAATATATTAATTGATGTAACTTATATAAAAATTTCTCTTTCTTCTCTTGGTGATTTGGTTGGCTTGATTCGCACTTGAACAGATTACTTTCTGATATTATTTTAATAATTTTCAATTTGCTTCATTCCATATGCTAACTCATATCAGAATGTTTAACTTTTTAAAATTTTACAACATATTAAAATTTGGTAAAATATTATTAAAAATAATATTTTGTTTTTATTTATTTAAAGTAATCTTAAATTATTATTTCTATTGAATTAAAATAAAACCATTTGTTCAATTAAAATAAATTATTAAATAAATACAATAATTACGTAGGCGTCTCAATGTAATAAAAGAAAAGAGCGCGAATTTCTAGGAGAATATCGTCTGTTAGTTTGTCTTTTGGTGGGAAGAAGAACAGAAATGGTCAAGGCAAATAGTGTAAATTTGCTGAGCTTATTTTGAAGCCATTAATAAGTGAATAAATTACCACAAAATTTGTTATAAACATAAAATAACTTAGTGGTATCTAATTAAGATGGATCACTAAATTTAAAGATCTTTTCAAGTCGGTCGGCCAAGAATCAAATCACCGGTAGCGTTTCCAATATTACATTTTTTGAAATGTCGGAGCTTCCCAGTTTAAGTTTGAAAGAATTAAACACAAGAATTTGGTATGTTTTGAAATATTTATTATTCTACAATTTGGAAAATTTAAATCAGTGTTTTAATTACAGAAGTTTTATGAAAATGAAAATTTGTTTTTAAAAAAAAAAAAAGAAAAAGTTTAAGTTAAAATAAAGTAAAGCGTTAAAGCTATCAAAATATTTAATATTTCCGTTTTTTAATTCTGATAAAATATAATATTGATTGATATTTAACTTTACAATGCCATTAATATTTGCTAATTAATTTGTTTAACGCTTGGATCATAAACATTTTTCAAATAATTAATCAAAGTTTTTTTATAATTGTATCGTCTATTTAAAAATGAATAAATTAATTGCTGTAATTGGTTATTCCTGGATTAACGCAATGGATAAATAAATACTTGCATGGATAGGATAAACTTGGAACACTTTTGATAGAGAGATGTAGGGATTAATAACTTTATGAAAAACATTTTCATTTAAATTCTGTGTATCCTGTTTTAAAATTGTTTCATGTTTGGAGAGCCACGCAAATCGTTAATCTAATATTGCTTTAATAACTAATCAAATGGATATAATTGCATGTATGGAATTTAACTACAGTTATAGCTATTACCTCATATACTTATTATTCTACACATTGTACATGGATTCCACGGATCACATTAGGAGTTACAAAATGCTATACAATCCAATTTGTGATACACATCTGCTAAAATTCATGTATTTGAACTATAAAATGCTTTACATTTAGTTTTATCACACACACACACCGTTAAATGTTATATGTTAATGAATAATACATTTATTTAATTTTATCGTTATATGAACTCGCATATGAAGTTCATAAGTTATATTTGTTAGATTTAAATTAATAAAGGTTGAATAAAATATTTATTCAAAAGAATAGCGCTTATGGAGAAAGCTTAAACAGTACTTAATGAATTCATGAGATATACCAATCTTTATGAGATATTTTGTGAGTCTTTCCAGATTTATATTCCCATGCCAATATTATTTACATTATATTATACATGTTTATTTTAAGCAAGATAAGTAGTACATTAGTTGTCCTGATTATTGTAATATTTTACTAAGCAAGAACCCACATTTGCTAAAGTGTCAGCGTATTCTGAATAATCAGAAGAATTGAGGGGGATGATTTGCACTTTAATGTGAAGTAAATTATAATGTTGTTTTAGTATGTTAAAGGCTTTAATCTGTGCTGGTGGTTAATCCGCAGATTATTTTAATTGCCATTTTGTATTTTACACACATTCCTGCGCTGGTGGTTAATCCGCGGAATTGTGTGATTATACGTATGACTTTATGATAGTGTTTAAATACGCAAAACGTTAGTATTATTTAATTCCTACGTGTAGATGAATACATCCACAGGAATATGTTTGCTTCACAGATATAAGTTGGGCAAAGTATTTTAGTTAATCTGCCAAATCATCTTCTTCATTTGTAAGCATAATTTATCGGTTAGATTGATAAATGGCAACAGGACATTCTATTCAAGTACTTCATGATAATTAACTGTTGGTTAATTATTATCTACCGGAGTGTAAGTTTACATTTTCATTTTAATTAATGATTACATTATAGCTAAATCATACAGACATCATATTATTTATTATATTATTATAGGTATACAGTAGGGATTTATTGAATCTGGAAATGACGTTCAATATTTCATAAGTTCTTGCTGAATTTAATAATTGTCTCAATATTCATTATATTAGATTGAAATAAGGTATGATTAGGTTTTTAAATACTGTACCTGTGAGATGTATTGAAGAAAGTCTATTGAACCATCATTTAATTATTTTATTTGTTTATTTATGTTTTTATTTAAAATATTGAAATTAACTATTTATTGTTCATAAAGTTTGTAAATAAAAGTTGATTTATAATTAAACTTACTGTGCCGTTGCTATGTGTCATTCATAACATCAGAAATCATAAACTTTGGATAGAGCATACATTATAGAGCATACATTGAATTACATATTATTGTCTACATGATATAAGAATTTATTAATATTTTGAGAAAACATTAAGATGCTTTTCGTCTTTGGTAGTATATGATTGGTAAGGTACAATAAAATCCCATTTACCTTTTCCATCATTGTGGCTTTGCGTAGTTGATTCTAGTATAAAATACAAATTAATTATTAAACTTGTGAACAGATTTATTCAATAATGATATGATTAAATATATTTACTTAACATTTTTAAATTTTCATTCGTCAATACAATAAGAGTCTCAATGATATATTAAATTATAAAAGAACCCAATTATTCATGTTTATTAATTGCAAAGCTTTACCTGGACTAGCATCTGTCTTAGAAATCATATAGATGATTTAAAATTTCATAATTTTATGTGGTTCCACAAATTACGCTATCTTGTACATGGTCGGCCATAGGGTCGCATACCATAAAAATCGCAAATTGAGGTTTAAGGGTGATAAAATTGCACTTATAATTTGTTTAATATGTTTTATAATAATACTATGATAGGTCTTCGCGGTATACCCTGGCTGCGATCAAATAAATTATAAAAAGTTAGGTTAATTCATTAATTTTGTCTGTAGTAAATTGCCCCAGATGTTGATTGTGGTCTTTTGTGCATAAAATAAATAGTATGATATGCTTTTGGATACAGCTCTTAATAGCTGATAATGTGCAATGAGAGTTGATCAGTGACCAAGGTTGTAATTCCTAGTGCACTTACGTTACGTAGTTGAGATTACACAATTTACGGTTACAATTTATAGTGCCGCAACAAGTACGGCATGATGATGGGTAGTTGGAGGGGTGATGGAAGGTTGGTTACCACCTTTGTGAGCCATCAGGGTGGCTGCCTCGAGATATTTTGGTTACAATATATATATATATATATATATATATATATATATATTTAGTATGTATCATGCCCATTATTATTTTGTGTATTTAAATAGATAAGATCCTATACATCCTGAACAATCACAGTGATTTAACAATAATGTGGTAATCAACAAGTGTTTTAGAGCATTCCATCATCAAATTTTTAATAATATGGATTGGGAAAGAGTTGGAGAAGATTGAGCCTGTTCATTAAAGTTTAAAGAATTCCTACTTTTAATATAAACTGAATACTGATTGTAATATGTGTAAGTGATGGTGATTTAGACTAACTGATGAGTGCTGGTTTAGCATGAAATATGTATATTGGAGGTTATTTATCTTTTTCACATTTATGTGATCATGTGTATTGGTTGTATAAGATGAAAGAAACAACAGTAGGAAGTTTAAAAGTCTGACATCAAATCTTATACATATATATATATATATATATATATATTGTAAATATCGATAAGTCGATATTATATTTTAAAAATTGTCATTTGTTATTAAAAAAAAATCTCTTTGAATTGATGTTTACATATTTGAAGTTATTATTTTATTTATATATATTGATAGTACATCGTAATAAACATTTAATTATTAAAATAAATAAGGACATATAAATTGTTAATTATAAAAAAATTATTTTATTTACAATGATTATTAAATGTAATAAATTATAATATATGTATATTTTTAAAGATGTCAAATTTTCAATTTAATATTTTATATATATACTTGATATTTTATTTTTATTTTAATGTTAATTGTTTTAAAAAGAGAACATATATATAACATGAGTTTTAAAATAGTATCTGCTGGCACATGGAATGATAGCAACAACAATAAAGAAGCCATTATCAATATTTTTTTATTGGGATAGATATAGAACAAACAACTGAAAAATAAAGATTTTATTGTACTTTAGTTCTATAAAATTTACGATTCTTCAAAATACTGAAATAATATATATATCTTATGGTAAATACATAAATTATGGCAGGTTAATCAAGAATCGCAGCCAGGAGGCTGCATCATCGCTTTCATTTATTCAAAGGCAATTTTCAATGGAACAACTAAAAAAATTCAATGTATAAATTTCGTCGCGTCTGGAGCTGAAACTTGATATAGCTATCTTAAATGTATAATCGTCAATTTAATCATAATCTGGAAGTAATTGGAATTGACCTGTTGGATTTAACATTTTAATTTGTTTATTTATTTTTAAAAAGGAAGGAAATTTTAAAACGGATAAAATATGCATATATCTAAGGATTAACAATTTTCTTTGATATAATAATTTCTTCGCCTTTCGAAAGAATGCATTCTAATAACCAAAAGTAAACGGATACAAAGAACTCATGTAATAAATTAACTTTTTGGAAAGGAAAATTAGCTAAATGAACTTTAAAAGGTATTTAATAATTTTATATATATGTGTGAATAATATATAAATATATTTTTGAGATTGATATATTTTTTTTTTATTTACTTTTATTTTTCATTATAAAATACAACGTTTTATAAGTGGTCAATTTAAGCATCTTGTTTTATAATAATATTAGACGTATCACAGATGTTTCAGATAATTATCTTAAATAATTTAAAAATCTTAAAATGTAATTTATAGGTTGAAGTTATATATGAATTGTTATATTTATATTATAATTGTTAGGCAGAAATATGTCTTTATATATTTAATCTTATATACTTATTACAAGTATATACATATAGTTATTCTTTATATTTATATTTAAAACATCAATATTATTTAAAGTTGAACTATAACATAAAATAAAGGATGTACTATTTGTTTTTATAAATAATGCCTTTGTAATTATTTAAAAGAGCGATACTATATTATTCTTATTTTCTCATAATACCAAAGTTATTATGAAGTTAATTGAATTTACAATTTAATAAAAGATAATTTTATATTTCATTTATTATTTGGTTTGTAGGTCACTTACACATATTATTATTCAGTCATATATTTAGAGGTACATAAATTTACATAATTAGATGTGTATATTTGAATTTAGTAAAAGTCCCTTTGTTTCTGATATATATATTTGATTAGTTAGTCACATCAACCTTAAAAATAAATTATAAAGATAAATCTCATTGCTTTGCATGATTTTAGATTTGTTTTATGTATAGCTAGCTGGAAGGGCATTTAAACAATTTATTTAAATATAACTTGAATAATTTTGTTTTTCTTCATTCTTTAATTTTAATGGAATACTTAATAGACGTTCCATTATATTTAGCTTGCTCAATCGTAAGCTACCAAATAGTTTCCATTACATTTGGCTAGTCCAATCGTAGGCTACCTAACCTATAGCTTCCATTACAATATATATATATATATATATATTGAATTTGTATCATTTTTTATAATATAAAAATAGTCCTACAACAGAGTGTATACGTTATATCTATCTATTTTAATAACCCAAACATTAGCATGATTGTCATAGCTATCAATATTATAACAATCCACTATTAAATAATATTTAAAACAATTTAAATGTTGTTAGTTTTCTAGCTCTTCACATATTCTATTCTTTATGTGCTTGTATATATAATAAACTATGCTTCTTTGATTTTTTCTTTTTATATCATTTTCTTTTCTTAACAAGACATTTTAAAAACATATGTAACAGTATAAACGATAAAGACTTACAAGGCCACAATCGGGTAGCTATTTGTAACAGTACATCACATTAGGGATAAATTATGAGGGAAGAGGAAACCATCATCATCCCCAAATAAACAAAATATAAAATTAAATGAAAAAAGAATTATAATGAATCATCATAAACATAAAAAAAATCAACAGTCAACATGTGACTGGATTTGAAATGGGTCTATTATAGACTGGGCTAATTATTTACTCACTGCCAAATCTGCAATACAACACAATAATTTAGATGCACAGACTTAGGTGGTGATTCATAAGTATATAAAAACATCAAATAATGCTGAGGTACTAAAACATGCTGATCATCATCAATGTCCTAGTGATAAAGTACTAGCTAACTGTACTTAATTTCTAATCACCAATAAATAAAATGTACTGCTTGGATATTAAAGATATAACTTTGCTTCTTACAGGGTTATCTGGAGTCCAAATGCCAACTTAAACTCTAATCTATATAACTGTTATGCTCTAATTTAGCTCATGAAGCAAGAACTCCATAGACTATTATTGTGATCAAAAGATAAGTAAATAAAACAGCTTATTCTAAATTACTTTAAATAATTCATAGGTTTATCTCACTATAAATAAGTAGTTTTACTGCAAAATTTTTTAAAAAATTCTAAAAAATAATCTGTCTTGAAATAAAGTCACACATACACCTTGCCATTTTATGTAACATGGGTTGGAAGAAATAAAAATTAAAGATATTTTAAACAGTTTAATAACTAATTGATTAACAATTCATAAAAACAATTGACATGAGAGTATAAAATTTTAACATTCATTTGATCAAAAACATATAGTTTTATAAAAATTATATTAGCCAGTTGATTTCTAATCATTAAATCATTTTTTCAATGCCTTAAATTTGAGTTGGAAAATCAACTCTTTCAAAAAAATCAAGGATCACAATCTTTGACTTAGCTTAATTAATCTTTTGCTAAGTTTTAGGAGGGAAAAATGAATGAAATGCATAAAACATGTTCCAATAATTAAATTTAAATTAAAAAAAAAAAATTAAAAAAAAATTTCATAATTTTAAGAGATAATTGAATGGATAAAAAATATGTTTCATAATTTGAAAGCATTCATAAAAATAATTAAAATAATCAATTCTTCCAACAAAAAAAAAGTATTGCTTTTATATAAGAAAAAAACCCTCTTTTTTACTATTAATAAAAATACAGTTTACACACAAAAAATACATTTAAGCATGGTTTGATTCTTATATGGAGTTCTTTCCAACTATAATTTCCAGTTGAATTTTTTTCTTGAAGGCTTCTGTACATTTCCTGGTTGGCAATTTTTCCAGCTTAAAACAAATTTTATTCATTTCTTTTCACTAAACTTTCCAGATGAGACCAACTTATTCAAAAACTCAAGCTCTTGATTGAAGACAAAGTTTCATATTACTTTATTGAGTAACATCTCTGCATTTTATTCCATTGAGGGCACATTACATGGAGAAAGATGATGTCTATCTTTTAGCTAACTTAGCACATGGTTTTCAATGTACAAACCAATTTTGTAATATGCTAAAAACTTGGTTTAAAATTTCTGCTCTTTTATGCAACAGCTTGGTGAAATTTTCTTCTGTACTATTTAACAGTTTGGTAAAGACTTCTACTTCTTATCTCCTTGTCATCTGGATTAAGACTTGACTATTCTCTTCAACATCTAAGTTAGGACAAATTTCTTCTTACAAGACACTTGGGACTTCTGACTTATTCACTTGACTTATTCCCACCCTATTTTTTTTAGAATAGACTTGTTTACAAGCTCATTACAATCTGTCTCCAACATGACAATTTTTATAACACTCGATTAGATAAATTTCAACTATTTTTTTCCTTAAACTTTGACATTGAAAAAATCTTAAATTAATATCATAAAATTATTGACATTCCTTTCTAATTAAAAAACATTTCTTGCAAAAGAAAAGCAAGATAATCATTGCATTGACTTGATTTTTGCATTGAAGGGAGATAAAAAGCAAAGAGAAAAAAACAAGTCTGACTAATTAAAAAAAAAATTATCAAAAGTATTAAAATCATATATTTTTTTAAAATTACTATTAAAAAAAATATTTCTCTTTTAACTTTATGACTTGTTGAACTGAATTATTTTGCCTTTTGGCCAATTTGTCCTCTAGTGAATTTTTTTTATAAGTATTATATGTTAAAATGCATGTAAAACAATATATTTTAGTATGATAATTTTTTTCCAAAAATTCTGTGCTAAAAGAAAGGAAATTCAAAATTCCCACTTTTACAATAGACATAAGCCCTGCCCTGATATATTCAGCCATTTTTTCTTGCCAAGGCTGTAAAACATTTGGTGTTTTATGACATTGCAGTTTCCAATGATGCAAAAACATGTTTATTTGCAAATTTATTATGGCTTTAAATATTTTTTAAAAATAATTTGCACTATATTTATTAGATATCAAGAAATATAAATTATTAATAACTTATTTTGACTTGAAATACTTTGTTTTCAGAAATATAATGTTATATTAGCAAGCAGCTAACATAATATCCTCAAGCAAATGAAAAAATTCTAGTTTTGACAGTAAATAATCTACGGTATATTTACAGTGAGAAAATATCATAATTTAGCAATAAAAGCATAATTCATTAGATATAAGAGAAATAAATAAATATCCATTCACGTTTTTAAAAATAATCAGAAACAAGAAATATTTTGTTGATTTTATAAACTGAAAATAAACTTTCAAGAAACTATGATGTGTAATATCTTTGTTTTGATTGCGATCTCATTTTTTAAATATTTACAGAAACAAAATGTGAACATTTAAAATTTATTTCAGTGGTAAACACAAATATCTATCAAAGGAAGTCAAATTTGTTATTTTCTGAAAGGAAATAATCATTTTATCATATATTTTATGTTGATGTGTGAGACAAAGAAAAACATCAGAAATGCTGAAATGTAAGAGGCATGGTGCTGCAATTTGGGATGGTTAATATTAAAATTAATATCTATTAAATACCTTACAAAAAGAAAAAAAATATTTTTAGTACCCTTTTTTAAAAAAAAAATAAATTTAAAAGCAACTGGTAATTAAATAAATTTATTGAAGAGAGAAAACAAAAGAAATTATTTATCTGATTTTATAATTTCTCCCTTTTCTACTAATATTTGCAATGTATAATACATAAACAAAGCAAAACTCTCCATATAGTAGTGCCAACTTGTTCTAACAAGAGCAATCAATGGATGCCAGAAGGGATGAAGGCCACAAGCCAGAAACTAGTCTGGGGATATTGGATGAATAGGCACTAGATATGCATTTTATGCACAAGTCTTCTGGCATCCATTTATTGCTCTTGTTAGCACAAGATGGCACTACTATACGGAGAGTTTTGTTTTGTTTTGAATTGTTTAATAACAATTATGTGCTAGTATGAGATAGTGATCATGTGATATATAATACATATTAAAATCTGCATATTATGATTAAAAAAACAAGTATAACAACTATTTAGAGAAAAATGTCTAGAATATTTTTACTACAATGTAGGCAGAAAAGTAAAATATTTAGTTAATTACAGATCCATTATTATTCTAATAAAACATATGCATGAAAAACTAAATATTATTTTTCCCATTAATTAAATAATTCCAAACTAATCTTGAGGAGCATGCTACCAACTACCTAATTATTTTTAATGCAGTTGTATCACCAACTATTTACAATGTGTGTGTATATATATTGAAACGATATAATTCTGATATATAATTTCACCTATTTTTCACCACGGCTGGATTTAAACTCTCTCTGAGTACATATAAAGGTGTCAACAGTTATATAGGTATCCTCACACACATATATGTGAACAAATGAGATATCAGTTTATATATATTACACTGTATATATTTTATTTTAAAATAATATATTCAGTATTATAGATTTTATTTTGTTAAAAAGAGCCAATCTGTTAGTTTACATTTGAAATTATGTGTATATGTGCATAATCTACACATGATCATGTTATATGTAGATTAATATTGTTTAAAAGTTTTAATGGTTCATAATTTTGACCTTAAATAAGTTATAAACAAGTCACACTGGGCACCCCTGTTTTAACATAGCTGACAGAGATGTTGTCGCTAAGTAATAATATTTTTCCAAAAATGTATAATTTTTGTAAACAAAATTACTGAACTGAAACTAGTACAAAGTCATTAGGGATTTAAAATGGTCAAGTTTAGTTAAAAACATCCTGTTAAAAATTAACAGGAAGGTTTAAATGAATTAAGTAATAAAATTTCAGAGGGTGCTAATTGGTTCTCAAGTAGTAAATAGTATTGCTGACAGGAAGGTGATATAATCCTTGAATCATATAAATATACCTTATTTCTTGCTGTAAATATTCTACTCTATAATTTTAAGAAGCATTGCTTATTAGAATCCATACCAGTTTTTTTATTCCAACATGTCTGGCTGAGAAGCAACAGAATTGCCATTTATCTGAAATGAGATAGCAATCTCTAGTCCAGTTTTACATGCCTAATGATTGGTCATCATCACCATAGATATGGGAAATCCTCTAGCTAATGAATTGCCACAAGAAGATCATAATTGAAACCATGTGACCTATCCCAAGGAGAGTGCCACTATGCCCGCCATCTGATGTGCCTTCATTATAAGCTATAACCAAGAAGATTGGAGAGCTCTATAAATTAATATTTAAATCTGTAATTTTAATATTAAGCTGGCTTATTTAATATAATGAACATTTGATCTTATTTTTTAAAACTCTGTTAAATTAAATCATTCATAAAGTAAAACTATGTAAAAATTGCCTGAATTCATCTTTATAATGTAAAATAATTTATTCTTCTAAACTATAAATAATTGTAATCAGTTATGACTTAAAACTTTGGTAATGCCTATATTTATTGTTTTAACTATTCTATCTGAATTTATTATATATGGTATAATATGCCAATTTTTCAAAACAGCGAATACTAATTAATTTAAGCCACTTTTTGTTGGCATAATTATAATCCTAGTTTAAGAACTGTGTTGTGTTGGTTTAGCAGAGAGGAGCTACCTGTTTAGATGCAATTAATTAATTATATGTATACCTAATGGTATTTTGCTTCTGCATTGTGAGTGTGTCTTTACAAAGTGCCCATTTGTACATTTTGTTTTGCTGCACCTTTTGAAATGGGATCATGGTGACGAATGCCTTATTCTTTGGTTCAGGTATGGCTATTTTTATTAGAACTGGAACACAAGTGTCCAGACCATGTTTATAGAGTTATCAGAGTTCCTGAACTTATCTGTTCTTACATTAATT
The DNA here is from genome assembly GCA_028023455.1 of Epiperipatus broadwayi. NCBI lineage: Eukaryota > Metazoa > Onychophora > Udeonychophora > Euonychophora > Peripatidae > Epiperipatus > Epiperipatus broadwayi. The sequence goes on along the minus strand of JAQFVV010012414.1, from coordinate 5,229,692 downwards.
GCAGCAAGCTGTATGGTCTTAAAGCACCAAGCATTTGTTGCTGAACCTTTTGAATAATTACTCACTCACACCGCAGAGTATTTCTTAATATTATATTCGGCACCACAGTATATATGAATCTAAAAGTAACCTGTTCTTTTCCTCCTTATTAATTAACTATTCAGCATTAGACTGAAACTCAAATCATGGTTACCAGGTTGCATCTGCATTATCTTGAGTTTATTTATTCACTCACTCTCTTTATATATATATATATATATATATATATATATATATATATAATATATATATATATATATATATATATATATATATATAATAGCCATCTTACAGCTGTATGTAGTCATCATCTCAGCTAGGCCATTATCTTGTAACTTTAGCAAACCATGCATAATAGTATGAGCATATTAAATGTTTTTAAGCATGACTTGTTAAACATCCATGCACCTATTTTAATATGTTAAGATGAAACAACTGTATTGCTAATAGTCTCACTCATGATGTAAATACCTGTATATGTTGATCACACATACTTAACACTATATAATCCTTGTCACTTTTTACTTCATTTTATGTTATTGTTTTAATAAACCTGTTTAAAATATAAAGTTGTTTTATATCTTTCTTGCTTATAGTTCTATTCAATCCAAATCCATATTATCTTATTCCCATTCCTTAATGTTTTTATATGTTGAATATGCATTGTTTTAATTAAGTCAATTAGTGTGTTGGGTAGTAGGTTAAATTGTTATTTTTCTTTGAGTCTCATGTTTCTCTTTTTTTCTGGAGCCATCTGACGGAAAAAATTGAGACCCTGTGTAATCTCAGAAATGTCATTATAAAAAATAAATTATTTCTAACTTCCCCTCTCCTAATGTCATTGATTTATAAACAGCAATCGAATATTTTTTATTTTTCTTGATTATTATTCTTCTAAAAATTAAATATTTTTGAATAAAAATCTATTTTTAAGAACAATATTAGTCAATATATTGTAAAGAATTAATTATAAATATAAATAATTATAGAAAATATAAATTTTGATGATCACAATCTATTATGAAATAACAAAACATTTTGCATATGATGTACAACATTGACAGTTAAAAACTCCTATTAAACAATGGTGGGGATTGTCAGTCGGCTCTTTAAAACACCATATTAGATAAAAGGAAATGGATAGTTGTCCTTTTCATATAAAGCAACTGAATTTTTTTTTTTTACTAAAATGCTTCCATGTGCATATTTTTTCAGAAAGTAAAATAGAAATATGTATTAAAATGACGTTTTATGACAAAATGAATGTAAAATGAAGAAAATATGACCAAAAATGGCTGAAAAATGGTGCAAAATGTAAAATTACGAGATTTTGTTGTACTTACCACAGAATAGGTTGCAACAGTTAAAATATAATCTATGATTAACATGTTTTAAGTCATTATAAAATAAAACTTAAAAATTATTAATACTTTAGAATATTAGTATAATCAATAAACATTTTTTTTATAGCTTAAGTGTGAATATCAAATCACAGCATAATCTTTTGTAGCCAGGATTTTCTGTACAGCTCATTAACTTATTTCTTATACTTCTTTTTCCTCTTCAGTATACAGTTCTATCTAAAGTGCATTCTTGAAATTAATTGTTCATGATTTTTTTACTTCATGTAAGTTGGAAATTTTTTAGAAAATAGTTAGAATGAGTTCATTAATGTTGATCCAGGTTAGATTTCAGATAGTTGGCAGTTTTCCCCCTTTTTTTATCCAGTCATCATAATGGCTATGCAAATGAAGATAGAATCGAGCAAAATCAAGAATAGTAATTTCACAAAAATTCCAAATATATATAGTAATGACTTCTTGCTTACCACACCTTGATGTCGTTACTTGAATTATATTTAATATTCACTATACCATATTTATTTAATTGATTGAAATGTTACTTTGTTTTCAAATTTCTTTATATTAACATATAAATTTCAAGTTGTCTCAATCGTTAATTTCCTTATTTTAAATATTTTTTGAAATATATTAATTTATCTAATGCTGTTGCTTTTGTAGTAACATGAATTAAAATATATATTCTTTCAAGTATTTTAATTTTTAATCTTTGATGAGAAAAAGCAGTATTATGTTTTAACCTACTTTATTATTTATTTTCTCTTAAATATAATCACGTATAATAAAACTTTTTACATTATTTATAATTTTTTTAAATATTATTTTTATTAATTCCTTCTAAAATTTCAACATTATCTATTATTATTGCTTTTATTTTTTCATTCTAAAATATTATTGCTTCTGTCATTATTATTACTTTTATTAATTTATTTTAAGATATTTCTATTATTTTATATAATTTTCTTTAAGATTTTTTTAGTGCTATTTGTAATAGCTATTTTCACAACAACTGTAAAGCAGTTCACTTCCATGTGGAAGGTGACATGACTGATCATGAAAGTGGTGTATTGAAAATGGAGCTAAAAAAATACTATTCGTTAAGTGAATAATTTCTAGTCTAATGAATGACTAGTAAAAATGATTAATAGGAATACAGTATATGTATATATATATATATATATATATATATATATATATATATATATATATATATATATGGCTAAAACTATTATAATTATCAACATATGAAAAGTGTAAATATGTTGACTAGTTTTAAGGTAATTGATATAAATAAAAGATAAAGAAGTTAATATACTATCCTAGAGCACTCCCAGATGATAGCACGAGAAAAAAATATTTTATTGTTCCACTTACAAAATCTGGTTTAGCTTTAATTAAAGATTCACTTTAACAAATTAATTTGTTTTAGGCAGTAAATTATAAAAAAATGTTGAAAAGCCTATTATAAACAAGTTTATCAAAGGCTTTTGACAAGTGAAAATGAGAAATATCTAATAGTCAATGATTTATACAAGTATTTACAATATGGTCAAACATAATAAAACATTTTTATCAATTTAATGGAAAATGATTTACTAATTTCATGCATTAATTTTTACTATAATCATATGCAAAATTAAAAGCCCTAAAGATAGAACAATTTCAGCAATTTTTAGAGATGTACAAAAAGTACAACTTATTATACAACAATTTAAATTATGATATAGGGTAATTGATATATATATATATATATATATATATATATATATATATATATATATATATATATATATATATATATATATATATATATATATATATATATTATATATATTGTACCAGTCAAAACATGTTTATCCATCTAACATGAGCTGGAACTCACAAAATGTACTTCAAACCCAGTCAAGCCTGAGATTTAGATCAGGGACCAGCCTGGATTCGAACCCACTCTCTAAGCCCCAGATCTAACACCTAATGAATAACATAATAATGATGGCACATGAGAATTAATTTTAAATCTGGCCGACTAGGAAAGCTGAGCAAAACAATGAGACATCTATTAACTATGACTAAACTAATATATAGATCAGTATGGCTGTACATTTGGAAGTGGAGAAAAGAGGAATTCAAACTACTCAAATAAGTTAGACAATAAAATATAGTTTAATATAATGACAAATTGTTTACATACATTATGACTTAATTGTATACATTAATGTGTGTGTGAATGAGCAAGCGGTAGATGATTACATAGTGTCATTCACACTATTATTTCTCATATGCTCTTTATTAACTAAATAATATATTATAAATAAACACACATCTTTGGTGGGTCCAATATTCAGATGCCAATCGATTATTAGAATGAATTATATAATATTGCTATTAACGCTTTGGATTATGGTTCTGAAACATGGTGACTAACATTATTTAGGGAAGCATTCCGAGATTCATTACAGATATAATACAAACTATTTTCATGCCATTACAGTCATAAAAATAAATAAAATATATTTGAAAACACCTTTGATTATATAATTACAATACTTAATGAAAATTCTTTTAATTAGCACTGGTAAGAAGAACGCTTATTTTCCCCAAGGCATATAGATACTCTTAAATACAGAAATAAGTTACAATGGTGGGATTGTATAAGACTGAAATAAATATAATTAATAAAACTAGTAGTAATTGGCATTTATATATATATATATATATATATATATATATTGAGCAGAGTGCAATTTTAATATTAGAGCATTAAAACTGGGTCATGAAGCAAAGGAATAATAATACTAAGAAGTTTGCGGTGCTGACATAATGGCCTAAAAACAACAGGAAAAGTCGTGCTTCTAGATAAAAAACAAAGTGGATAGGCATACCATGTACATCAGCCAACAGGCCTTTTTGTACGAAGAAAGTGGATGAGCATAGTATGTCCCAGACTTAGAGATCACCGCCAGAGGTCCTTTTATATGAAGAAAGTAGATATGCATAGCGTGTGCCAAACTACGGGATCACTGCCAGAGGCATTTTTATATGACATAAATGTGGTTTCCAGATAGCTCAACTATCTACGGAATGAGATATGAGAAAAAATCTATGGGTTCAAACTTGTCACAACCCCCAGATTAGAAGACTAGAAGCACATAATATATCTATATATGAAGATAGCCAAATGTCAGTAATGCAGTAATGATAAATGTCACTAATGACATTGAATAAATTTTACTGCTTTAAAATGAATGACCCTTGTTTGAGTACTATAATTTAGACAAATAATATGCTATGCAGTTATAATATATATAGAGAAAGATTTTCTTAAATAAATATGCATTAAGATTTTATCTAGTAAAAGAAACATTAAGATTTACTTAATAACTAAAATAGTAAAATATTAAAATTTACCCCCTTTTCCTTTTCTGATATTTAAAATAATTCAATCCCACCTTCATGGTTTTTATAGTAACTGGAATATTTAAGCTTATATTTTAAGAGTAAATAAAAAAAAGCAGTTATATAGAAAATAATTAATGGGTCACTCTTTCAGAATTTAGTAAAAAAACAACATTTTAAAAGATTTCAAAGCATTAATTAGCTTAAGTTCTGGATTTACCCTGGGTAGAAAATCCAGAGTTAAACAAATATATTTTTATAATAAACCAACATAAAATGTTGATACGTAAAAAAAAACTGGCGAACATATTAATTTATAATGCATATATATATATATATATATATTAAGGGGATGTTAATAACCTTTTCATGAAAGTTTAGAAGAAAAAAATGACAGAAAAGATTTTTAGAAATTAAGCTCACCAGGTTGTGAGATTGACATATTAATAATAAGCAAGCAGATATATAAGTCAAATAATAAATATGTGTAAATAAATGACCACACTAAAGTTAAGGAAAGTTAAGAGCATATGAGAGAGAATTAAATAAAATAAATTACTTAAGAGCAAATTACATATTAAAACAAAAACAAAGTCAAATACATTGATAGATGAATTAGGCTAGATTTAGTTTGAGATGATGGCTTGAAAAGTTACCTGGCAATTTTAAGAGTCTGATTTAGTAGTGCACAAGCACGGCAATTGAAATGAAAGTTCTTCGGTGGCAACAAGCTTCTATTAGCATTCTAAAATTTTCCAGTTGGGCTCTTACTTCATTACTATGGGAGCATGATATAACGGCAGTGGAAGATGACCCACAAGGGTCAGGGAAAGCTTTTTACTACATCATTTTTAGATTTCAAAACAGCATGGTGTCTAGCAGCAATCAGTTCTCTCAACAATAGCTCATCTAATCTGTGACTCAAAATTCAGCCATTTTATACTTTTTGTTTATCGATTGTTTTTGAAGATGCCACAGTAAGATAATGTCCAAATATAAATTCAAATCTATTTTCAGATTAGAAATAGATTTGACAACATGTTTATAACAAAAGTATCTTTAATCTTAATCCCATTTTATTTTAAGTAAAACTTTAATTAAAATACCTACCCCAGATTAAAACAATAGTGTTTCCAACCCTTGAATTATTTTTAGACAATTGACTGTAGCATCTTCCATATTGGATTTTACAAAATATACAGTTTTAAAGAAAAAAATACTTTAAAAAGAAAAAGTTTAAAAATGATGTATAATAAAATATTTACAAAAAATCAATATTTTGTTATATATATTTGAGTGACACCTATGTATTTTAATAAAAAGAATTAATAATCATAAAATTAATAATAGTAAAATGTTAATTTAAAAGTTAAAATTTTATAACCTAGGCACGCATTTCAAATATATACATAAAATATATATATATGACAAAAGGAGTGGAATGGGATATAGGGTTTAAACACAGGTTAGTAGATGGAACTATGAAGCTCAATCTTAAGCTAAGATTGACTGCTTCAATATATATATATATATATATATTGATATATATATATATATATATATATATCAATCTTTACAAATTAAAGTGATAGTAACTGAAACCAGACTACAATATAATTTCAGTTGTTTAACAGGCAGTAACAATGTATCACAATAAATATAAAAAGTAAAATTATAATAAACACTTTTGTTTCTTTTTTTTTTTCATTTGTCAAAGCATTGACTGGGAAGTGAACCCAGGCCAGCTGCTTGGAAGGCAGCTATGCTAACCACAAGGCCAACAATGCTTGGCCACTTATTATTGCACACTAAAAAGCTAAAAAAATATTGTTTTAATCAGCTACAATAAGAGTTTTTATATTTAATATGAAATAAAAGTGTAGGTTATCCAGAAATTAATTAATTCAATCACTTGTAAAAATTAGCAATTTAATTTCATAATTTCTGGACATGCTATACTTTTATTTGAAATCAAATATAAAATTGTCATTTATGTATGTAGAAAACAATTATTATTTATATGCAAAATAAAATAATTTACTATAAAATATTTTTAAATATATTATTTTTAATTTTTTTTGTGTTGGATTTTATTATTATTATTAAAATGTTCAGTTGGTAGAGAATCTAAAGGTGTGAGTTCAACATCTAAGTGAATATTGTCACTGTGCATATAGGCCAGCAACACCTGAAGAAGAGTAGAGAATATTACTACTTGAAATGTTGTGTAATTACTAACTTGTATTGTCTATTTGTGTGTTATTACTAACAAGTTGTTTGTATTTGGAACGTTTAAACAAAGTTTAAAATTTTCTATACATTCACTCATAAATGATGGAAATAGTCCAACATATCACATCTAATGTAACATTCCATTTTATACTTGAGAAGAATTTTTTACATATCCAAAATTAATTCCAGTATTATTTTGTTTTATAAAAGAAACATTTGTTAAAAAAAACAACTTTCCAATTTATTGAAGGGTTTATAATGAAGAGAAATTAAAATTTAAAGAAAATTTATAATCAAGAAAAATTAAGATTTATTTCTATTTTTATTTTTTCAAATGAATTGCTCTCTCACATAAAAATACTGAACCACTATTGACACCATTGCAAATAATGAATGAAGGGTGCAATCTGAAATATTTCATTGCCATAAATTTGTAGTATATGTACAAAATTTGAAAAAAAATCCATTTGTCAGATGTCTGTTAAAACTAAATTATAAAATTTATTTTGAATAAGCAAACAAACAAGCAGAGTTTGTATATTAAATAAAAGCATTTAAAAATGTATTTTAGAATTTTTAAGAAAAGATTAAAAATAAAATACCTGTGTGGGATAGAATATATATATATATATATATATATATATATATATCATTGATATATATATATATATATATATATATATATATATATATATATATATCAATGATATCTCTAAAAATCGAAACTAGATCTCAAATAATTTTGGAAAACTGCATTTGAAATGCATAAATAATCTACATAATTTTTCTAGAATAGCATGGAGAATAGTAACTGCAAATGAGAAATACTGAAATAAAATCAGAGAAAACTTCATTATGAAATTTTGATAAGGAATAAAAAATATTGTAATGAAGTATATTTTTAAGCAAATATTCAAAATGATGTAAACAATCTTCAATTATTGTTCTAGTGGATGATTGTGGTGATCTGATTTTATTTGTAATTGATTGAACAATTATTTCCATCATTTAATGTAATTGTTAAATGAATTTGGAACAAATTAAACTTCCTTTACCATTTTTCAAATACAATCAATGATTAATAATAAAACACAGACTAGAATATTATACCAATGTTTTGAATGTAATATTTTTTTGTTCAGTTATTTTTGTCCTGACCAATTAAAGTACCAGTAACCAGTGCTTTTTATTAGTGAATACTAATGCTGAGATGATACTAAAACAATCAATAGGAATTTTGTATACTATTTATGAAGTCCTTGTTGATTTCTTAACTTTTTTTAAGGATAACTTTAATGGGTAGATTCTAATCATTATGGATTATCACACTAGATTGACTTACATATTCGTGTGTCATTGTCTTTTTTTCAAAATTTTATAAATTTTACTTTTTTTCCAAAATTATAGTATTTTTTGCCAATTACACATATTATATCTTACATCTTATTGATAAAGACAACACTAGATATCAATGTGGTGGTAGATATTTAAATGCACTACCACCAATTATTCAAACTTATTATAGATGCCACTAAATTAGAGAATAACTTATATATTTTAAAATGTTGAAGTCAATGTTTTTTCTAATATTACAGGATAAAGATTTTAACTAATTACTATGTTGTTCAGTACTGATCTAGCTGGGTATCTACCTTTCCATTTTTATCTTTTATTAACTCTTTAAACACTGCATTGATATCTTGAAAAAATATTGGGATGATCAATAAGTTATTTGAAAATTATTTTGAGAAAAAAATGGCAATTTACCATAGTAGTAGTATCTATTAATTAATTTATAAATTCAATGTATAATTTAAAACCCATTACTATTTGTTTTCAATAATAGGTTAGTAGTATTTACTTTATTTTTCAATTTGTAAAAATAGTCAATTGTAAGTTTTCATGATTTCCTTGAATATTTCATCATATTACCTAATTTCGGCTTACAAAATTGATTGCTTTAGTATTTAAAAATTCTTCTTTTGATTTTTAATTGATAGATATGTTTTGGAAATATTATTATATCTAAAAATTTGAATAAATTTCTTCTTTCTTATTGGCTTTTTAAAGAGTGAGGAGAAAGAGAGGGGGGTGAGGAGTGACTTGCATCTGTAGTATTACAAATTCAAATAACATGTTTTGATTTGTAATTGACAGATTTGATGTGGAAATTTTGTACATTTTGTCTTTAAAAAATATTTATTTTTTCTTTCTTATTGACTATTTAAAAGTAGGTAGGGAAGGAATGAATTGTGTTTATTTCAAACAACTTCTTCTGGTTTATTTTGAAAATTTTGACGATTTTGTTTTCAAAAATTTGTAATTTTTTCTTTATTATTGGCTTTATAAAAAGTCAAGACAGAGGGGGGAAAGGAGTGACTGCACTACTTTATTCAAACAGTTTGTTTTGATTTATAATTGTCGGTTTACTTTGGACATAAACTTTCTTAACTTTTAAAAAAATAGGTTGATAGGGAAATAATGAGGGAGGTCATTTTGTGGAATTTAATCCAACTACATTCAAAACAAATTCAATCAAATACTCCAAATAAAAATAAACTGCCTAGTTATGAAACAAGCAAAAAAAGCTTAGTATATTTGTTTATTGATTTGGATTTTTTAAAATTAAAAACTAAAAAATAACACAACATTTACCCTTTCCTCCAGGTCCTATGAGTATAGTCATAATTGACTTTAACTTAGTCTAAAATCCCTAATTTTTACATTATCACAGTGAATTTCCAATCATTTTTTTAAAAAAAAATACTGTACGATGCTACCATTCTAGAATTATTTTACAATTAAAATATTTAAATTTAAAGCTATAACAATGAGAGAAGGTAGAGTTTTCAAAGTGCTGATTGGTTGTTTCTCAGTTTCAACAAAAGGGAGCACTTGTCAACAATTTTGACAGTTCTAAGTTCTTTGTTTTCATTTTCAAAATGAAAATGTATATTTTACCATATATTTTTACATATTTATTATAATTTTCCTAAAACATGTGTGAAAATATAATTATTTTAAAAGAATAATTCAAATTTTAGTAAAAATTATTTACTTTTACATGAAAGTAAATTGAAAAAGAAATCAATGAAATAGGCTGTATTTTGTAATAGGCTATGAAATGTTTGTTTTATGTTTTCCATTATAGATTATTTTTAACAATTATAAATGAAAATTTATTTTTGAAAAAACTTTAATTTGCTTTAATAATCTGACAAATTATTAATTTTCTTTTTACAAATTGAACTAAAATGAGTATAATATTAAAAGACAAATATATTTTTACTGCTGATTCTGTAATTGATCAATCAAAAGTTTATAACTGTAATTAACTCAGCCAGTAGGCATTTTGATCAAGAAAAAGGTTAAATGAAAAACAAAAGTATTGTTTTAAGAAATATTCTAAATGAACAAAGTCTATTATAAAAGTAATTACTAATAAATTTTATAAAAATTTCTTTTAAACCAATGAGAAAATGTTTCCTTTTACCATCTTTGACTTTTTTAAAAAAATAATTCACAGTGAATTTATAAAAATATTAAAGTGGGCCAAAAGCAAATAAATTTGTCAATGAAAGCTAATATTAAAATATTTTAGATTGCACAGTGATTTTATAAATTTAGTTGTAGTAGAATTTCTAATTTTCTAGCTTCTTTCCTCTCCCTTTAAATGTACATTAAAAAAATACAAATTTCAGATCAATTTTGTTTCAATTACAAGCAAATAATGATTCTTTAAATTTATCTACGTTTTCTAAATTGTGCAGTTTTGGTTTTCATTCTCCATCATCACATGATACCCCCCCCCATTTCTCTTCTCCAGCTTCTTTATATTGAATAAGAAATTGAAAAAAAAATTTCCCCAAACCAAAAATTTCTGTTGTCACTGGAAACTAATACTGAGGTTTTAGATTAAACAATGAATTTATAAATTTAGTTGTAGTAGTATTACCATAAGGTAAATTGACATTTTTGCAAAGAAACAATTTCTGGATTAGTTATCACCATGTTTAAAGCAGATTTTAAAGACTCAATTAAAGAGAAAATTCAATTGTTGATAATTAATTAGATTGATACTATGTTGTCCAATATAGAAAACATTTACATTGGATTGGAAACAGAATAATGAATAATATATTGTTAAAATAATAAGAAAACTAATTATTTTTTCAAATACAATATTATAAATATATATTCTTGAAAATACAAATTCTTCATTTATTGATAGAAATAATAAATCCATTAAAACTGATGCTTTTGTGCAGAAATATTCTTGCCCTGAGAATATGATTAATTTATAGATTGTGTATTAGAAAATGACCTTTTTGAATTGATTTGTTCGTACATTTTATGAAGTTGTATGAGTATTTAATAAACTGTATTTTTAAAAAAAAATGCATTTTCTTACATCATTATTGCATGTTTGTTTCAGATTAAATTAAGATCATTAATGATTTCATATATAAAATATGTTATATCACTTTGATTCTTTGGTTTATGAAGTGAAAAATTGTTTTCATTATGTTATAAAAATTATAGATTATTGAGTCAACAAATAAGTTTTAATTCATTTGATAGCCTTCAACAGATTAGTTACTAGGTGTTTTTTTTCATATGTCAAACACATTGACCGGGAAGCAAACCCAGGCCAGCTGCTTGGAAGGCAGAAATGCTAACCACTAGGCCACCAAAACCTAACTAGGTGTTGAGAGAGTAGAAAAACAAAAGTTACATATTTCTGTATTAACTGTCAATTAAAAAATATGCTCAATTCATTTAATAAAATTTTTGTCATTGTATTGTCTTTTGGATGCTTTAAATTTGCAAAGCTTTTTAAATAAATAATCTTAAGATTATTTTTTTTGTTTCTTTAATTCATGAATTATTATATGTTTTCTAGTTTTAAAAAAAAATCTGTATTTTTTCTCTTGGTCTAAATCAATTTGTGTGAGGGAAATGAATCAATTAATAGAATTCTCATTTTTTGGATATAATCTATTTGTGAGAAGTTGTAGATGTTCAAATTTAAATAAAAAAACACTTTTCCAGATCATTATGAGTAATAATCTCAGTTCATTTTAGCATTATGTGTATATTGTGACAGTTGATATTGTTTTACTCGAGAACATTTTTACCACTCTTATGTCTATAGTTTTCTTTTTTATATATTACTGTAAAAGCTAAAATGCCTTCATTAAGATCTTTCAGTATAAGCTTATCTGTATCTTTATCATAATGAAATGTGCAATTTTGAGATTTTTTATTTTATTTTATTTTATTTTTCTAAGTAAAAACTGAAATTTAAAAGTATATTATTTAACAGAGGGTTTTAATTTTATGGAAATAAATTATATTGTTTAACTAAATTTTTTTCACATTAAATGAGAAATATTTGTAATATAATAATGCATTTATTTGGCTTATTTCAAGATAAAATTTTTACTTTGAATTCAGAAATTACATGAAGCCTTTTCCCAAATTTATTGTTTGAAAAAAGATAATGATGTTTAATTAAAATTATACATTTATTTGTTATATGAAGAATTAAATTTTCACTTTGGACTCTGAAATGGATAAATATTATTGCAAAAAAAAAAAAAATCTTCATAATGCAAGTCTAAAAACTGAACATGATTAAACCTTACAAGATATTCAATTAAACCAATATGTAAAATATAATCTGATTATATATTTAATTTGTGCTTTAAATAAAATGAAATAGTCTATTGTCTGACAGTGTGATAGGATATAAACTTCAAATTGAAATTTAGTTTTTTTTAATTTTATATTATAGAAATGATTCATGAACTTTTCTAATTTTCATAGTTTTTTTATACTGACTCCATCGTTGTGGTAAGTCCCACACATATTTATATTTTGAAATATTAATACATAAGAAATAATTAGAGGGGGTTTGAACCCAGACTTTCAAGATCTTTTTAGTTATCCTCTCCATCTTATAAAAGTGATACACATAACCACATATGTGTGGAATAAATAAATGATCCCTAATATACACATTTCATTCGGAACCAGTACTCATCAGTTGGTCCAAATCATCATCTCCCAAAATAGAATATGTTGACAACGGATATGTTTTTCAAAATAAATTTAATTTTCTATGGGTTTTGAATTTGATTTTATTGATGATTATTTTTGTGACAAATTTTTATTTTTTAAGTTTATAATAATAAAATTCTTCACTATATACTTCCTAAACCTTATCATTTTATTGATTAGCATTATATATTTTCACTTCATATTTGTGTTGATTAAGTTTATGAATATTATTTTGTGTTAATATTCAGTTTGTAAGTTGAATCTATGATATATTTATTTTAAAGCTTTTTTAAACTTTTATTTACCATTGTTGATAAATATTTATTGGCCACTACTTTATATATTTACTTAGACTTTTTTTTTTGTAGTAAGTTTATTTTTTTTACATTCACCAATATCCGTAGAAATAAATCTTTAAAAAATTTAAATGCAGAAACTTTGATGTGTCTTCTTATGTTGTTCAACATTTTAATTTTTCATTTTTGTGAGACATAATATTTATTTATGATCCTGAAATTGTTTTTTTCATTATTAGATTTATTACTGGCAAATATACGCTTTAATTATATATACTCTGGTGAACAAATCTCTTCTATTAAAAAAAAAAACGCTAGTCAAATAATGAATTTCTAAGAAAACTCTATTAATAATTGTTTGATTAAATATTACTTATTTATCATTGGTTTAATGTAAAAATTTTTTTTTTTCATATGTCATAGCATCGGCCGGAACGCAAACCCACAACCGTCTGCAACCAACTACTTGTTTGCAAGGCGGTTGCGATGACCTTGCAGTCATTTCTTGTATTGTTTTACTTCTGCAATGATTTGCGAAAATAATAAAAATAAAATAAAATATGGTGTTAAATACAAGAAATTACTTTCCCTTTGCCATTAAGACGAAGAATATAGCAGCAGATAAGTAACATACAAATTCAAACAATTTGCCATTAAAATTCATTATAGTAAAAAGTATAGACAGATTTCCGTGGAAAATAAAAAAAAAAAGCTTAATTTAATCAATTAAATAAAATTGTCATGCCCAATAAGTCTCTTGAGCATTGCAACATCAGATGACAGTCGATGTGATTAATTTTACTTACAAAAATACTTATATTTTTTAAAAGAATCAAACATTTGAAAATAAAATATTAGCAGCATATGCAGTTGGGCAAAGTGGATACAGCAAAGTACTGTAACTAACTTATGAATCCTCGCTATATACTGATTATCATTAGCCACCAAAAATTACCCTTTCGTTATATGAAGGATTGTATTATAAATTTCAGCAATCGCTAATTTTTTAAAATAGTATTTTTTAAACTTTTAAAATGCATAAGAATTATGAATGGAAAGAACAAAAACACTTTAATAAAAAAAGTTTCGGCTATTAAAAGCTAAACTTCAGATAATAGTTACACCAAAAGCACTAAAAAGATTTTAAAGTTAGAAGAAAATAAATACAAACAATATTAATATCATTAAAATATAAACTAATTTCTTTTAAAGGCTTTTACCTTTAGATCTCAATTAATAATCAATATTTTTAAAAGTTTAAACACAATAGTAGTTAATGGCTCTAAATAAAAACCAATATAGACCTTTATCAAAGATAAGCAGTTAATTAAAAGCTATTGAGTGATTACGTGCATAGAAGAATCAGACAAAATAATAGGAACACATTTCATTTAATTATAAAGTAATAAAATGTGTATTTAATAAATTACTGCTTCATTAATGATTATATTATTAATTAATAGATATTCCACTTGTTTCTGTCTAAGTATAGCCCATTAATTTTAATATATAAAATAAAACAAATACGCATACATTTTTTTTGTAAAAAAGAGATCTATCTTTTATTAATCATTTTCATTCCAATATTAAAATAAATATGGTTAATTAAAAAGATTTAAAAATAA
Organism: Epiperipatus broadwayi; assembly: GCA_028023455.1. Lineage (NCBI taxonomy): Eukaryota > Metazoa > Onychophora > Udeonychophora > Euonychophora > Peripatidae > Epiperipatus > Epiperipatus broadwayi. Next base: position 5,214,680 of record JAQFVV010012414.1, on the reverse strand, counting down.
AACAATTATGTGGTTTAATATATATATATATTGTAAGATTAGCTTACAATCCGGTTCAAACATATCCTTATATGTCTACAGTACTAAACTAAACCCATGAAAAAAAACAAATTGAAATAATAGATTATGTATGTAATATCACTTTTCTATATGCAAACACATACACACACTTGACGTTTGTTTTAATAAGTACCAAATCAAAATAATGTTGAAATGAAGTTAGGTTATAACATATTCTTTCTAACAATGTATTTTTTATATCCCTCTCAAATGTAATAATATATCTCACTTCCGCTATTGTCATTATTTCATTGCAATAATCTGATTCGCAAGTCAAAACTTTTTATAAAGAATAATGTTTCTTAAGTTTTATTTGTGCTACTTTACCCTTCAAAATAACTTGTTTTGTTAAAACAATTTCTTTTTGGTCATTAATTACAACAATAAGATCTTAGGATTTTTATTAGATATATCTAATATTAAAAACTTTACTCTTTTATTTATCTTGAGTTATTAAACAATTAATAGTGAGGTGGCATATACCTACTCCTAAGATAATGCCTAACTACTTTACAATAATAATAATAAAATTTAAAATATAATATTTTATTAAAATAAAATACATAGAAATTTAATTTAGAATAAAATAATAATCTCCTAGAATATCATTTAAATATCAGAAGTGAAAAAAGGATTTTATAGCCACTCAGGTTATCCTATTAACAATGCATAACAACTCTTATTCTTATCATACTGAAATAAATAATATAAGAATTGAATTTATGATGGATAATAAATAAACATGTAATAATTTTACCCCCAAAGCAGTCTTCTTTTAATAATTAAAATTGAATTATAGTGATCATTTGTGATTATTAAAATGAATAAATATTTTATTATTTAGATGCATTCTTCACATATATAGACCATTATAACAAAGTGATTACTATTTTTATTTTCTGTACATGTAGTCGAAACAACTAGAATCAAATATAATTGTTTCATTAACTGTATAATATTAAGATTTCTGGATAAATCATATAATGTTAAGATTTTTTAATAATTCATTTGCGATGAGAAGATATTAAAATCAAACACAAAAATTTAGCAATGAAATATACTTTTTATTTATGCAACAAGAATAATTTCATAACAATACTTTTGTAAATGTGCAGTCTTAAAATAAGCTGTTGAAATACAATGCTATACATTATTACAGCAGTGAAGAAATACAATTTCACAAGTTTGCAGTTTATGGTAATAAACAAATCAATTTATAAATTAAATTGTAACTATTTTAACTTGTCTGACTAATATAAGTTTTTAACATGTATATTATTACAATAAGCATTGATTTTTCATGACTGATAAAATATTTTATTAACTTAAGCATTATTACAAAAAGTTCAACATTTTTTATATTAATCACAGTATAATAAAATTTCAACAATGTATGCATCTTAATAACAATCATGGTTTACCAATCAGCAATGACTTGATGCTTAAGATATTGTATATTATGTATTTTGGACTATAATGAAAGTTTTAAAAATGAAATAAAAGAACTATCAGTTTTATATTTTGTAATGTTGGCAAAGCACAGCAAAAGAAATCTACATACCAGAACCAGCTGTAATCTACACTAAGAGTGATCAAGAATCTAACTTCAAAAAATATGCTACTCTTCACAAGTCAACAACAATGTCAATGGTCATAATAATAATGAAGTCATGCAGCACACCACACATGGCTACATACAAAATATGATTCATCCAAGAGAAAAAGATAAATAAGGCAATGAATCTAATGATGCCACAAATATTAAAGTGCACCTATATTTTGAGGGCAAATAAAGATGTTAGAACTTTTGCCTCCTAACATATGGCAAAAGTGAGAATGAACCACCATAAATATTGATAACCATAAAGACTGTCTCAAACAAAGCATTTACGCAAAATATAAAATACATTATATATATATTACTAAAGGAAAAAATACCATCATAAAAAAAAGAGATAATGCTAAGTCTCTTTATAAAATACATGTGCTAATAAAATAATAGCATCAAGAGAGAGGCACAGCTTGAATCTCTTGGAAAATATAATGGCAAGATAAGCATAAACAATAAACAAGATAGAGAATTATGTTTTAATCTCCTAACAAATGTAATATTTATTACTTGATGTATAAAATAAATGTGATCAAATAAATTATGGCCTAAAATAAACAGTGACATAAGAATATACAACATTCTCACTGATTTTCCATAAATATCTTTATTTCAGGTGGATAAATTACTCATAATATCATATAAAGCAATATTATTAAGATAATATAATACTAATAAAATAGTAAACACTCTATAAAATGCTGAATATTACAATTTACAAATAATGCATTAAATATTACAGAAAAAAGATATAACAGAATAAAATATATAATAAATTACAAAGAGCATAAAATTATCATTTAACATTATACCCAGTTTGCCAAAATTAAATTATTAATGTCCTTTTTCCTAGTGATTTCACCAGTTATTAGGATACAGTTCAGCAAACATATATATTTTCTCCATTTGTTGAAATTACAAAAAATTAGAATATTAGATGCACAGCATTCATAATTACTTTTATATAAGAGATTTTTTTAAAATATAAGCACACAAAAATATTAATGAAAATTCCGTTTTGTGAAAATATCTTTTTTTTAAAACAAATAAGGCATTAACAATTTATGCTGTAACAATAATTTTACCTTTTTTTTCTTCTGGAAATATATAGTTTAATATTGAGGTCTAAGAGTAAATATTCTTAAAAAATAAGCAGGTTTATTTAGAGAAAACAGGATTTAAATACTCATTGTAGCACTAATAATAATAATAATGAAGAATATAATATAGTAGGTTTCAATGAAAGTTAATTGTATATAACTCAAATTATAATTCATTAAAAATATTTCACATTCCTCTTAAAGCATAAATATAGCTGTGTCCATTATTTTCCTAAGATATATTTAAATAATTACAGTAATAAAATTTTCAATAATAAGTCCATGAAAAAGGTATGATCTTTTTTTTAAACATGGTTGTGGACATAAAGCTTTTCCAATGAAAAATAAATTAATAAATCTTTTTTATATACTTTTGATACATTTTCTCTTATCAAATTTGCATAAGCATAAGTTGAAATATATGTGAGTGACCATCTTTTACTCAAAAAGCAATGATAATAAATAACTCATTGTGATAACCAATTAAAACGCTATTTTAAAATTAATACAAAAATTCTTCTATATAGGATTAAAATAGTTCATTCATTAAAAGAAAAATGAATTAATCCCAAAGAAAACCATCATTTAACTATAATAATATTGAAATTATATATTTCCAAAACATTACTGAAAACAAAACATTTTAAAGACTTTATGAGTAAATCTTGTAATTTTTCAACATTCTTTAAATACTGAAGTAAAACATTTACACATATTAAAAAAACTGCTATAAATATTGCAAAACATATGTCTTTAACAGCCTTATCCTTAATGTATAAGAAATACTAAATTTAGAATAAAATTTATTATAAACATAAAATTAAAGTTCTAAAAAAGTTATTGTGCAAGTGAAGCAAGCTATATATAATTCCCATGGCATGTTAGTATTAAATAAATACCATTCAACAATTGCAGATAAATAATTATTTAAATTTTCCATTCTCTTTTCCTTTTAAAACTGTTGACTTTATATTTCCCAGTAGACAGTAGATTGAAGTTTTAGTACCTGCATTAGAAACTTTTAAGGACACATATATCTGAGTAAAAATAAAATTGTTTAAAAATAATTAAATTTATGATTAATTCTGCAATTAATTAGAAAAGAAATAAGTTTCTCTTCTTCCTGTGTATTCTTTCCTTGTGTGTGTGTGTGTGTGTGCAGACTATTTTAGGGTGTATATTTATACCCCCATCATATAATTGATGTGATTGGTTGAAAATTGACATTTTAAAATCACCATCTTTTAACCTCTTCTATTAATGTTTTAAAATTAATTTGGTATCTAGGGAATCAAACTAAAAATAGAAACAGTATACAATAACATCTTAAAAATACTTATTTCTGAAATTAAAATTATTATAATGAAATAAAAATAAAATATTACAATATAAATTGTATTGCTTTGAACATAATAATACCTTACTTTTTATAATATTTCTAAACTATAGTAACTAAGTTAAAAACTTGTCAGAATATCTTTATTATTTTAATTAAAATATTTAAGAATGATATTTAAATATTATGAACAAGGAAGAGAAAACTAAAATTAATATAAAAAGTAAGCACAATCACATACATTCTTCTAATTTTTTTTAACTAAAAACTAACAACTTTTTAATAGTAATAAATTAATTATATTTTTTTAATTTTAATAGCTTAACTTTATTTACAGTAATTTAGTGTTTACAATATTAGCATGAACAAATAAACTTTTACTAATAAATACTTTAGACAGAAATGCCTTACTATAAGCAGGCAAATTAAGTAATAATATCTAATATTAAAGATTTAGACCTAAGTATTATTACAGTTTAATTTAAACACTAAATTTTAAGACATTAGATATAATATGGACAAAATTCTTGCTTTTAATAGTTTTTAGCAATACATTATTTAAAAAATTGAAAATTAATTCCAGCTAAAAATAAGTTCAAATGAATATATAATAAAATATTAAAATGATTCTTAATAATAATTAAGCGTTATGAAAGTACTTAAAAGAAGTTATAAACTAAGTTGGAATTTAATTGTAAGGCCCTAATAAAATTAATTGACAATAAGCTCATATTATTTTTTATATACTTAGATAAATTAAATAACTAAGAGTTCAGATATACTGGCAAAATCTAAAGATAGCAATTATCTTATTAGCAGCAATAATTTTATTAGCACTTTACACATAATTTTTATATTGCTTGACAATACTTTGTAATTTTTGATTCCAATTTTATATACTTACAGTTATTCATTCTTTTCAGGAATGGGTTTAAGGATGTGTGCATTATAGGTACTTATTTTTTTCTTTGATTTATATTGTTTTATCATTACTTTTTCACCTACTCTAATTATAATGGGATGTCTAATAATTACTATTTTTATTTTACATTTTTTAATAATAACTATCAAGAAGAATATAATATCATCAAATTGTTTAAGTTAAACTAATCTTTATAAAAATAATATTCATTTTATATTTAATCTGAACATTTATTAGCAAGGTTTCACCAGCATTAAATAGTTTAAATAAAATATATTGTACAAAACCTATTTGCATTTTTAGAAGATTTAAAACCACTGAATTTCTACCAACATTGTCATTACAACACCTAATGCCTTTCATTTTACAACTATCATGTTCTGGTAATACCCTGTAGCTAGCTCTTCATGCTTAATACTATTTTTATTTTAGTATCAAAGATTCTTTATAGGCCTGTGATTATTTTTCACAAACTAATATTCTGCTCTTTTATAACTTTCATTTCTTGAATCTTTTTATGAACAGTATCAAATTTATCACCCATCTTCATATTTTATAACAAATCATGAATATACTTCTTTTGTTCTATTACAAATTTGCTATTTTGCTCCATTATATTATTACTTTGCTCTAACTCTTTATCTGGCAATATGTGTAACTTCTAATTGCAATCCAGAAAGTCTTTCCGAACCTGCTTAACATTCTTTTCAAGATAAAATGAAAAAAAAAATCATATCATGCACTTCTACTCTTGACTGTTGTACACATTCTATTAATTCCTGCTTTACAGGTTGCAGACTGATACTAATATGAGATTGAATGCTATTATCAATTTGAATCAATTAGCCTGCATGCTCTCTTTATATTTCTCTATTTCTATAATTAAATTGTTTCTCATCAATGAGTCTAAATTTTGAATCTAATTCAATATTAAATTGTTTCACTATACTATACAATTTTATTGTACCTTTATACTTTTCATCTTGTGTAATTTCAATCATATGTTATGATAACTTTTCATTTGTTTCACCTAATTTTAGTTCCAAAGTATTTAATTTGTAATCGGAATCAGTTTGATATTTGATTGGACATTTTTTAATATTTTGCAATTTCTCATCTCAGTCATGTTTTGCTAACCTGCAACTTAATTTCATATCATCAATATGTTGATTAAAACAGACACTGTTTAAGATTATTCCTAAGTTGTTCTCATGACTACAATTCTACCTTCCCAATACTCCTGAAAAAATTCAATTTTACTTTTTAAAACTTCCTTCATTTTTCTTATCTCTTTATGAAATTTCTCCTCAGTACTTTAAAACTTATTTTCTAAATATTCTCTCATTTATTTTTGGAGATTTTTAAAAGATTTCTTTTTAGTGTCAAATCTATTCTCAAAAGCCTCTCTCATTTCCTTTTGGAAATTTTCATGATTCCCTTTGAGCATCAAATCTATTCTCAAAGTTTCTTTCATTTCTAAAAAAAAAAAAAACATTTGCTTTAATGAAACTAAAAAATAGATTATTTCCCTTGGGTCTCTCCACAATTAGAAACTTGAGGAATAAGAGATACCAACATCAGGTTTGAATCTCGATTTATGTTTTGTGTATAAAGAAACAAAAAATTTTGGATCTCTCCCAAATCAATTAAATTATCTGTATTTTGTTTTAAAACTATAGCAATTAATTTTATAATGTTAATTTGAAAACTTTAATAAATCATTTCCATAAATATCCAGTTATCAATCTACAAACCTCCATTAACCAAAATATCCAAAAACAAACAATGATAAATTTTAATGCATTAACTATTCCCAATCTTACAGACCACATAATGCACTACTTTTAAAAGGACTTCTCAATACATTAATCTTAACTACTATGTTTTAAAACATTATATTTTAACTATAACCTTTAAATAATATTATCATTCTCACCAGAATTTTTTTATATTATTGATAATTTACTAGAAAATAATTAAAGTATTTATTATCACTTAAAGAGCACAGCACTTTGTAAAATATCACTTTAATTTTTTTTGATCAAATGATCAAATGGCTACAATAATGTAAAATATTAAAAATGCATAGTTATTTTATTGTGGCAACTGTTTAAGATCATAAATACATACAAGTACTGAACAATAAGATATTTTAATATACTATATTAATCAATCAATACTGATACTACTAATTGATTGGGCTACAATGTTGGAAATCCAAAATTATGGCCCAAAAAGAAAGATGACAATCTGTTTCCTCCAGATGATCATTTGTACCTTATAATTGATCAAAGGCTCGTAAGTTGGGTACCAATATTATAACCCAAAGTTTTATGGGAACTTATGAAAAAATGATCAATAATTTCAGCTAAGTAAATGGCAACATATTGGCTAGACTCAGTGAGATTTCATATATATGATATATACTATAGTGAAAAGAGCTATTGGGGTACAAATAATAATGACTAAGCATTGTAAATATATTAATCAACATATTAAATTTTTAGAGGAGAAATTTCAGCTCACTTTGACAAAATATAAATGATCTTAATATTGAAAGCATGTACCAAAGAGTAATAAGATTATAACATATTATTTCTAATGATATATTTTTAATACCCCCTCCAATATAATAAAATATCTCACCCAAATATACTCATCATTTCATTGCAATGACCTGATTCACAATTCAAAACTCTTGATAAATAATAATAATGTTTCTTAAGTCTTATTTGTGTCACTTTTACACTTCAAAAATAATTTATTTTGCTAAAACAATTTTTTTTGGTCATTAATTACAATAATAAGATTTCAGGGTACTCTATTAGATATTTTAATATTAAAATTTTCACACTTTTATATATTTGTTAGTTATTAAACAATGAATGGCATCCTAGTGAAAATATGAGGAATCATACTTTTACCTCTAAGAGAATATCTACCTAATTTAAATAATAACAAATGTTAAAAGAAAATATTTTAGTTAAATTAAAATACATAGAAACTCTTAATTTATAAGAAAATAATATTATCCTAGGGTAGCATTCAAATATCAAGGGTGCATAAGGGATTTTATGGCCACTCATGATATCTTATTAACAACATGTACAATTTTTTTTCTTATAAAGTTGAGATAAATAATTCTAGAATTAAACCTATGATGGATAATAAATAAGAAGATAATAATTATATCACAAAAGAAGTCATCTTTTAATAATTGAATCTGAATTATAGTGATCACTTTTGATTAAGAAAACAAATAAATATTTTATTTGTTAGATGCATTCTTCACATCTATAGACCATTATAACAAAGTGCTTATTATCTTTACTTTATATGTATGTACTCTAAACAACTAAAATCAAATATAATTGTGTCATTAATCATACAATGCTAAGATTTCTGGGTAATTGTTAGGTAATTGAGAGGTAATTAAGATGACATATTAAAATTGAACAAAATTTTAACAATAAAATATAACATTTATATACACAACAAGAAGTATAATTATAAATTTATTTTAAATGCACATTATTATATTAAGTAATATTTACTAAGGCTGTAACTTCAACAATATACATGTGATGTACTGTGACTTCCCCTTAAATGGAGTCAGGAATCTCTCAGCAGCTATGCCCAGAGAAACCTGTTAGCCACTTTACCTTCCTTTTCCATTGCCCACCCTAAGTTTTCCCAAAATCTGCTCCATCCCATTTCCGCAACATAATCTTTATCATCTCCATGACCTTCATATCTAAATCCCCCTTATTTTTTCCCAAACCTAGCATAAAAACCAATAACTCACTTTTTGTATAATCACTTTGTTCATATTTAACCTTTCATAACTTCATTATTTGTACTCTTTCTGCTTCCAAAGATTTACATTGAAGTAACAGATGCCTAATATTTTCTATGCCTTCTTTACACAACTTGCAGACTAAATCACCCATATTTTTCCATTTATGTGTATATTCCCTTGTTGCTAAAGATCCCATTCAAGCCTTAAACAATAAACTACTTTCCTCACTATTATCATAAATTAACTCACACCCAATGTTCCATTTACTTTTATATATATTTAAACTCATTTTACTCTCCATACTAGTTCTCCACCTCTCCAATTCCCTATTCTTTATTAATGCATCTATTCTTCTATCCCACTCCTTCCTACTATAACACTCAACAATCCTCCTAACACAATCATTCCATCTTTTGTACAAGTATACAGACATAACTTCTTTATCCAAATCTTCTGCATACCACATTACCTTTCTCACCCATCTTGTTGGCTGCCCTTTACTTGTAACCCAATTAAATACTATTTTGGCTATTCTTTTATTATCCATAAACTGCAATCTACCGAACATTTTCAATTTGCTTTTTGCATCCCTCATATAAAAACTTGACCATCCCATTTCTCCTTGAATTGCCTCTTTTGCTGTCCACACCTCAGCATCTAATGCATGTCTTCCTACTTCCCTTTGTGCTGTTTCTAAGCAATCTAATACCCCTTTACTAACACATAATGCATCATTGCCATATGTTAACCTTGCTATTGCTACTCCCTTCCATACAATTCTAGCTACATCATATTTATTATATGAAAACAGTGTTAATTTCTTTATCAATCCCTTTCTTTTCTTTGCTTCATTTATCAATTTTTTCTCCCATTCATCCAAGCAATATTTCTTATTACTCGAGATGATTCCCAAATAACTATATCTATTCACCACACTTAAGTTTATATCCCCCAATAAGAAATCTTTGTCTTCTCTTTCCCCAGTATTCACCATCATTATATTTGATTTTTTTTTACTAAATTTAATCCCCATATCCTTACCCACCCTTGTGCATGTCCTCAGCATAACTTCCATATCTTCTCTTCTTTCTGCACACAAAAAGACATCATCCGCAAAAAAAGACCGGACAAGGTATATACTCTCTTGCCACCTGTTAACGGTATCTCTATCCCTCTTCCTAGTCTTTCTATTGCTCTCTCAATTTCACTCAAATACAACATGAACAAAATAGATGACATAGAACATCCTTGCCTCAGTCCCACCCCATTTTTAACTTTAACTGATTCTATATCCCCTAATTGATATGTATAGTAATTATTTTCATATAATTTCTTAATAACACCCACTAAAGCTTCATCCATTCCCAGATTTGCTAAACTTATCCATAATCTATTTCTATTCACTCTATCATATGTCTTCTCTATATCTATAAAACTCATATATAACTGTCTACCTGAATTTCTACTCATATCTATAAGTTGTGTAACTACAAATAAACTATCTCCTATATGCCTATCTGACCTAAAACCTCCTTGCATTTCCCCCAACTACATTATTTTCTTCCATCCATTTTGCAACTCTTCCAGCCACCATGTATGAAAAAACTTTATATAAAGCTGATGTTACTGCTATTGGTCTATAATTATTTAACTTTATATGACCCTTACCTTTTCCTTTAAATAATAATCTTACTCTTGTATTACTCCAACTACCTGGAAAAACTCTCTTTTGTGCCATCTTATTAAAACATGATAGTAACTTTACTTTTGCCCTATGCCCCAAATTCATTACCATCTCTGCTGCCCATCCATCTAATCCTCTTGCCTTACCACTTTTCAATTTCTTCCCTGCCTCATTCAGTTCATTTTCTGTAAATATAATATTCCCATTACTATATGCTTTCATATTTTCTATCCCTCTGTCCTTCACATCTAACATCTTTTCTATATCCATTACATAACTATTCAATATTCTCTCTAATTCTTCTCTAGAGCTACACTCTATTCCCTCCTCATCCAGTAATACTATCTCTCTCTCCCCTAAATTTCTCCTTTTAATGTAATTCCAAAATTTTTTACTCCCATCTCTTCCACTTTTATTAACATCATCCAATAATTTACTATTTAGTTTCATTCTCTCTCTATAATTATCTATTTTAGCTAACTTCTTCTTTTCTAAGTACTTTAACCATTTAGCATTAATATCTTTTTCACTTTCTTTGTTCTTAATAGCACACTTATATTCTCTGCATGCTTTTTTCCTCTCTTTTACACTTTTACTAACTCTCATTTTTCTATTACTTTTATTTTTCTGAATATTCTCACCTAAAACACTATTTGCAACTTTTTCTATTTCATCACACCGGTTTTCATACTCATTTCCAATCAACTCTTCCATGGTTTCTTCAATTTGTATTTTATACTCTTCTAATTTATTCTTATCATTTACTCTCTATCCACATCTTTCACTATTATTTCTACTTTTATTCTTTTTTTTTCCATCACATTACAAACCATTTCAATTACAACAAAATTATGATCACTATTACATACTTTCTCTTCATTATCAAACACCTTAGTTTTTCATACTTTATTCATTCCCTCTTTCTCTACCAATATATAATCTATTATGTAGGATATATTATTCCTAGACCATGTATATTGTCCTTCGTAAATATTAGATAAGTTTTCAATGCTCAAATTTACTCTCTGACAAAATTTCTTCAAAATCTGTCCATTCTTATTATCTACATCATCAATTTCTTCAATATGCCCATTCATAACTCCTATAACCATTATTCTCTTCCCCTTTTCTTTAAAACTCTGTATATCCTTAACTAGGCACTCATATATGCTATTGTTCCACTCCATTATAGTTTGACTATCTCCAGTAGCTATATAAACTATAGCCACCATCTTGTTTTCCCAACCCTATTTCAATCCACATATGTTCTTGGCATTTAAACATCTGAAAAATGTGAAGGTAGGGACCTCTACAGGTCTTAACCACAAGCTTACGCTATGGTTAAGACCTGTAGAGGTCCCTACCTTCACATTTTTCAGACATATATACTTGAGGTTACAGCCTTAGTAAATATTACAAGAATTATCTAAAAATGACAATTTTGGAAATCTACAGGCTTAAAATGAGCTGTTTACATATAATGCTATACAATCTTATTGCATTGAAGAAATACAATTTTACAAGTTTACAGTTTAAACAAATAATTTTATGAATTAAATTGAAATTAACTATTTTAACTTATCAGACTGATGTAAGTTTTTTGACATGGGTATTATTACAATAAGCCGCACATTTTTTCTGACTGAAAAAAAAAACAAACTTTTATTAATTTAAGCATTATTACAAGAAGTTCGACATTTTCGCACATTGATCACACTATATATAATATTATCCCAATAATGAGTATATCTTAATACCAATCATGCCTTACCAATCCAGCAATGACTTGATGCTTAAAATAATGTATATTATTATTTTGGCCCAATAATTATGATTTTAAAAATTTAAGTAAAAAAATTATCAGATTTATATCCTGTATTGCTAGCAAAACACAGCAAAACAGATCTAATCTATACTTAGAATTCCCAAAAGTACAACCATATAAGGGATGATACTCTTCACAAACAGATAATATCAATTTCCATTATAATAATGAAGTTATGTGGTACACCACACATGGCTACATACAATATATGATACATCCATAAGGAAAAGATAAATAAAGTGATGAACCTAATGATAGCTTGAACTCAAAAGAGCACATACATTTTGAGAGCTAATAAAGATGCTCGAATCAATGACCCTTAACATATGTAAAAAATGAGAATGAACCCTTATAAATATTAGGAACAATAAGGATAAAACATTTATGCAAAATATGAAACATAAAAAGTATATATAATATTCATGAAAAAATACCTTCATACAATAAAGACAATGCCCCAATCTCTTTATAAAATACATTTACTAATACAATAATATCATCAAAAGAGATACACAGCTACTATCTATTAGAAAAAAATAATGGCAAGATAACTATAAACAAGATATACTAATGCTACAATGTCCTAACAAATATAATAATTATTAATTGATGAATAAAACCAATGAAAAACTTACTTGTCAAATCTTACCTAAAAAATATGGCCTGAAATAAAAAATAAAATAAAAATACACAACTTGCTCAATGGTTTTGGATAAACATCTTCATTCAGAAAGATAAATTACTAATAACATCATATTACACAATGTTTTTAAAATGATATAATATTAAAATAATATAATATTAATTAAGTGGTAATTACTTTGTGAACTTCTGGATATTACAATTGACAAATAATGTATTAAATATAACAGACAAAAAGGTATAATATAACTGAATAAAATACATAAAAAATTTAAAAAGGTATAGAATTATCATTTAACATTACACTGTTTACCAAAATTAAATTATTAATATGTTTCTTCCTGGAGATTTTACCAGTTATGAGGATACAGTTATGCAAACACATAAATTGTCTCCATTTGTTGAAATCACAATAAATTAAAAGATTAGATGCATACAATTCAGAATTAATTTTACATAAGAGATTTCCTTAGAACATATGCACACAAACATATTAATGGCCATTCAGTTTCATGAAAATAAATTTTGAAAACAAATAAGGTGCTAACAATTTATGTTATGAAATTAAATAAAACTTTTATTTCTTATTCTGAAAAAATATAAGTTAATACTGAGGTATAGGAGCAAAAATTTTTTAGAAAATAAGCAGGATTTAGTAGAGAGAGAGGAGGATATAAATTTACATTGTAGCACTAAGAATAATAATGATGTATGTAATAATGTATGTTCCATTGAATGTTACTTGTATATAACTCAAATTATAATTCATTAAAAATATTTCATATTCCTTTTATAACACAAACATAGAAATTTTCATTATTATTTTTTCTAGGTTAAAAATTTAGTTTCCATTATTTTATCCAAATTTATTTAAATAATTATAACAAAAGTATAATATTATTTTCTCCTAAACATGAATATGGCCATAATGATTTTCCAATGAAAAAGTGGATTAAAAGTATATACTCTTATTTTTCTCCTTTACTTTCTTTGAATTTCTTCATGTATTCATATATATTGCTTATAATACCTTCTTTCATATACACTTTAATGCAAAAAAAGTTTTTTAATAAAACTTCTTTATTTTCCTGATAGTTTCCACTGCCAGCATTCTTCATCAGAGCGTTATCAATTTCCAATGTAGAGGACATTGATAATGTCTGATAAAGACTGCTGGACAGTAAAAACTGTGAGGAAAATAAAAAATGTAGAGGAAATTGATAATGCTCTGATGAAGACTGCTGGACAGTTGAAACTGTCAGGAAAATAAAGAAGTTTTATTATTATTTTTTTTGCATTAAAGTGTATATGCGAAAAATTATTATAAGCAATATATATGAAAATATAGATTAATAAATCTTTATTTTACATATTTGAAATAAATTTTCTCTTATCAAGCTTGCTTAAGCTAAAAGGTAAGCAAGTGATTGTCTTTTTAATCAAGCAGCAATGATAATAATATAATAAGCAATTATAATGTCATTTTAAAATTAATACAATGGTTCTTTCTAGGATGAACATAATTCATTCATTAAAAAGAAAGTGCATTTATCCCAGAGAAAACAGTTATTTTACCATAATAATATTGAAATTATATATTTCAAAAATATTATTGAAGACAAAATATTTTAAAGACTTTGAATAAATCTTTAAATCTTCAACATTCTTTAAATATTAATGTAAAAACATTTAGACATATTAAAGAATCACTGTAAATGTTGCAAAACATATATCATTAACAGCCTTTTTCTTAAAATATAATAAATATTAAATTTAGATTAAAATTTATTGTAAGCATAAAGTTGAATATCACAAAAAGTTATTATGCAAGTGATGCAAGCTATATATAATTCCCATGACATGTTAATATTGAATAAATACAATTCAACAATTGCAAAGAAACCGAGAGGTCATCACACCCACCTTGCAAGCAAGTAGTTGGTTGCAGACTGGTGTGAGTTCATGTCCTGGCCAATGCTATGACATATGAAAAAAAAATTAAAAAAAAAACAATTGCAAAGAAATAGTTATTTAAATTTTCCATTCTATTTTTCTTTTAAATCTGTTGACTTGGAATTCTTAATAACTTTAGTTTAAAGTTTTGGTACCTAAATTAGAACATGTTTAATGACATGTATTAATAAGCAAAAATAAAATTGTTTAAAAATAATTAAACTAATGATTGATACTGCAATTAATTATTAAGGAAATAAGGAAGTTTTATTCTCATTGTATGTGTTCTTTCTCTGAGGGTGCACATTCTCTTTCAGTCTCTATATTCATACCCCCAATTTTGTGGTTGATTTAGTTGAATGAAAGTTGACATCTTTAAGTCATGATTTCTTGACTTCTTATATTAAAGTTTAAAAATTAATTTGATATCTGGGAATCAAATTAAAACTAGAAACTCATTAGCATACAGTATAGACAGTAATAAAAATGTAACATATTAAAAAAGATTTATGAAATTAAACTTATTATAATAAAATGAAAATAAAATTTTACAGTATAAATTATATTGTTTTCAGCATAATATTACATTACTTTTTAAAACAATTCTAAACTATAGTAAATACTTAGAAGTTCACTAGAATACCTTTATTATTTTAATTAAAATACTTAATAATGGTATTTACATATTATGAACAAAAAAGTGCAAACTAAAATTAAAATAAAATGTAAGCATAATCACACACATTCTTCTAAGTTTAGTAGTAATAAACTAACTCTTTATCTCTTAATTTAAATAGATTAACTGTATTTATACTAATTTAATGTTTATGATATTAGCATGGTCAAATAAACTTTCACTAATAAATAATGTAGACCAAAATGTTTTTTATAAGCAGGAAAATTAAATAATATCTCTTATTAAAGATATAGAATACTGCAGTTTAATTTAAACACTAAATTTGAAGACATTAGAGATCATATGAAAGTATTTTTAGCTTTTAATAGCTTTTAGCAATACTTTATTATTAGACCGAAATATATTCTGGTTTAAACAAATGAAATTTAATTCCAACTACAAATAAGTTGAAATCAATATATTAAAATGATTATTAATAATAATTATGACTTATAAATGTGCTTAGAACAAGTTATAAATTAACTTAGCATTCAATTGTAAAACTTTAATAAAATTGTTATTATTTACTTTTATATTTAGATAAATTAAATAACTGCGTATTTACTTTTACTGGCAAAAGTTAAAGCTTAATATATATATATATATATATATATATATATATATATATATATATATATATATATATATATATATATATATATATATATAGTCAACATTTAGATAATCCCAATATAAATAACATTCAAGAATTTCAAACTGTTGTCAATGTAAACTCCTTTTAGCAATAGAGGTGAAAACCCACTCTATTAATGGTCCCATATATTTATATAGACACTAAATCATTAATTCTCAGGGGCACAATGGCCACCCATTACTCCATACATAAATCCAATTGCAATATTTGAATAACAAAAAAAAAAAAAAATACCAGCTTTTTAAAATAAAATCAATATAAAAAAAAAACAAATAATTGTCAAAATTTTTTTTTCAAAAATATTTAAAAATGTTTAGGCTTTAGTGTGTATATATATATATATATATATATATATATATACTAATACACTTATTGTTGAGATATTTTTTTACTATAATAGATTTATCTTTATCATCACAATTTTTTTCCTTTTTTCATTTTCTTAAAATTAAACTTGGAATTTCCAACTTTGTATTTCCATGATTTTTTTTTGAATATTTTACTATCATCTTCAGAAAGCAAAAGCAACTTTTAATTAGCAGAAACAAATGTCTCTTAGTATATAAGCACATGACAAAAATATGTTTTTGTTTCCATTGTCATCCTTGGGCGCTTAACTATAAGACAGCATTTAATAATTTCACTATTGATAAATTACATTTTAGAAGCATCCTAGTAAATTCATTTTTATTTAGAAGTTTATATCATGACAAGAATAGAAGTATTGCTAAAAAGAAATTATTAGCTGTATGAGTTTTTTTATATGTGTAGTTATTATCAAATTGTATAAGCCCTATGTTTATATATAGACAATGAAGGCATAAACATTGAGTGAAAGAGCATAATTATTTTATGAATGATTGAATGGGTGAACTATATGTTTTCTTTATATCACCTTGTTGATGCCTGGAGTAAACATGTACATCTATTTGAAAGTCAATGTTCTTATATATGAAAATTGTATTCTTTAATGCTAATTACAGATTGTTTTTCTGTTTACTCACAGTCCATTTGTAAACAGATTATCAAAATAATTTCGTAATTACAAAACCTTAGTTGAATATAGTTAGTTATAGTTTTTTTTTCTTTACAACCATGTATTTTCTTTTTTATTTAACTATATATACACTGAACTTCTTTTATGAGCAAATAATTTCAAATTTATTTATACATTCTTTACTTTATATATTTATATTCAATTTTTTAAAATGTAGGTTTAAATTCTTTTGTACTATTCAAAAATGTAGAATTTGTAAATCTGACTTATCCACAGATTAAGAAATTAAAAATAAATCACCTCAGAGGATTACCTAGGTTCTTAAATATAATAACTATATAAATAAAATATTATATCCTTTTAATTTATTTATTATATACAAAACTTATTGTCCTTAAAAATACATATCCATATTAAAATTCAATGTATTTGATTGAATATTTATTAATTATATAATGTTATAATTATCACCATTAGAAAAAATACTTGCTTAATTTTATAGGTATTTAATTACTTTTTACTATTTCTTATACAGTTCTTAATTAATTAAAACACTCATTGAGCTCTATGATTTCAAATGAATCAACCCGTGAGTGCCTTTTTATTAATGTTTTAAGATGTAGGCTTTAATATGTTTACTCACAGAGGACATAATTAAAATTTTTTAATGTTTGAGATGATTTGATATATATATATATTATAACGGTCAGAGTGTATAAGAGTCTTACCATATCTGCCATATAGGGCACCACCAGGCCATTTGAATGGGCACACGTGCCATTACAATATATATATATATATATATATATATATATAAGGTTTTCATTGTTATATTATTAAATAAAGTTGTTTTTGGGTTAAACCATATGTTATTTTTGATTACTTCACAACATTTTATTGATATAACATCCACCATTATTAAGGTTAACTTTTATTAAAAAAGCCAATTGGTTTAAATAGAGCTGATGAAACACAATGCCTTATGAAGACCACTTATTTTATCTTTTTCTTGTAATATAAAGTTGAAATCAATTCAGTGAAGATAATAAACATTTTGTTAATTTACATTCTGAATATTGAACTATTTCACACTCAGGCTTATTCTTTACCTAACACTCAATCTCATTACTATTTAAGATCTAATAGTTTTTTTTTGAAAAGTTCACCTTGACAATGGTGGATGCTATATTATCAAAACATTGGAAAATAATCAAAAATAACAGGTTTAACCCCAAAACTACTTTATTTATATATAGTTGTAATAATTAAAGTGCAAAGGGACAAAATCAGTTTCTTTTTGATTGAAGAATATAATACAGACAATCAGAGAATAAATTTGTTAACAGTATTTTAAAAAATGCTAAAAATAAAGCCTAAGTAATAATGTGTACTATAAAATATTTCCGTCCTGCACTATATGTTCTTGTATTTTTGAAAATATAAGGTTACATAATGAAGGTAAAATCCTTTGTGAATTATGATTGATTTTAGTGGTTCATTTATATATCAGACTTCTAAATATATTGGTAAGCTGTTACAAGAGTTTGTAGGATTTGGGAAATACTATTGCTTCATCTTTTGAATTTGTAGATAGAATAAAAAATATAGTCATTAATGAGAATGTTGGTTATTGTTTCATTAGATATAACAGAAATGTATGGTTTATTGATAGAGTGAATTCCATAAAAATAATTGGATATGCATTAAAAAGTAAAGGTGTTTGTAAATATGTGATATAATTTATTAGTATTGATCCTTTAAATTTTTTTGATGACATTGTTGCTTTTTTTGAAAGTGGATATTATAAAATGCCTAAAGATTGGCCTTTGGGTTTGCTTGTTGTTGCACAAGTTTGCCATTTTGTTATGTCTACATATGAAAGTAGTATTGTAAATATGTGATCTTTCAAAGATATTAAAATTTACAAAAAGTATGTGGATGATGATTTTGTTTACAGAAATACTAATATTATAAATTGCTTGTAAAAGAGTTAAATAATTTGAATGGCTTAAAATGGACTATTGAAAAGGAACAGGACAAACGTATGAAGTATTTGAATTTAATTATTACAAGAGATAATAGTATGGCAAGTTATAAATTAATAATCAAACCATTGCAAAAAAGAGGATACATAAATTGTAAATCAAAAGTACCAATTATGCATAAGATGGTAAGTTATAGATCTTTTTTGTTTCATAATGAAAATTATGTCATTACCAGTGTGATAAATTAAATAATATTGAGATATTTGCCATGTAATTTCTTGAAGTTATTTATAAAACTGAGCAAATTAACAATATTTTATGTCAATTTAGAAAGAGTTGAAAGGAGTTGAAGATTGATAATTAAAAAATGGATATCTATTCCATATATTTCAAATGCTCAAGTGAAATTTTTTAAAGATATATATATATATATATATTGTGCCCTTGTCTGTAGGTCATAGGTAGGATAGAAAGGTCAATTATGAAAAAAATTTTAAATTTTAAGTAATATTTAGGTGATATAAAAGTAATAATAGTTTTGTAATACAATTTTAAGCTAAAATACCTAATAGATCATAGTGTAATAAAGTATTTTAAAAAGTAAACAGTTAAATAAAGTTTTAATATCATTGCTTATGGTTGTGAAAGCTGGCCATACAAAATAACACAGCTATAGATAGTTAAAATTATAGTAATGATTAGAATATAATATTTTCAGAATTAATAGATTAAATAAATGAAATATAATTTTATAGTTAGTCAAAATTAATAGGATATTTTTTATTAATAAACTTTGGGATGGTGAGAATTATATTTGGTCCTATAAGTTTCAATTTATTTTTCAAAATTTTAGAAAGTACATTAGTTTTGGTAATTTAAACCGAGACATAAATAAAAATTTATTATTTTATAAAGTAGATAGACACGTGATCGTATATTAAATGCCTTCACGCACACACACACTTGGTAGATAATAATAAAGTTTGTGAATTTAAAACTAGATATAATTGCCATCCATCATTAAAATTAAAAGTTAAAAATATTATATATTGTCTTAATAATTATTTTAAAGATCAAAAAAATAAGTTTATCAAGATATGATTTAATTTAATAATATTAAGTTAAAGTAATATTCCAGACATTACGTCATAAATATTTATTTAAAAGTACAGTTTATTATCCCAAAATAGAATGACTAATATTGTTCGCGCTAAAAACAATTATTGACCAATCAACGGATTTAAATTGGCAAGAAAAAAATCTAAGATAGACAGAAGCGGGAGACGGAATGTGAAAGTTGAAGAGGACGGTAACCTTTTTGAATTGCTTGTAACATCAAAGCTGAAAAAAGTAGTTTAAATTTATAAATTAATAATTATTCTAAAGTTAGTCTTTAACAGATAATATAATTTGTATCCAGAAAGATGAATTGCTAATTTTTACGTGATCTTACCGGTGGATTTATTCAAATTTGACCATTCATACTACAGTAAAGATGGAAATACCAAAAATAATAATAATTGAAATAATTATTAAAAGAAAAATGAATGAAAATTGTATAAGTTTTATTTTATACGTGCTCAACCAGAAACTAAGTCCTATAACTCTAAAAAATACAAAGAAGACGCTGTGTGAAAATACCAGAAAGAAAGTATTTACTATTGAGAAAATCTTATGACGAACATTTGTTTTATAAATGCTTAAAACTAAGTCATATTTCTCTATGAGAAAAATCATATTATGTGTTCAAATAAATATAAAGAAAATGAGGAAGAAAAATATGTTATGTTAAAGGAAAACATTAATTAAAAATATATAATTTCCAAAAGTAAAAAGCAGAAGAAAAGCCATAATTCTGTATAAAGTGCTATATGAATTTACTAAAAGGAAACCTGGATTTTATCTTATCATAGAAAAGAGGAAAAGATATTAAAATGGAAGAAATATTGTTTAAACAGATATAAAATTAATCACTAAAAGGAGAAAATGGATCCATGGAAATAAAGAAAAATTTATTGAATTTTCTAAAATAAAGTACAAGATGCATCGAGGGAAAACCAAGCGCGCGGGGGAAAAAGCTAGCAGACTATGTAATGGAGATCTCAAGAATAAGTGGGAGAATATGAAGAAAACTAAAGATCATCGTCTAAGAAGAATTAATAAACATAATTAAAATTTTAAAATAGAACATTAAAGGACTGCAGAAAATAAAGTATATTTTTTTTTATTTAGCTTTGCAAGGAACGATTTTCCAAGCGAGTGCAACAAAGATGTATCGTAAATATAATTTTAATATTTTTTTTTTATTGTATTTAAAGTATAAAATTGAATTAGCTTAGGGAAACATATAAACATAAATTTTATAATAGTTATATTTAAAAATATGAGCTAATGGAATGAGAGAAATATTAATAAATAAAAATGTGTGTATGGAAAATTTTAAATACCTACTAGAAGTCCTGGAATGGAGAAGTTTACAAATACGATCCAGAGGATAGAGATCGTTGGTAATTTTAATATTATTGGTAATATGTAATGTAATTTTTTTTATAGGTCATCTATTAATGAATGAGGTATGAACGATGTTAAAAGTTATAAGTACACATTTATCCAACATCAAACATATATTTGAGAGAGTAGTAAAACTTTAAAAATGTGCATGCAATAAATAATCTAAAATAATTAATAATAAGTAACATATTAATTATGTGATTCTTTTGAATTTTATATTGAAAATATCCAAATAGTTTAGAACAATAGAGATAGAAATGTACGAGAAGTATAGTAAAGAATTTTCTTAAGAATAGCTGTATAGTTATATTAAAAATGAATTTTATTATTATTAGCAAGGTAGACAAAGAATTTGTCGATGTAATGTAGAGATGAATCTGAAGAAATCAGTCAGATAGTGACTTGGGAGTACTGATATCAAAGGAAACCAAGAGGATGTTTTATTGAAATATAAGGAATGAAATATGGGGATCATAATAATTTGTGTGACCTCAGTATAGATAACTTTGCCCTATAACTGAGCACATATATTCTGGACAGTGTCTTTACATATCTTTGAAACTTTCTGATGTGATGAAGCTGAAGAAATAGCTTTAGCATCCTTCCAATATTAGAGGCAGATAGACAGATAAAAGTCACTCCTCTATGGCGTCCATAAATTCACTGTGCCATGATTGTTGAAGTTTTATAAAGGATAATATCTTGTTTATTTTGATCCAATGCATCTATATCTTCGCTATCTTGATTTCATGAAAATACATCGTCAGGGAGATAATTTTATAGAAATGATACATAAGATAGAAAGGAAGCTAGATAGTAGTTATGTAAGAATAGTTGTTTACTAGAGTAAAGTAGAATTGTATAAGTCCAAAGTGAAAGTATAAGTATTATAAAAGATGGAGAATCATATGATGTAATTTAAAAGAAAAAAGAACTTAAAACCTTAGAATTAAGTTTTAAAGCAATAATAAGGTTTTGGAATATTGCACGTGATATTTTAATAGAAGAGATTGTACGTTTGTGTGACGAAATGATTTAAAATGTATAGTAAAAAATGTGTATTTGTATATGGTGTGTGGATGACGATAATTGCTATATAAAGCTTGGGATAGGATCAATAATTTGACTAATAATTATTATATGATCGATGATAAAACTGAACATCAAACTGTCATAAGGATTAAATTCTGTAGGATTCCATACTAACAAGAATATAATTAGAATTTTGTAAATTTTGTATAATTTTACCTAAAAGTAAAGATTTTATAGAAATATAAACCTGCAATTATAAGGATATAAATGTCAATAGAAAATTTTAATAGATAGAAGTTTGTGTATTAAGCTAAGCTCAAAACATGTATCTGAAGATAATAATATTGTGAAATATATTTTTTTTTTGTAATTATTAATGGTAAAAGGGTAAAATAAAAATTAGATAATAATAATGTTAAGACATCAACGGGTAGAAATAAAAGAGTTTGTAATAAGTAAATAGGGATATCCGCTGTAAATAATGTACAAATTGTTACTTGTTATAATGTTAATAAATTGTTATAAAATTTTATTAGTAAGCTTTGTGTCTTGGTTGTTGTTTTTCCTACACATGAAATGCATGAAATCACAACGCACGTTTATAATTAAACATATTTAAGATTTTGCACAAAATAAATAAACATTAGAAATTTTAATAATTTATTTTATTTTATTTACATAATGAAATGAAAGAAGTATAATTAGAACAGATATGGTCATAACTTGATTGCCACAATACTTAAGTAAAATATATGCGAACGTTACCACATAACTTTTGATTATCGGATTGATAAATATTACCACGAAAATATTTAATACATCTAGAAAGAAAAGAGGATTGTATTACTCTATTATTGTCATTGTTATTATTAATTAGTTATTTATTACGTAGTGAACTATGACATAAAATTCCCTTATCATAGTTGACTATGGCAATATAAAATCAGTTTTAATTACAATTTATAAACCTGAGATTTGATTTAATTATTTATTTACTTATTGATTTATCTATTTGATTTGATATGATTAGATCAATTTAATTCTATTTTATTTAATTAATTTATTTTATGTGAGCTAGATTTTGTTTTAAAAATATTAAGATATGATAAAAGTTTTAAAAGTCGTAAGAATGCTATTAATCAATTATTTATGATAGTGTTCGTATGCCATTGGGATAGTATCTCAATGAAATCTCATCTTGTACCTTTGTCATTGCTCCAGGTCTCATGGGAATAATGAAAGATATTTGTGTTGATTTTATTTCATAGACACGACTAGATTTTAATAAAATTCTGAGCTAGTAATTGTTTTATTTAAATCATAATGATATGTTTGATAGACTGAGCTAAAGAACCCGGAATTATTATTAATGTTAATTATTATTGACCGGAAATAAATAAGTAACGAAAATCCGGAATATTTAACATACTTTTGGCATGTTGTTGTTATATATTATGATGGAGCGAGGGGTGAAGGATACGGAGGAGGTTACAATATATATATATATAAGAATGTGTTTACTGTTTCATTTTGTGTTACAAACAATGTTAATAAATTAGTGAATAATTATAAAAATATCATACTTCTCAAGCAGAAAAGTAATGTGTATCAAAATTTTGTTGATGTATGTTATTATATATAGGTGAATTGAGATGCAGTATCGAAAAAAGATTAAAAGAGCATGAATTGTTATACAAGCATGTGAAAATTAAAAATAATAATGATTTAATGACTGCTTCAGTTTTCTTGAATTATGAAAGGACATGTAAATATAAATTTAAGTTTGATATTGAAAGTGTTAAGATTTTTCATTAAGAGAGAAACCATAATAGAATAAAAATTAAGAGGCAATTTTAATAAAAGGAAATGAAATGAATTTATTTAATAGGCAAAATGCTAACATTAAAATTTAAGATTCATGCGACTTGAGTTGATAATCTTTGCTTCCATTTTGTTTTTTTAATTTAATGGCATTGAAGCAGGTTAAGGAATTAACCAAAAGTACTTCTGTGGATTGAAAGATTGTATATAATAGTTAATCACTATTATATTTTTTTATTGTTATTACAATAAATTTTTAATTAACAGACATTACATATATATATATATATAAACTAAGTCTTCAATATCTGTTTGAATCATGGGTGTTTTTAGCTAAATATTTTTTTAGATATCTGCCCAATAACTGAGCTAAGTTGCCAACAGATTATAGATTGTTGAAATGGTTATTTAACATTTCTTAGTTAGAAAGCCACTTAGTTATTAAAAACATACTGATTACCTAAATTTTGGCTAGACTGATGAATATTATTTTTGTTGTTCTTTAATGGACATATATTGAAGATATATTTGCTCTTCATAAAATAAAGTACACGTAAACAAAAAAATAAAAATTGCATAGACAGAATATCATATAATGTTATATTATCACTAGAGATGCTTAAATTGGTCATAACTGGAACACCATTCAGTCACTAAAATAACCCGTAGCAAAAATGAAAAATAAGACAGCAGTTGTTTTAAATACAATAAATCAGTTTTAATGGATTATTAAAGCATACAAGAATTGACATTAGATTACAAAAATTATTTTGTTTCATCATAAATTTTATTAAAACCCATTATGTTTATCTTATAAGAAATGGAAAATATTTTATTAATCTTCTAACATTTTTATAGTAATCGGACAATTTCTTTTCTTACACCACCTAGCTCAAGTTGTTCACAATATGTTATGTTATGATGTTGGCCTTAACATTATTCCACAGCAAGCAGTAGAAGCTTGTGTTTTTTTTAAATTTCAGCACATGTGTATAGTATTCATAATATTAGTTTGTAAAATTTATATAGGTTGCAGTTTCAGTTATTGGGCTGTTTTTTTAGTCATTTAATTTTTTTTTTTCAAATAAGCGATCTAAAAATACGTATTTTGTTATTTTATATTATTATAATATATCAGAGAAAGAAAAAGATCATAATTTTTAACAATATTATAAATATGTATATATTTGAAAAGTGTTTATAGTTGCTTTCTCAAATGAGTATATAATTGTTAGAAAAACCACATTTTAAAATATACTTTACAAAAGATGGTATTTCTTCATTGTTATAAATATTTATATAAATCACATTTTTTGAATCGTATATATATATATATACAGTATAATTTCTAATCTATTGTATAAAAATATAATATATATATATACAGTATAATTTCTAATCTATTGTATAAAAATATAATAGATGAAGAACAAAATATTTGAATACTAACATTTTACACTAAATTAGATATCTATTTTTCAAAATTTACATTGATAAAAAGTCTGTTTTTTTTTTTCAAAATATACAATATAAAAAGAGGTATCTTTTTATAGAATTTTTTAAAAAATCATAAACAATTATTATATAACTTGTTTGTTCAGATGAATTTTAAAAATGATAATAAATATAGATAATAACTATTTTATATATGATCACTTTAAATGTAAAAGGGATGCCAGTGAGGATCCAGTGAAATTCACAATAATTGACTTTTTGGTAACCTTTTATTGTCACTGTATTAGCAAATTTAGGTTTTTAATGACAGAAATATATTTTGTTAATTCTTTGATAGTAACACTTTAATTGAAAAAAAAAACTTTCTTAAATTAAAAATAAAATAATAGAGTTATGCCAATTAGGATTAATAAAAAGGCAATCTATGTAAATGATGCAGAGTACTGCATTTCATAACATTAGCCTTTGTTTGTATTGTAAAATTAAAAATTTAAGTTTATATCTATAAAGTTTTTATTATTTTATTACTTATAAATGTATAATTATTAAATATTTGTTTCTAAATATATAAATAGTGTTCACATATAGATTTTATTTGCATAGAATAACTTTTTAGCAGAAAATTAGTTAATTGAAAATTTACTGCTTTCAAACAGAAACAAACTCAAAATACATCATATCAATAAATGGTATATGACTTTTTGATATTTTTGCAATTCTAAGTAATTATAAGATCAATTTTACTACTCGATGAAGACTTTCCACTATGTAAATTTATGTTTTAATATCTTAAAATATACATTATTAGAAATTATTATCCATTACAATATATTAAGAATGATAAAGGTAGGTTTTAACATTAATGATATAAAATACTTCATTAATCCATTTTAAATTTTTTTTCCAATTTTTCAAATTAATTATTTATATATTTTATATAAGCATGATGCCCTCCATTAAGTTTCTATGGGTCTACTCTTAAATATAAAATAATAAACTTAATATTAGTTTTAGAAACTTGAATATCATAATGCAGTAAAAAAATATGAGGTTAAAAGTAAATACTCTAATCATTAATATATATAATTGTCTAAGTTTTTCTCACTTTTATTAAAAGATAATAATTTTAATCTAATAAACAATGCAGAATGCTCTATATATATATATATATATATATATATATATATATATATATATATATATATATATATATATATATATATATATATATATATATATATATATATATATTATAACACAGACTTCCAAGCTCTCTGCAGCTACCCACACTATCATATATAAGTAACACATAGCCATATACATGTGGAAGAGATAAATAATCTACAATGTAAGCATTTTGTGCTAAAGCTGGCACTCATCAGTTAGTCCAGATCATCTTATCCCACACATATATACAATTCAGTGTTCAGTTTATATTAATGTAGCAAATCTTGAAACATTAATGGCCAAGCCTCAATATCCTCCACCCTCCAACTTATCCATCCTTACCATTGAAAATCTGTGGATGAAACATTTAAAGTCTTTGTTAATTGCAATATAATTGCCACATCATTGAAGTCACTCTCATCTCTTACATATAGAATCTTCAGATGAGGGATGGGTGGAGCACAGGCTGAATATGTAATATTTAAATATATGTATATTGTCTATACTAAACAAATGTAATTAGAAAAGACTTTAGCTAACAATTTCAAGCTTCCTACAATTATTCACTCTAACTTATACATTAAGTTTAGTATAGACCATATACAGGTACTTAATATTATATATTATATAAACCTTAAATTCAACATTGCTCAATATATGTAATCAAAGGAAGTAAATGACTGTCCCCAAGCTATGAATTAAATGCAATCTTAATTTTCTGTTCAACATTTAGAGTAATTGCATAGCCTGAGGAAGATGACTTATTGCCTTTGCTTATATATATATATATAATAAGTCATAGATTTATGCTTTGCGCTTGTCCAAATTATAATAATATTAAATAGTGCTAACACACTTACAATGTAAA
This sequence comes from Epiperipatus broadwayi, assembly GCA_028023455.1. Lineage (NCBI taxonomy): Eukaryota > Metazoa > Onychophora > Udeonychophora > Euonychophora > Peripatidae > Epiperipatus > Epiperipatus broadwayi. The sequence goes on along the minus strand of JAQFVV010012414.1, from coordinate 5,186,583 downwards.
GCTGTATAAATTCAATTTTTGCACAACATCAAAAAGTATCTGGACATGCCTCTGCAAAATTGGTTTGTACTGAGAGGCAAAATGTTAAATGTAAGGTAAAGGAGACTTACTTCATAGCAGAAGACTTCTTCACCATTAATCGTAAAAAAACATGTTTTTCTATATCAAAAAAATGGGCTAATTGACTCATTTCCACATAGTTTGCATAATATACATATAGAATGATTCCAATAAATGAGTCATAATAGGCTATGATTATGAGAAATACATTTTCTCAAAAGTGCTAAGCCATTTTAATTCATTAATTGCTATTAATTAATACAGATTTACATTATAAGCGTGTTTTCACTATATATATAGTAATGCATATATATATATATATATATATATATATATATATATATATATATTATAGGCTGCAGAAAGGAGTTTGCTATTAACTGAAAGGAGACTCTTTGATTCCTCTTGGAGGCCTTAAAGGAACGAGCAGGGCAAATTCCTAATGTCCACTCCATACGTTCTTGTCGTTGCAGCTGTTATTACTATGTGATTATTCATATAGTATACGAACATGGATGGGCTGCTCACAAACACGCATTAGCCAGCGTGGTGAGTTTATTGGCTTTTTACCTCTGAGTTTAAGATCAAGAAACACCATGGTCTTTGCCTGATAAAGCAGAATGAATGTTTGTGTAAATGATAAATATTTTTCCAATACATATATACAATTATGACAGACAAAAATAAAGCATGGCCCTTATTCTCAGGAGGCTGTAAAGTCACCAACCAAGGCAGCAGTTGGTGGCCAAAGGTGGAGGGTGCTAAGAATCCCCTGATTGCGGACCCAGGCTGCCATTTGATGACGACATTTTATTTAGGTACTTACAACTGCAGATCACTTTCAAGTGAAGGAAGATTGCAAGAATTAGAAGAACTGTCTTATATTAAATGGGACATTATTGGACTTTGTGAAGTTAGAAGAAAAGGAGAAGAAACAATTGATTTAAAAAGTGGACATATACTCTATTATAAAGGCACACATATTGGAAATACAAGTGGAGTAGGATTCATTATAAATAAAAAGTGGAAGAACAATATTGTGGAGATTGATGGTGTATCGGACAGAGTGGCAAGATTAGTTATACAACTTAATAGCAGATACCAAATGCAGATAATTCAGGTTTATGGCCCAACAAGTTCTCATAGTGATGAAGTAGTAGAAGATTTTTATATGGATGTACAAAAGGCTTTTGATCAGAGTAAACAACATTTTAAAATTGTTATGGGAGACTTTAATGCTAGAATTGGTAGACAAATGAAAGATGAAATTGCTGTAGGTAATTTTGGTTATGGTAATAGAAATGAGAGAGGACATAGACTTGTGGAGTTTGCAGAAAAAGAAAAACTTTATATTATGAATTCATTTTTTGAGAAAAATGTTAAAAGGAAATGGACATGGAAGCATCCAAATGAAGGTATAGCAGAATTGGATAATATTTTGACTAACAGAAAATACATATTTCAAGATTGTAATGTTCTTAATAAATTTAACACAGGAAGTGATCATCGATTAGTAAGGTGTAAGTTACGTGTTAATGTAAAACTAGAGAGACAAAAATTATTAAGAAAAACAATATTTACAGTTGATATTCCTAATCTTCAGAAACATTCTAATGAATTTAAATTAGAACTTACAAATAGGTTTCAAGTGTTAGGAAATTTTGAACATGATTCAGATTTGAATGAAATTAATATGAAAATAACTGATACACTTTTAAAAACTGCAACAAACATAGCTGTTAGAAAAAAGCAGCAATTGACTAATAAAATTTCTGCTGAGACCAGAGAATTTATGAAGAAAAGAAGGAATATGAAGATATACAAAAATGATGTATTAAAAAGAATTGAATATCTCGAATTTTGTAAAATGGTACAGAAAAGAGTTGAAAATGATATAAGAAAGTATAACTGTGAAATAGTAAGGAAAACTGTAGAAGAAAATAAAAGTCTCAAAAATGTTAAACAACATTTTGGTATTGGTAGGAAATTTATATCTGCAATAAGAAAAAAAGATGGAATTATTACTAAAATGAGAGATGACATCATGAAATTGGTAGAAGATTTTTATCAAGAATTATATAGTAATAAAGAACAAGTACCTCCTATATCTATTACATCATCCGAATTGCCCAGAATTTTAAACGAAGAAGTGAGACATGCAATTAAGTGTATGAAAAAAGGAAAGGCTCCAGGAAATGATGGAATTATAATTGATATATTAAAAGAAGCAGGTGAAGAAATAGAAACAATTTTAGCAAAGTTATATACCAAATGTCTAAATGATAAAGATGTACTGGAAGATTGGAAGAATGCAGTAATAATATTAATATTTAAAAAAGGTGATAAAGAAGATATTAGAAATTACAGACCTATCAGCCTTTTATCAGTTTTATATAAATTTTTTACCAAGATAATTACAACTCGTCTGCAGAGAACTTTGGATTTCCACCAACCAAGAGAACAAGCTGAATATAAAAGTGGTTTTAGTACAATAGATCATATCCAGGTATTGAGAGAAGTCATAGAAAGGACAAATGAATATGAGTTGTCATTATGTTTTGGATTTGTAGATTATGAAAAGGCATTCGATTCTATACACATTTCTTCAGTGATTAAAGCATTGGATCATCAAAGTATAGATCCAGGATATTGTCATATTTTAAAGAATATTTAGAAAAATATAACAGCAACAATTAGATTACATAATGATACTGGAAAAATCAACATTGAGAAAGGTGTAAGACAAGGTGACTCCATATCTCCAAAACTCTTTACAGCAGTGCTGCAAGAAGTATTTTGTGGATTAAAATGGGAAACTAAAGGAGTGAAAGTAATTGGAGAGTATTTAAGTCATTTAGATTTCGCAGATGATGTAGTTGTTTTTGCAAATAATGCTTCGGAGCTGCAGGAAATGTTGCAGGAGTTAGCAGATGAAAGTAGAAAAGTAGGACTAAAGATAAATGTTATAAAGACTAAAGTAATGTTTAATCGATTTGCTCAAAATATGAAAATAAAGATTGATTATGAAGAATTAGAAGAAGTTAACAGTTACAAATACCTTGGTCAGATTATTAATACAGATGGAAACATAATGGAGGAAATTAATCATAGAATTAAACTTGGTTGGAGTGCTTTTGGTAGAAATAACTTGATACTAAAAGGAAATATGCCTATGTGTTTGAAAAGGATGGTTTTTAACAAATGTGTTTCACCAGTTCTTACTTATGGATCTGAGACTTGGACACTTAATGGAAGAGCAATACAGAGACTTCAGACCACTCAAAGGAGTATGGAGAGATGTACTTTGGGAGTAACTAGAAGAGATCGAAAACGCAATGTATGGGTAAGACAACAAACAGGTGTTACTGACCTTATTGAAAAAATTAAAAGATTGAAATGGAGTTGGGCTGGACATATTGTTAGAAGAGATGATAATAGATGGACAATTGAAATTTTAAACTGGATTTCAAGAGATTGTAAAAGACCCAGAAAGAGACCACTTGTGAGATGGATGGATGAAATAAGAAAGTGTGCAGGGGTGATGTGGAGAAGAGGAGCTAAAGATCAGAGAAGATGGATTAAACTTGGAGAGACCTTCATCCTGCAGTGGATTGATAATGGTTGATGATGATGATATATATATTGTAATGGTCAGATTTACACATTCATGTAACAAAACCCAGAGTCTGGGTAAAATACACTAAAGCCAAAGAAAATGGTATGGTTAGATCCCAGGTCTGTCCAAACTTCCAATTCTCTGTGGATTACCACCCTATGAGTGCCATTTTTGAAGTTACACACGGGTTTTAATTTAATATGTAAGCCAGCTCTGAACAGGGAGAGAAATGAAACCTAAAAAATAAGCATACAATGACTGACTAGAGGGTTAAATGAAGTGATATCACACTAATTTAAGGGTAAAAATAACACTTAAAATTATAATGCATATAAAATTATTAAATATAATAACTAAATTGGAATTAAAATTGAGTGAATAATATGGAAACAAATAACAAATGAAAAAAAAACAATTATACAATAAGAAATGCGGAATCAAGTGCATGCAGGTGTTACACAGTGAGATGAGATTAAATTGAGTTACAGCATATCTCATCATTATATATATATATATATATGTATGCGTGTGTGTGTGTGCGTGTGTGTGTGTCTGTGTGGTAAATAAATTATTCCTAAGTCAATTAATATGCCAAAATTCCATCATTATATCATGGCTTACTAAAGAATAAGTGAATATTATAGCTGAAGATAGATTGCTAATTACAGTGATAGGATGGCTGCAATTTTTATATATTTTAAGATATGAGCATACAATTAAGCTCAAGGGCAATGCAGGTTTAGTCTAATAATCAAAGATTCCTTATTTCATGCTAATGCTGAATAATTATTTAAAAATGGAAAGAACTGGTTACCTTAGATCCACATATTTTCACTATGGCATGGACTAAAATATTAAGAAACATGTTTGCAGTGCAGATGGATAGTTATTCTTGGGATTTCATATCAAAATGCATTGTACCCTTAGACAGGACAGCTGGCTACTAATAAATATGAACATTTCAAGTTCAGGAACTCAGATAGGCTTAATACAAAATGAGGTCTGAATTCTTGTGCTCCAGTTCTAATAAAATATAGCCTTACCTGAACTAAGTATGTGAAGTTGATGTCCACTGTGAGCCCATTAAATGATGAAGCAAGAAGTAATGTATGTGTCAATACTTTGTAAGAACACAGCAGAAATGCACAGAGTAAAATACAAATATGTATAATGGAGTTACAGTACCTAAAAGAGATAGCTTCTATCTGTATTACTAACAAAACCCAGTTCTTAAAACAAGCATAATAATCTTGTTTATCTTAATAGACCAAAACTATATTATTAATCTAGTTTAATATTTATCATTCTGCATTTTTAATCAGTTTTACTAGGAAAAAGAAAGCATATTTAATGGTTAATACATTAATAAATATACCTTTGACTGTCTCCATGGTTAGTCGATAAAATATAATCATATACAAAATTTATATATTTCTAATGTCAATATAAATAATCACAATTAATAAAGGAATTCACTTTTAACTTTTGACATTAAATAAGTTGAAATATGCATTGTACATGTATATTTACTTGCAACCATTTGTATGCAGTACCATAAACTTAATTCTATTCTAGTAATTATGGCAGACCTTTCAAATGTTTTTCATAGAAAAATTATTTATACTTGTTAATAAACCAATAACAACTTTTTGAACTTTTGTAAACAATCATATATAAAATTATATACAAATGAATATATAGATTAGAAAGAAATACATTTCAAAATCTTTCTTTTTATTTTATTATTTGATTTTTTCAACCACAATTAAATCATTATGATAAATGTCATAATTTATATTTGGATTCCCATCTCTGAAATCTATTTCTAAGTTTTTTAATGGTAGATAAAGTTTATATCTAATATTTTAGGTAAATACATATATGTAAATAATTTACAGTTTCAATCTGTGACTTGATTTCTAGGCAATCTTTGAGTATTTACTTGAATTGTCACTGAATAATGGTTGTATTTAATGAATTGTTGACAATTTTATGAATCTTAAACAAAGTACCAAATTCAATAAACATTGCAATTTTGTAATTTTTTTCTAAGTTAATTAGTTTGGAGATGATTAGAAATAGTGAGCAAGAGATATAGTAATCAGAATACCATTCTGGCTGAGGCAGGTTATCCAAGAAAAAGAGATTCTATGTTTTTTTTATTTACTCATTAATGTTTTTTTTTTTTTAACTATAATTATTTTATATAGGGTATATGAGCACAGACTTCCACATGACCCACAACTCTCCACTCTATGTAATAACACTGATACACTCAAGCACATATATGCTGAGAAGATATAGACACAGGTATATAATAAGCCTGGGTTTCAGTTAATAATTATTTTAGTAAATACTAAAGGTCAGCTTATCTCTTACAGTAATTCTTTTACAAACTATCTCTATTATAAAGATAAATCGAGAAATATAATACGTCTGACTAGCTCATGGAGTCAGCATGATGACAATACAAGTTATTTTGGACTTTATATGCCTTCATGATAATTATCTTGCTTTTCTTATCTTGTCTATAATTTGACAAACAATGTTGGCTTATTTACCATATCCACATACCAATTAGTACTAACTAAAATTAACTCATTATATTGGGTTTCAAAATCCCATTTAACTACTTAATTAAAACTTTGATAGTGAACATAAAAATAATTACATTATCTTTTAAAAATATACTAACTAAAATAAACTTAATTAAATTTCTGATTTTGAATCTTTCATAATCAATCCTAATTTAATTTGTTTAGCAGAAAACAGGCTTAATTACTAAGTAGAAGAATCTATTTCAAATTTACAATAGAATTTATATTTTTGCATTATTTAAACTAATATTAAACTTTAACTTTCATACATACACAAACATTGACATACATAATTTAATATATGTGGCAGAACTGTATCTGGTTATCAATTAAACTTTATATTGATGTTCTATAGTTTATTTACTATTTTATGACCAAAACAGCTAATCTTTTGCTCTTTCTCTTTATGACTGACTCTTTACTTGCCCCTACTGTTTTCTCTATCTAACTTTAACAACTTCATTCTATATAAATATAGATCACTAAACACCACACTGATATAACATTAGTTTAATTCATGCTCTCTAAAGAATTTTTTATGATCATTTAAGTAGCAATATTTTAAGAAAATGTCAACCACTCACTTGCTGAAGTACTGAGCTCTCACCTAGTTTCAAAGGCTGTTGATGACATCAGGTTATTAACAGAAATTTGTTATTTTTCTTTATAAAATTTTGCTTTTAAAAGACTGCAACATTTTTATAGAAGGCATGAGTAAAGTTAGCATTATTATATATAAATATCTAATATAAAAAGAATTCCGAAGATACATAAGCATTGCTTATCACAGTGTTGCAAGTTCACTATCAAAATATATATTATGCATTTAATAAAAGAGTCCAGTGATTGACAACATTGTGCCGTTTAGCCAAGTAATGACGTGGTGAACAAAATAGCTAAAGACTCTTAAAATATATTCTTAGGTCATTTTGGTGGTTTAATGTCATTTATGACTTTTTACATAACTATCAGCACAATTAAAAATATATATTTTTCAATAAATGCTTAAATGATCATTAATCATTTATTATCAGTATTAGAAAGATTTTATAAAAATTCAGATATCAATTATTACAAAGCAAGTCTGCTAACACATACATGTGCATATATATAATTTACTTAAATGAAATTGTTTACATCTTAACCTCATTGTTCACAAATAATACATTTCTTCAATAAACAAAAAATTGTCAAGGGTACTATATATATTGCAATACCAACAACTAGCAGGCTATAAATGAACAATAAACGTACGGTTCAATGTAATTTAAAAGCTTGATAATACTCCCTCTGCACCACTGAGGAGACTCAAGAGGCTTCGCTCGTTTGGAAAATATCATTACTAACGCATTTATAAACATCTTGAAATAATTTAACTAGATTTCACTTTTTTTTTTTTCTTTTTATTTAAGAAATAAACAGTTTTAATTTTGATAAAGACACTTTAATAGAGGATTTAATTGCATATAAAAATAGTAAAATCTACTATCACGACTAACTTCCTTAACTGTTGTAAAATAAGAAAAAGACGCATTCTTTAAGATACAGCTCCATCAACTTCAGTGTTAATTTAGATTGTAATATAATTGCTAATTGTAATATTTCACAAAGAGATAAAAAATAACGTTATTGACTAATAAATAAAAGCTTTATTAATCAATAAACAACAAATATGTTAAATAACTTAAAAGAATTAAATCTATTTACATTTATTATTTTTTTTCTTTAGACACATCATATAATTAACATTTTTTTCCTCCTTAAGTAAATACATTATTAAAATGTTTAAAGTCATTATCAGAAAGTTTAAAAAATACCTTGATAATAAAAGACAAGAAATCTAATTAATAATTATTCAAAGCGGTAGTAGTGGTTAATTAAATGAACTATTTTGCATAATAAGAAAAAAAGTATTAAGTAATAAAATCTTAACAGATATTTGCATTAAAATTGCATTAGAATAGATTGTTTATTTTAAAAAGAAAATGACTTTTATAAGATAGTCTGGTTGTTGTTGTTGTTTTAATTTCAAAATTAAGTATTTAAATATTTGTAAGTGAATTATATAAATACGTTTCTATAACAATGACACGCCAATATCTAAAATCTGACTGATGTTATCAGTTAAAGAATAGATTTATATAAGCGCGCCTTCTCAAGGCTGGTCAGTAATAAAGCTATGCAAAACAACATTTGCACACTTTGGCATACCAGATGAGGTAATGGCAGATAACATGCCATTTGCTTCATTCTTATTCCGCAAATTCACAAAGAAATTGTGTTTTAAAGTGACCACATCGAGTCCACACTATTCACGTTCTAATGGACTTGTAGAACGAAATGTTCAAAATATAAAGCAATTATTTTGCAAAGCTTATCAATCTGGAATTGACCCAGAATTAACCTTACTTGAATTTAGAAATACACCGATAAGTGGGATGAAGAGTACTCCACCACAGCTACTAATGTCTAGAACACTTAAAACAAAATTATCATCCTTTGTAAAACAACTCGTATTTCCACCCGCACAAAAGGCCCGTAGATAATACAGAGCCAAACTCAGCAGAAAAATTTTGATGACAAGACAGCCAAGATATCTCCACCCGTGGAAATTGACAAACCGGGATGAGTATATGATGGGACCAGATGGAAGAAGTGTAGAATTCTTGAAAAAACTCCCGAGCCAAAATCATATCGCATTTTGACTGAAGATAGCTCCATTCTTCGTCGAACCAATACACATCTACGGAACATGGCTGAAAGATTCACAACAACTCCACAGACACAAGAATCAGATGAAGACACACAGTTGCCTGTACCTGAGACAGAGAAATCACCACCATCAACATCAAGTGATAATGGTACAGCAATAAGGGGAATACCAGTCGAACATTCCGAGATGAGAGAAAAATCAAACCGAAGAAAAAGGCCTCCAGTATATTTAAAAGGCTATGTTTTTAAATAAAAAAAAGAGTTGTCATGTTATGGCTAGTACTATAATTATGGAATGATGCCTAGTGGTGACAACTGAGATTTGCAAGCGTGCGACATCGCTCTTACATTAGAGAATGCAGTAGTTTAATAAAGTTTGTCAGTTATGTTAACTGTGTGTTTTATTTAGTAAAATATTACGGCCAAGAACATAACAGTGAACACTTTCATTTGCAGCACCCTTATACTTGAAATTGATCATCGATTTTAAAAAAAATGTTTGGAAATTTTTTTTCTATACCAGTAATAATAATAAAAAAAAGATTAACATTTCTTCTGATGACTAATCTCCCTCTCCCAAAGCTATTACCAAATCTTTTATGGCAACCTATATATATTGTTATTACCTTTTTTTTTTTAATTTTAAGATTTTTTTAATAATTTGTTGATTTGATGTTTCTTCAAGCTTTGAACTATTAGCTATTTTACTTAAACTACTACATACTTTTGTGAAAGCTCATTTCTTTGTAAGCATTTTTCTTCTAATTATATAACTTTGATTCTGCCCTGTTTGGGTTCCATGCATTTGCAAAGTGTGAGACTCAAACTTAATAGCTATTTCATTTTCTAGCTTGATTAATCAGTGGTTACTAGATGAAAGTATAATAGTAGAGAGAAAATGACATTCTTGTTTGTGTTATAATAAACAAAAAGTAGCAATTTGATGCTGTGTTGACATTAAAAGTTTCTGAATTGAAGCACAGCATGTCATTTCCATGCTTACATATCTTCTAAATGACTTAAGCATATGTAAAGTTTATGCTAATGCAAACTGAAAAAATATATAAAAAATTATAAGATATCTAGCATTACCACAATCAAATGCAATGTCATATCGATTATGAACAAATCATATTGAATTGTAGTATATTGTATTATCTCAAACTGATTTTATATGTATGAAGAAATTCAGAACAGAGAGTTCCCATAAATGAAAAACGAATATATATATATATATAATAAATTCCATAAAGTATATTTTAAGGTATAGAAATTTTTATCTTAATATAAAGTAGTTGGCGACAAAATAATATTGAATTGTAATTTTAATGTGAAATTAATGTCTTGATAAAGAGTATTGTTGAAAACAAAGAATAAATATTTTTCTACATTTTCATTTACCATTGTCAAACTTCCTCCACTCACAACTTTGAAGCCATCCATTTCAGATAAATACAATAATGATTATTACTATTATTTTCGAAACTAGAGATTGTCTTTAGCACAGATATAAACTTTAAACCTCAGTTAAAGATTAATATATCTGATTTTTTTATTTTACACATGCGCAGAGTTATTAACCTTTCTCTTCCTCATGTGTAATATTTTATAGATATAATAAACACCTCCATACCTGGGCCAACTGATGAGTGCTGGTTCAGCACAAATTTCTTCTTATATCTTTATTTAAGTGAATTTAAAAAGAATGGAGTATGGAGGTGTTTATTATATCTATAAGATATTACACATGGGAAAAAGAATGGTTAATAACTTTGTGTGTGTAAATATAAAAAAATCAGATATATTAAACTTTAACTGAGGTTTAAAGTTTATATCTGTGCTAGAGACAATCTCTAGTTTTGAAAATGATTAGTAATAATCATTGTATTTATCTGAAATGGATGGCATCAACATTGTAAGTGGAGGAAGTTTGACAATGGTAAATAAAAATGTAGCAATTTGCTTTAGATAAATATTTTTCATATAATAAATATACATATGAGAGATAGCTGGACCAACTGATAAGTGCTGATTCAGCATGAAATGCATCTTGTTGCTTGCCCTTTACTCGTAACCCAACTAAATACTATTAACAATTATAGCAGTTAAAACACCATTTAGGGTTTCATAATGAAACTAAAATAACCAAACAAAATAAAATTTCAGTAAAGTAGAATAAAAACTTCATATATTGTACTGGGTGCATTTGTAAGATGAATCCGGAGTACACTATTTTCTAGGTTTAACTGCTTTTAAACTTTATTTATCATAATTTTATAATTTTATATTATAAATATTATGTGAGCGGACTGACCCTTTGAACAGAGGGGAGAATATTCCCACGATCAGTCTGAGCTATGCAATGCATATCACAATCATATTTTTAACTGTGGCCAATCTCGACTGCTAGATTCAAACCCCTACTATCCAAGCACTTTATTTGTTTTGAGGTAAACTTCAGGTGCCAGCTAATTATGAAAACTAACATGTTTAGACAGTAAACCCATAATTCAGTGCTCGAAATATCCCATGACTAAACTCAATCAAAAGAATAATCTAACACATTATTGCTTTAATTAGGGGTAAAGAAGTGACCAAATATTAAATTTTTAAGATAATTTATTTTAATTAGGTACTTATTATCATGACTTTTAAACTACTTATATGAATCTTAATTAATAAAACAATGACTTATCACAACCTCAAGCACACACATATTATAGTAAGATATATAATATAATATAACAAAGAGTATTAAATAATATAAGGCACTTAAAACATACACATCAATAGTTCTTTATGCATGCTATAGAGTTCATTTATTAATTGAGTCTGCAGCATTTAAGGATTGCAATGGCTACTTTAATATCAGAAATGGAAAATAATAAAATTTATTCATTACCTATAGGATTTGAATGATGACTTCTTTCTGGTTGTTGCTTTACATAAAAATATTTCCAACTGGTTGGGTTTAAAGTTTTGTGGAGGTTTATATGCTTACTATTCTGTGGTACTATTCTTAGATAGTTACATATCATGGCAATTTTTTAAGTTGTTGTTAAGCAGGCATCACTTTTACCAGGCATAATTGCTGTTTCCATTGAATTCAGGCTGGAAAAAAGTCATATGATTCCTGTGGCTGTTAGCACTGCATTGTCTTGGTAAACACTGATTAAAAAACTGATAGACTGAATTCTTAGACTGAACTGAACTGATCTGATTCTGATCCCAATTGCCTGATTGATGAAAATCTGGACTATTTATATGATGACCTGTTGTCACATTGGTAGTTGGTTTTTGTGTCCACAATTTATTTGAAATTTATCCACTGTTTTTGAATACATTCCTTAGATAAGCTTTGATTATGTGTTTTCATTTGGTAGCCATTGCAAATTTGTTGTTTTGTGGATTTTTAATTCATAGCCATTGCAAATTCTGTGTTTATATCTCTTATGATTACACAATATTTTTTTAACTTACATTTATTTCTTAACATTAAACATGCACATATTTATGTTATCATTCGCTATTTACACACATGTATATTTTATTCTAATAAATAATTTAAATGAAAAGAGATTTCTTTTTTTTTTCTTTTAGTTTTAAGATTTCCTTCCCCCTTCTTTAACTCAAATGAAAAGGGATATTTTTAATTATTTGAAAATCAATTACTTTTAGCTTGTCTAAGATATTTTGTCTATTCTCTTTTAATTAATAGACATTTGTATGAATAACTTTTTAAACTCTTTTAGATTTTCTCTTTTTTTTATGAGATGCTTTAATTCAATTATTTATGGACAGCTTAGTAATTTTATTATATATTTCTCAAGTTTAAAACTTTAAGTTGTTTATGAGAATTTTATTTCAATAATTTTAGACAATTATTATATGTACAGATAAGATATCGGTACAATATATATATATATATCCAATATAATTTCAAATAATTGACTATAAAACATATCAATATACCAAATAAATAATATGTAATGATATTATGATTCAATGTCTATCTTTCTTCAAATCAATATACATAAACTTATAATTGAATAATTATAAATACATTAATTAGATATATGTAAAGTATAACTTTAAAAATTGTATTCATTTAGGAGTGCTTTTGACTATCCTCATAGTCTTTCAACGTACACTTTAATAGGATAACCTTCTCACAATTTTGTGATCTTAATGTTTGCTGCCTGTCTGTTAATTAAGTTTTGTTTGTATTTGTATATTAACATTGCTTTCTTTATTTTTCTTTGTTGTTATTTTTTTTAACAAATTAAAATAACAAGAAAGGAAAATAAAGAAGCTATGTTAATATACAAATACAAATAAGACTTAATTCACAGACAGGAAGCAAACATTAAAATCAAGAAACTGTAGGAAGGTTAGCTCTCAAAGTGTTATTTGGCAAAGATTATGAAGATAGTCGAAAGCACTCCTAAGTGGATAAAATTTTTAAAGTTATACTTTACATATATCTAATTAATGTATGCATATATATATATATATATATATATTATCTTACATAATTTTCCATTCAATTTTAATTGACCAGCTGTTAATTAAATTTATTGAAGTATTGTAAATATTCATATAATTATTTAAGTTATGTTTAATGTAATGTGTTTTATGTATTTATCTTTTTTTTTTGATCTTTAATGTAATGTAAATGTTTAATTATTGTTATAGCATCTATTTTATGTCTATATGTTAATTAATAAATGTAAAAAGCAGATTTATCATCTCTTTTATTAATTGTACTGCAAAGTCACAATTAATTAATTTTATCTACAATTTCTTTTTTGTATTTTATATTGTCTTAATTTATAATAAGCTATTAATTTATCTTAAGTTTTATTATTCAATTATCCATTACTTATATGCTTATCAATATAACCTTTGTATTTCATTAATGTATTATAAATTTTGAAAAAATATGAAAGTTTGATTCATTTCTTATTTGAACTATTGTTGTTGTTGTTATTGTTATTATTATTATTATTATTATTATTATTATTATTATTATTATTATTATTATTATTATCATCATCATCATCATCATCATCATCATCATTTTGCATAGAAGTGTTATAACTATAGATTTCTTAAAATTAAAAGGTATATTTTTAATAGATTTAGCATTGCATCCATTATTTTATATAATTTAATAAACTGATTCTTTTTTAAAGAAGCAATATTTTTATCTGCATTATATGTATCAATTCTATATATATAAATCTTTTAAAAACTGTTACCTTTAGCACCCATGCTTGTTGTGAATCTATAGGAATATTTTTTCTTAATTTGTCTTTTTTAATAAAATGTTTTAATATAATTTTCTTATCAGAATCTATGTGAATATCTATATTTAAATATTTAATTTTATCTTCAAATTTTACTGTTGTAATTTAATATTATATATATTGTAATTATAAATTTATTAAACGCACATTGATTAAGTAAGTAATATTGTTATTAAAATCTTTATAAATATTTTTCATATCTCTTTTATTATCAATAATAAAAATATCACCAACACATCTAGAATAATGCATTATTTCTTGACTAATTATTTTTTTAAAAATTATAATAGTTTCTAATTCATTTATAAATATTAGTAATATGACCCCACTAATTGCACAACACATAATCCATCCATTATGAATATTCCAAAATCCATTATTATATTTAAAATATAAACTGTTATGTATTAATATTAAACATTTTTTAATAATATTTATTGTAATAAACTAATAATCAGCTTTTTAAGCTAATGCACATGCACTTTGTGGATCTTAACAATAAATGAATACTCTCATTTTCGAATACAAGATAAAGTCTTTGTGAAAGAATAGAATGAATCCACCTATTCTTGCAACCCAAACGTTTAAGTATGGGCAAATCTTAAGTACTGGAAATGAAAGTATGAAGATATTAAACAATCACTTTAAATTACTTTTACTATGTCTCTCCTTTCCAGTACTTAAGATTTGCCGATACTTAAATGTTTGGTTGAAAGAATAGGTGGATTGATTCTATTCTTTCACAAAGACTTTATCTTGTATTGGAAAATGAGCATATTCATTTATTGTTAAGATCCACAAAGCCATGTGCATTAGCTTAAAAAGCTGATTATTAGTTTATTACAATTCAAAAACATTGCACTATATAAAATAGATATGTCATTTACATATGTTTAATTTTATTTAAGAGTGATGTATCATAAATTCTAGTAAATTTCACATGCGTCATTCATTCAGACCTAGTAAAAGTAATTTAAAGTGATTGTTTAATATCTTCACATTCTCATTTCCAGTACTTAAGGTTTTCCCATACTTAAACATTTGGGTGGAAAGAATAGGTGAATTCATTCTATTCTTTCACAAAGACTTTATCTTGTATTGGAAAATGAGAGTATTCATTTATTGTTAAGATCCACAAGGCGCATGTGCATTAGCTTAAAAAGCTGATTATTAGTTTATTGCAATTCAAAAACATCGTGCTATATAAAATAAATATCTCATTTATATAATATTTATTGTTTATATCAGAAAAACAGCTAATATTTCTGTTGTTCTTAATGACATTGATACAAATAGTCAAACAAATAACCTTGCAAAAAGAATGCAAAAAAAAATAATAATAATGTAAAAGCTTCTAATAAGAAAAAAAATTAAATGAACCCTGAAAAACACAGATAGTTTTCAATCCTCAAATAAAGTTAACACATGGGGTGAAGTCATTGAAAACAATAATAATAACAATATGTCTAATAGTATAAGTCTTACTCCTCCTAACAAACTGTAAATTTAAATCGTTAACATTCCTTAGTGATAACAGTGTACCAGTCACTCCTAATATAAGTATTTTATACAGAACCAGCACTCATCAGTTTTTTTCATGAAATAAATGGTTGAATTGATGAAAGAATGACACGATTGAAGCCTGTCTAGTGTATTAAAGTTTGAGAAATTGCAATTTTAATATAAACTGATCACTGACTATATATATATAAGAGATTATTGTCTAGTCCAACTGATGAATGTTGCTTGCATAATATATATATATATATTGGGGATCATGTATTTTTTTTTTGCATGTGTGCAGCCATGTGAATTAGTTCCTTGAGGTGGAATAAAGAATCTTATAATGATGATAATAATAATAATAATAATAATAATAATAATAATAATAATAATAATAATAATAATAATAATAATAATAATAATAATAATAATAATAATAATAATAATAATAATAATAATAATAATAATAATAATAATAATAATAATAATAATAATAATAATAATAATAATAATAATAAAGGATAATAATTATGAATTACAAGAACGGAACAAGTACAAATAACTTAGTCAGATTATTAATACAGATTTAAACATAAAAAATGAAATTAATCATAGATTTTAAATTTGAATGGAAATGTTTTGGTAGTTATAATATGTCTATGTGTTTGAAAAGGAAGATTTTTAATAGATGTCATTAATTAATTCACGCTTACATATATATATTATTTCTGTCTAACTATCTATATATCATTGTTTATCTATCTATCTATCTATCTATCTATCTATCTATCTATCTATCTATCTATCTATCTATCTATCTATCTATCTATCTATCTATCTATCTATCTATCTATCTATATATCATTATAATTGTCTATTATCTCTATATATCTACCTCACTATATAGCTATCTATCCACCCAAACACTCACCACTTATCTACCTACTTTTCTATCTATCTATATATCTATCTACCTACCTATTTATTTATATTTTGAATTCTTCCAAATATATATTTACATGTTTTTAATATTTGTATTATATCTTTATTTAATTTGATTATTTCGGGCTTCTCTATGACATTTTTAAATGATTGCAACAATCAGAAAATGACTGGTGTCATTTAAACAGAACATAGTATAATGCAAAGGTCAACTACAAAGAGATCGATACATAAATACATCTGAAATATATATTCACACACACGCATGTATTTACACAGATCACCAATCATTTTATTGTTGAGTAATATATGTAACCATATGCTGATCAATGACCATAGGACCCATTATTTTCATTTTCATCATACATTTCCCTTCACTTTTACGGTATTGGTTTGAATTTCAGCGTCATAAATTTTTAAGACTTTGATGAATCGAATAGTTCTTAATCAGAGTTAGAATTGGTAAAGATATATAGTATACTCTTTTCTGACAGTGTCTTAACTGAGTAAAAAAAGAATTAACTTAATTATATTTAAAGTTACATTATACTTAATGAATCGCAATTTTATTCACGATTCAAACTTCCTGCTGTTATGAAGTGATGGAAATCAGAATGCATTTGTGTTTGGATATTATGAATTTTTGGAGAAAGTGTTCGATCAGTTTATATTGTAATGATTAAAGATTACAGTCATTTCATGACCAAAGCATAATACAGCTTTTTTTTTTTTAGTTTCATAGTTAAAATATCGGCACTAAAAATAAAATCGTAATTTTAAATCTTCAGATGACAACAGAAAAATACCCATTTAATGACCATAAAGACGACCTTTATTTTAATGATTTATCTGTCAATTTTATCTTTTATATTTGTTACAACAAAGTCACATCAAAGAGGAACTTAAAAGACAATTTAGTATAAATGTTATTAGAGTGAGCTTTGTTTATTTTATTTCTTCTAACGTATAAAATGTAAACAGCCTGAGGATTCCAAAACATAAAGTATTGGAAATAAAAAAAAACACTTTTGAAAAATATATTTATAATTAATAAAATAAATTTAAAAATTTATATGCATTGATTTTTTTTATTTATTTGTAATAAGCAATTTTTATTAAATCAAAAAAAAAAAAAAAAATGTTATAAACAAACAAGTTATTTTCAGTACTAAAGCCTATGATTTTAATATATCGTCGGAAGACTTAATGTTTTGTAAGTTATTTTTATTATGTTGACTTGATCTCAATAAAATATAAGAATTTAAAAAGATATTGTGTATGTATGTATAACTATGATTCCATTTGTCAAGCGTTGGTGGTCGAGTGGTCAGCATTGCTGCCTTACAAGCAGTTGTCCCGGGTTCGTAGGTTCGGCTGATGCTTTGACACATGAAAAAAAAAAGCAACTATGATTCCATTTTCATCTTCTAAGGCAGTTGTATGAATCCTAATGTGAGATAATTAATTAAGTTCAATGGGTTCAGCATAGCCGATATACATTGAATGTGATACACTATGGCTTTTCTTTTATAGGAGTCAGGAATCTCTCAGCCACTATACCCAGAGAACCTTGTTAGCTACCTTATCTTCCCTTTCCATTCATCACCCTATGTTTCACCATATTCTTTTCTATCCTGCACCTTCCCATTTTCACATTACCTTTGTCCAATCTATGGCCTTCATATCTAGATCCCTCTTATCTTTTTCCAAACCCTGCATAAAAACCAAGAACCCACTTATTGTATTATCACATTGTTTATATTTATTCTCCCACAATTTCATTATTGGTATTCTTTCTGCTGGTAAGCATTTATATTCAATTAGCTGATGCCTAATATTTTTCATGCTTTCCTTACATAATTTGCAGACTAAACCACCTACAGTCTTCCATTTATGTATATATTCCATTGTTGTTAATGTCCTGTTTGAGCCTTAAACAATAAAGTATTTTCCTTACTATTATCATAAATTACTCATACCCACTATTCTGTTTACATTTTTAAAATGACATCTACACTGTTTTATTGTCAGTTGCATATGACAAAATAAAACAAACTAATCCTGCATAAGTATTGTTTTGAAGAAAACATAAATAAATTGCTATCTTAACATTAATATAGAAATTTTACTCTTATTTAAATACTACTAATGCATACAATGCTTGAATATTTTATTTAGCACTTTTACCAAAACATATTCAACAGTAGCGCATAAGTGTACAAGTTTGAATTATAAAAGACTGTTTTTAAAGTAATCTTACACGAAACAAATTATTATCTACATATGTGAGATACATAAAAATATTTTGAAATACATAAACACACACATACATATATATATATATAATAGAATGAAGAAATACATAAACACACACATACATATATATATATATAATAGAATGAAGACTTACTTAATTTATTTTATTAGTAATTGTTGCATGATTAAAAAATTGAAATTAATCTCCACAGGACACACATTTTGAAACATAGTCCAATTAGATTACAGATATTTAGCTCAAATAAATGGATAAGTAACATCCAATTTCAAAAAAAATAATGAGATCATTCCTCTCTTTTTATAAATGCATTTCAAATGAAACTGTGTTTCTCAGGTAATCCAGGATTTAAGCACCTGAATATGTCACATCTATCAGATGAAATCTTATTTAAGTATTTCAAAAGTCTACCATTGGATTTTACAATGTGAAATAATTCACTTACAAATAATATATTTTATAAATAATTATAGTAAACTTTCAGTTAATTTCTTAAAACCAAAAAACACTTAAATTTAATTTTAGTGCGAGCAAATGTTATTATGTTATATCTCAAGGTTAATGAATTTTAGTGTTAGCATATTTATCTACTAATTAAAATTATGTTATGTTATAACTGGATATTTTATTATATTTAAATAATATAATTACGATATTTACAGTTTTTAATTTCCAACATGTATCAAGAGGAACAAAAATAATTAATTTCTTATTTACAGGTCATACAAATAGGAAAACATTACAATCATTAAAATAAATGTATCTAAAACATTTATTAGTAACCATGTTATGCATTAATGCATTGAATTAGAAATGTGAATTTTTATAATGCTTCAAAGAAAATTTAAAATAATCAATTTAAATCAAAATTGTATGTTAGACAGTGATAAAAGTAAACTGATATTAAAATACAATGGGGAAAATAGTATATGTTTAAGGAAATGGATTTGTAATGCAAGAAAGATGTATATTAATAAAAATAGGTTAGGAATAGTTTATAAAATTAGTTGTGACCATTGAAATATGATATATATAATATTTAAAATACAGGCATACTTCATATATCTGGAGTATAATTGTACTTATAGGGGACTTGAATACAGATTTTTAAATTTCCTTCAGCTATCCATACTATCTCATAGTACCAATACACATGACCGCAAACATGTGAAAATAAATAAATTATCAACTATATACATATATTGTACTGAACTGTCACTCATTATATATATATATATATAAGTATAGGGTATTTTAACTCACATTTTCAATCATCCTTCAACTATCCACACCATCTCATACAACCAAAACATATGATCACACACATGTGTGTGGGAGATGATAATCTAGACTAACTGATGAGTGCTGGTTTAACATAAAATATGTATTTGGGTGATCATTTATCTTTTCACATGTATGCAATCATATTTATTGGTAGTATAAGATAGAGTGGATAGCTAAAAGGAGTTCTAAAGTTTACGTTCAAATCCCACATAATATATATATAGATCACATAGGAAAGACTGCCATTGATACAAATAAAGAGCATAAGAGAGCAATTTAGAAAAAGGATATAAAATCAGTGCCATATATAAATTTTTGGATACTAGACATAGAATGAATTGTGAAAAAATTTTCAGATAATAATACATATATATTTAAAAATACAAGAAAAAGAAATGTTATGAAACTTTGTATATTCAATATTTTTTTTTAAAAAATATGTAAACATGGTTAAAGGTCCAGCACAATTAGAGAATTGGAATCTTTAAAATTATAATTAAAATATTATTATTGTACATTGTTTTGTAAACATTAATATATATATATATATATTAATTGTACATATATGTATTTTATTAATTGTATTTATTGTAATGTAAATAATCTCCATTGGGTGGAGTTGCTGTAAAATAGTTGCTCATGTGATTTTATAAAAAGAAACATCTTGATAAGGTTCCAATAAAGAATGAAAGTCTGACAAAATATATATGTATAAAAAAAAATTATATTTTGTTGTCTGTTTCAATTTTGTTTTAATGTAACCATTTTAAATTTTTACATTAAAAAGGCAATGTTATGGACAAATTATTTAACATTGAAATTTGATCATATAATGTATTCTAAAAAAATATAAGCTCTTCTAAAATATGTTTATTCTAGGTTATATTAAACACATCAAGTCAGAAATATAAACATCTGATAAATAATAGAGTTATTTGCTTGGTAATAATTTAAATTTTTCAAAAGCTTGTAGTTTTAGCATGTGATTTTCACACTAATGATCATTTTTAATATTATAAACTCTTAAATATTGGGTCATCTAATCATGATGATGTTTTTTTCATTATAATTTATAAATCAAAATGGAGTTGGTAAAATATTAATAAAACATCATCATTATATGACTTTTGTGTTGAAGATCTATTTCTTTGACTCCATTTGTGATAACTTTTGCAAGCTTGATTAATTAAAACATATAAGATGATGAAACTTCATAATTTTTTATCTGGAGCTTACACTCTTAAACTAGAAATTAATCATATAAATATGGAGATGACAGCCCTGAATGTGAATTCATTCAGCACTACCATATGGTATTTATTTATTATTAAAGATTACCCAATATGGATGAAATAAGTTAAGAAAAATAGATTTATTAGATGAAAAAAATAATGCAGTATTTATGATAAAAGATTATTTTTATTAACAACATTAAACATGTTCTTATCAAATGGGTTATTTTCAATAATAAGAGAGTGGTTGTTGGAGATGGAGTGATGTTTTAAAAATCAAAATTATTAAAAATATCTTTTTTTTTAAATGAAAAAGGCACAAAAATATATGCAAAAATATTATTATTACTTTTAATGACTTGATCAAGGCATTTGATATGAAGAAAATGCTGTAGTTACATGATATTATGATATATTTTCTGATAATGGAAAATCTGAAATATTTAAAATAAACACTGGTGACAATAAGGAATATGAATGAAGTTCAACTTTGTTAAAATGGTGGTCTTTTAGAAAAAAAATTATAGAGACTTTATGTTATAATAGATACTTGTTTATTTGAATAATTAAAAACTATATCTCACATTTTTCTAGTTATATTATACGCCGCTAATTATACTATTCTCAATATTTTTAATTTTCTAAATTAATTATATAAGAAATTTGGTTTAATAATTTATATTTAAATCTCATAGGCTTTATCTGACAATCGTGTAAACATTTATATTTCAATATTTTTCTTGATTATATATCATCTAAAGAATGTGTAATAGTTTTAATATCTTAGTATCTTAATTGTCATATTATATACATTTTGTGATGCAATATAGACTCCAAATTACTGCTACAATATTTAACCATCAAAAGATAGAATATTTTAACTTTGTAATGTAATAACTTGAATTAATTTAGTTGTACTTGAGTTTAATTTTTAGTAGAATGTATATGAAAAATAGACTCACTACTGATATAATATGAATGCATTGAAAAATTTTTTTTGAGTACATTTCTCGATATCTTAAAAATATAACCAACAAATAATGATGTAATTAGTATATTTCTCAACTTTGAGGTTGGATATTACTTCAATCCAACAATAACATATTATTTTTTCTATTCTAGTGTTTCCTCTTGATTGTCTTGGTAATCAATAGTTACCATACTTTGTGTAATTCAATGTTTTTTTATCCAGATCTGTTTCTGGTTTTTATTCTCTTCAATGAGAGCAGAGAATTATAAAACATGAACTAATGCAGTTATCTACCTGGAGACCTCATCCATTCTTTGCAATATATAATAATAAAGTAGCAAAGAAATATTAGTATAATATCTATTCTTATACAACATATGTGCATATAATAAGATGTATGGAGTAATCAAGAAAGAGTATTAGATTTTTAAACAAATATTTTATATTGAATTTATGTAAGTCTCTTTTTGGGAAAAAGGGATATTTTATTTACATTATAAATATTACATGATCATCACTGTATTCACCATTTCATTAAGATGACTTAATGTTACAAAATGGTGACAGAATAAACAAAATCAAAAAAGGAGAAAAAAATAATACAATGATAAATATAAAAAAATGTAAATCTTATTAAGAAATCAGAAAATAATGATAAGTTGCTTTCATGATTGTCAATTTGATATACCTAAGAATATCTAATTATCTCACCCCTTGCATGGGATAAAAAGACAAATATATATTATGTAAACCACAGATCTTTTTTTTCTTTTCTTACACTATCATAGTCTTCTCTTTTTATTCTATATATGTGGTACCCAGTATTGTGTGTAATATTATAGTTCAACAAAGTCTTTTAAATGGTAGTGGTAGTAATAATAGAGGTACAACAACAACAACGATGAAGATGATGATGACTATGACAATAGAAAAAGCTCTTAAAAAGACTGGTGGACAGTTAAATTTGTCATCTATTTTTAGAAATTTAGAAATAATAACATATTTTATTAGTGTTGTGTAAAGTGAGAGAAAATATTGGTATTGTTTGTTTATATTTGCATTAATCATTATTGATGAATACAAAATTTTAATTTAATTAAATATTGAATCATTAGTATTATTAAAAATAAGTATAATCATTACTTATTTTAAAATATTTTATTTTTTAGGTAAAAATATGGTTTCAAAATAGAAGGACAAAATGGAAAAAGCAAGATAATATAACGCAGGCAGAAGCTGCTGAACTTAAAATGAACGGTGACAAAGGAGAAAATAAATCGAATAAAGACTCAAAAAGTATAAAATCAAATGATGATTGTCAAAAAAGTGATGAAAGTAAAGAAACAGATTCAGAAAGCCAGGAATCACAAATGGATTTAAGGCAAGATAATTGTCAGGAACTTTTGACATTGACTGTACATAGGCAGCCGTCAAATTCTTCTCCCCCATCACTTTCAACGATAACGACATTAACAAACAGTAATTATGTTATTATGGATCCAAGTTTGTTAAATGGAGATTAATTTAATAAATTAATTAACTAAATAAACTATTTATTAAAAAAAAACTTTTAGTAGATATACTATAATTAAACTTTGTTTCAAAATTATGTTTTATTTCCTAATGATACTGATTAATCAGTTTGGTGTATATATATATAAATGTAATTTTAGAACAGCTGTTTATGCATGTCTCTATATGTATATATGATTTTGTTTTAAAAACCTGCATTTCTCTCTAGTACGAATTTAATTTCTTGATAATTGAGAAACCATTGCAAAAGAGAAAAGAAGAAAGGAAATAAATATATTCAGTATAAAAATAGAGTGAAGTTTCTGAGTGTAATTAATATACATGAAAGGATACATGCTGATATTTATAAATTTACATAAATACTTTAACACGACCCACAACTTTCAGAGCCATCTATATTGCTGACCCACCTGATCACACACATGTCGAAAAGATAAATAATCACCAATATAAGTATTTCATGCTAAACCAGCACTCATCAGTTAGTCCACTTACCATCTCCACACATAAATATAATCAGTACTCAGCTTCATATTAAGATAGCCAATCTTCACACTGTAATGGACAGGCTTCAAACTACTCCAACCCACAATTCTTCAGCCTTTCATTTCATTGAAAATCTGCATGAAATACATATATTGGTGATTATTTATCCTTTCAACATGTGTATGATCAGGTGGGTCAGCGATATAAGATGGCACTGAGAGTTGTGGGTCGTGTAAAAGTCTGAGTTCGAATCCCGCATATATTACATATATAAATGCAAGTGTTAAACCTGTTCAATGTATAAATACTTTAAAAAAAATCGTCTTGCACTTGGTTCTAGAGAATATTTTAAAGTTTATTTAATTATTAATGCTACTATATTTTAAAAAAAATGAACAACATATATGTGTGTTTAGTATATTAATACTACATCCCATGGTATTATCAAAGAGGTTTCAATGCATGCATGGTCAAATTGGAGACTTATGTATAGGTAGTCAGCTTGTACAAATCTAGATAATGATCTAATGTTGGTCAATAAATGGTTTTCATTAGATTTTAATTTGTCTGATAAAGTTGACTAGCAGTTTTAATACCAATAAGTCATACATTTAATTAAATACTAATATATTGGCCTCATCATTAAAAACTCATGACCCACATGCTCAATAATGATTATCTTTTGTCTTTGCCTCATCATTTTACATAATTTTTCAATAAGCTCTTTATAATTTCCATACTCATTAAGTACAAAATAAATTTAGCTATTAAAGAAAATAATGATTAAAATGTAACAATAAACATTGACATTCTAAAATATGTTTTTAATAAAAATAAGAGTTATTTAGTGAATGTATATCTATTATAAACACTATCTATAATAAAACTAAAAAGAAGTATTCAGAGAATCAAATCTATCTCAGGTTCCCTTTTACTTCATTAAATGTAAACAAAAGAGGTATTAAATAGGTAAATAAAGGAAACTGGTTTAGGTTAGAATTATTTATTAGTAATTAATTAATTATTTCCTAGCAACTCTTATTTCCATTTTTATTAAAGCAAAAATCCATAAAAAATATTTAATTCAATATATACAACTTTCAGAAAAAAATTATTATTGCAGTTTGTTAAAAAAACATGTTAATCTTCTGCATTCTCACATCTACAAAAATAGGTTTCTGGATTGAAATCCATACAGTTTTGGTTTGAAGTAAAAAAAAAAAACTTTTACTTTATAGAAACCTAAAACCAATAAGGCTTTATATAGGTTAATAAAGAAAGATTGTTTAGCCTTAGGATTATTAATTAATAATTGAAAGTTCCCTGGTAACATCAAAAGGTAAAGTTATCTATGTTTACACAGATGATTGCTTTATTTTTATTATTTATTAAGGTAAATGTCCATAAAACATAGTAAACATCACTACAATTTAAATACTAAAACAAACCAAAAGAATATTAGCAATCTGTTTTCAAGTCAACAGGCAATAAATGGGTTGTCTTAACAACAAATTTCTAATGTTCTATTAATTGGTTTAGTTATGAGGTTTATATTGATATACATTATGTACAATTTTATTTATTTGTGTAATGGTTTAATGTGTAACATTGATATGTATGAAAAATTTTAATTTAGGAGAATGCTATTGCATTCAAAACTAATAGCATAAATATATAATAATAAAAAAACGGGTGTTAAGCAAATATTGATAATAGCTCTAATTTTTCTTTTTCTTTTTGTGATAGTGCTTTCTGGAACTGTTTTTTATGACTTAATATATTAGGAATAAAGTTGTGGTACAGGTTTGATAATGAAATTTTTAATATAAGAAATAACATGAACATTTTTCTTGGCTTCTGGGTTTTCAATAATTTATAGAAGGTACTTAGTGTATTGAATGTTACATATAAAGTCTCATTTAATAATTAATGTTCAAAATATATAAAGACTTTTTCAATCACTATGGAAGAAAAATATTTAGTAATTTTTAAGTTGGATAGCTATCTACTTGAAAATTGATGCCTATATAGATATCTTGGTAACTTTTTTTATATAAAAACTTAAACTATTTTAAAATACCATAGACTCCAATACATTTCTTTTTGTTTTAACAAATTAAAGATATGATCCTTCATCATAAGGAAAATAATATAAATTTACAAAAAAAATGTATTTCAAAATGCTCCTAAAATTGTAAAAATTTTGGGAAGATTATGGTGTCAATGAATGTAGGGTCCACTACTGTTAAAAAAACATCATGGTTGGATTGAACATGTGGAATGAATGAATGAATTACATAAATTTTTCTAAAAAAAATATTTTATAGTAAACCTGTATATGTTTTTTTTAAGAAGTAGATCCCATTTATATTATAAAAATATTTCCAAAATAGTATAAAAAATACAGGAATAATTATTTTTAATATCATATGTGTTCTTTATTACTTTTTACAATGTTTTTGAATAATAATGATGTAAAATGTAAAAGTATAAATATATAATGTTAGAGTTAAATATTAAAAAATTAATAAGAGTAAAATAAAAAATAAATGATATATATATAATTATATATATATATATCTATATTTATCAATCAATACTTCCTATATATATATATATATATATATATATATATATATATAGGAAGTATTGATTGATAAATATAGAATATAAAAAGATTCAAATGTATAATATGTAAAAAGATAATAATTATATAGAGAGGTATATAAAATATATGTGGGTATATAAATAATGATCATAAGATAGACTATATTGAAGCAATAGGATCTGTAGGTCAGATCCATGCTTCATGTCTTTCTAGATTATTAGACAAGGATCAAACTTGATCTACGCATGATACAATGCTTGTAAAACTTTCTGTCTGCCATTTTATCTACATTTAAATTTTAGGCAAGTAAATAAGTTATTAAAGTATTATTTTTTTATTAAAATGTTTTATTATAAATATTAGAGGGGCCCAGATAGATAGATACACACACATACACACACACACACACACACACACACACACATATATATATATATATATATATATATATATATATATAAAATTACAGATGGAAACTTTTACAAAAATCAATATATAATTTTTTAATATGATAATTTTTTGAAGTATTATATTCTGGAGATTTGCTTTCATGATAAACCTTACTAACATTTCGTAGTGTCAAACAAAAAAAAATCCATTAATAAAATGGTAATGGATTTTCTAATTAAAGTAAAATTAATATAGAAAAGATAATTTGAAATATAAATTTTGCAAATCTACATATAATTAAAAATAGATTTGAAACAATTAAATCATTGGATTTATCAGGAGAGTGGATTTCAAAAATACAATATGAATATACTTTAGGTTGGTAATTGCAATCATCGGAATTACAACATAGGCAGATAGCCTGCAGCATATAAAAAAGGGAATTTCCCAAAAATAGTTGAAAAAGGTATAAATAGCCAAAGAAAACAATGGAGGTCAGCCAGTCACAGTTTTTGTCAGCAATTGTCTGGCAAATCTACATCAGTCAAATCTTTAAAAATAATGATAAAAATGTTCTGAAGCATTGTAGCAGAGTAGACGGCATCAACCTGCCCATATCCCATGTCCTAAATATGATCATCAACATATCATAAGCCAGAGAAACCTCATAAAATGAATTGATAAACTGTTGAACTCTCTTATTCAATTCATAGCTAGCTATGCCTGTGTGGACATTCAGTTTCATTGTGGGTTTCAAACTTCAACACGGACTCATAATAAATTAGGTAATAAGTTTCGAATTTGTTAATTTCTAACTGCCTAATTTATTCTTCTAAAACTCCAGTGACCCATTTAGTGGAAACCCTGCTAATTGAAATGACTCCTAAGAATTTAATCCCCATAATGTAATTTAAATGTAACTTAATATTCTGTAAACTATACTTGCTATTACTTAAAATCTAATGTCTTTGCTTTCTTTCTATCTGTTTTGAAAATTATGCCTCTTAATGCTAAACTTACTTCTAATTCTCATTTAAAAATATTATTATTAATTACTTAAAATGAAATGAATATATGCCAATTTTGTTCCATCTCGACAAAAGCTTTATTTAAATAAATATTTTTGCGGCCTATTTCCCAACCAACATTTGTCGGTAAATAAAAATGAATAATTTTCTAGCTCTGAAAGATAAATACTTGGAGAAATCTTTGTTTTGTCAAGATGGAACCATTTTATATTATTATGTGTTCTTTTTTATATTTACATGTACACGGTTTAGTTGTGGGGAGATGCCAGATTCAAATATGAGAGTTTATTTAGTTAAATTATTTCATTTTTTAAAAAGTGAAAGTGAGGCAGGTTTATAAAATTATATTCATGTTAAATAATAGGAGAGGAATAGAATGTCATTTGAAATGTTAGTGGGATTTTGTGTTGAATGGAGAGATGTGTCGCACATTACAAATATTCGTAATAATAATTAATGTATTTTATTCTTGTTTGTCTGATTTTGGTCAATCTGTGTAACATTTGTGTAATCTTTAGCTCAGCACATTTTTATATTTAAATGCTGAAACATATTTTCCAGTACTCATATTTTGCCTTGCCGACATTTGGCTCGATTACTTGTCTTTTGTTCTTTGTGACCGCTATATCAATACTAGATCAGGTGATAATTTCACTGCCCATGATTTATCAGGATATGAAAGCCAAAATGTGAAGAATCGGAGGCAAGCTAAGCTCAGCTAGCCTTTTGATTCTCATTCTTTCACCTGAAATATTTTAGGTTTACCAATGGGGCAGACTATTCTTTTTTTATTTCTTGGCATCATGGGAACAGGGCAGGTTAATTGGGTCTATGCAGATAATGTAACATTGAATGTTGGGATTTGTTCATTTTCCTTTGTCTGAAGACATCATGGTGGATTGACCATGATCTGATTAATTTACGTATTTTAAATCTTGAAATATTTATTTGCAAATATTGCGATCCATTTATATTTTAAATGTGTCACTCTCCAACACCAAGTCCTATAGTTTGAGTTAATCATTTCTCTCTTAAAATAAATTCAATCATAATAAAATTATGTTTAAAATAACTTTAAAATATCCATTACGATATCTCAGACTTGGGCGGGCGTCTTCCTTAAATCACTAATCGTGAGATTTATTAGATTGGCATATAAACTATACCACTCTCTTTCCAGAGGCATATAATAGATGACAGAATAGAAATTTGTATTAAATAATTTATAAGATCAAATCAGAGACATTAGATAAATTATCAAAATGTTTTATTAAATATATATCTGTGAATTTAAGCTACCTATGGTTCGTCTCTTCCTTCATTTTAAAATTAGTATTTTCTAAATAATTATTGTGCTGCTATCTGATGACTCAAGTCCACACATATCATTTGTATTTAAATAAGTAGATAGTCTAATTAAAGTTAATAATTAGAGTTAGACATATGAATTAGTTGAGGCTCATGCTACACCGTTGATGCTAGTGGTCCGGAGTGTGGAAAAGATTAATTGCTTGCCTCAAAAATGTTAATTAGTTTGCCGATTTAGAGAGTGGGTAAACAGGGCAGAATCTATAAGTATTCTTTATCTTTGATCTCACATTAGGTTGGATTCATAGTACTTTTACCCAGGCTGTGAATCATGTTAACATACAATTTCGACCGGTATAATATATATAATTACAATTTCGACCGGTATAATATATATAATGTAAAATTATATGTCCATGTATATTTGTGTTCTTGTATTTGTATTTGTTTGTTATAGTTCTGAAGAACATTGTTGGGACAATCAAAACTCAGTAGTGGGTTGTAAAAAACATTCTAAAAATAATAAAGAACATAGATATAAATATTACATGGATTTGGCAATGCAATAAGAAATATTAAGTTAGAATGTAATATAATTAAAAAATCTATTGAATATGCTATTGAAGTCTTTCAGAAAAAAAAGACCATTATAAAAGTTAAAAGACTATCACAGATTATCAAATAAGAAAAAAACAGAAGGCGATTTGTTTAATATGTTGATGCAATTGTAGTTCACAGATTAATTTGTATCCACATCAGTAAACACAACTTTAATATATTATTTATTTTTGAATTGGAATGAGTTGATGCTGCTGCTGATGACATAAAAAAATAGCATAGATATAATGCATAAGCCAGTCAATTTTTATTTATAATTATATTAAATATATTATATGCAATGTAAAAATAGTAAAATGAAAAACTCAAATTTTAATAAAATAGTATAATAGTAGATTGAAAAGGATAATAAATAAATAATAAAATATTGTAAAAACTAGAGAGAAAAAAATCTACAAAAATATAATCAAACACATATAGAAGTAATACAATTTTCTTTTTTTTTCCTCCTTTCTCTATGTATTGATTTCTATATTTACATGTGATACCATTTTCAACTTTCTTATACACTTAAGAATACTATTTTTACACCAAAATTTTTATCTTACAGTTTCAACTATCCTGCAATCATCATCAGAGATATAATATCCAATTAATACATATCATACAATCAATACATAATCAATAACATACACCTTAGCCTGATCCTTATAAATAATCATTTTTCATTTTATTCTACTTTTAACTAATTTTATTTTTTTATGTATAGTATTTTATTATTAAATTATTCTAAAACAATTTTATTATAATTTTAATAACTTTAGTTTTTAAATTCTACAATTTAATCTACCATTTTTTTATTATTTTTTATTGTATTTTTTTTTTAATTACTTCTAAACTTTCTTTATTTTTATTATATATCTAAATATTAACTTTTTTACATTATGAATTACCTTTTTATTACATTACTAAATACTTACATTTTTATAACCCTATTTCTAAAAACCAACACAACATACTTGTTTAACAACTCCCTCTATTATCCTTTTCTTCAACTTTATTTTTAAACCTTTTTATATTCAAACTATTAATAATAATAACTATAATAATTCATAAAATTATTGACTTTATCCCAAAATCCCTATTAAGATTTTGTATTATATGTTTAATCAATATTGCTTCTTTAATTTTCCTATCATTTCTATTACTTGTATAATTAATCATTTTTATACTATTTTTCTCAAACCTATGACCTGTTTATAATGAATTCAAATAAATAGGTAACCTCTTATCATATTTATGTTGAAATAATCTTGTATAAATTGAATTTTTTGTCTCACCTGCACTAATTAGTTTTTATATTTGTACTTTTACATGACTTACATTCAATTTATATACTCCATTTATGCATTTTTCTACTTTTCTTACATATTTATTATCTAATATTAAGTATATTTTTCCTTCTTTTATTTACTATCTTAAATTTTATTACATTATTAAAGGTTTTATTAATTTTAATAATTATTTTATTCATCCCTTTTCCAACACTTTATAAGTTCTAATATTCCATTTGTTCATTCCTATCTATTTTATCTTTTCTACATACTATTTTCTTATTTGTATTAAATTTTTAGAATAAAGATATAAAATATAAAATAAATAGTATATATTCAACAATACATAGAGCTAGGAATTATTGCTCAGATGAAGATTATAATAAACAGGTAGAATTGATAATTACAGAATTTAAAGATAATGAATATCCAGAGAAAAGTATAGATGAAAGTGTAAGGAAATCAGAAGAAAGCTTTAATAAAAATAAGGAAATAGTATGTACAAAAAATCAAATAGATAATAATGAATATATAGGTATTAGAACTTATAATAATAATAATAATAATAATAATAATAATAATAATAATAATAATAATAATAATAATAATAATAATAATAATAATAATAATAATAATAATAATAATAATAATAATAATAATAATAATAATAATAATAATAATAATAATAATAATAATAATAATAATAATAATATTGTAAAAAGAATGAATGAAATAATTATTAAAATTAATAAAAAGTTCAATAATGTAATAAAATTTAAGATAGTAAATAAAAGAAGGAAAAATATACTTAATGTATGAGATAGTGAATATGTAAGAAAAGTAGAAAATTCATAAATGGGGTATATAAAATTGAATGTAAGTCATGTAAAAATAGAAATAAAAAAACTAATTATGTAGGTGAGAAAGAATTCAAATTATACAAGATTAGTTCAACATAAATGTGATAAGAGATTACCTATTTATTTGCATTCATTAGAAACAGGTCATATGTTTGAGTAGGATAGTATAAAAATGATTAATCATACAAATAGTAGCAGAGATAGAAAAATTAAAGAGGCAATATTGATAAAAATATGGAATCAAATCTTAATAGGGATTTTGGGGTAAAGACAATAATTTTATGTATAATTATAGTTATTATTATTAATAATAATTTGAATATAAAAAGGTTAAAAATAAAGTTGAAGAAATGATTGTAGAGTGAGTTGTTAAACAAGTATAAGAAGTTTTGAAAATTTGTCAGTTGGTTTTTGGAAATAAGTTTATAAAAATGTAAGTATTTAGTAATGTAATAAAATAGTAATTTATAATGTAAAAAAAGTTAATAGTTAAATATATAATAAAAATAAACAAAGTTTAGAAGTAATTAAGAAAATATAATTAAAAAGATAAAATGGTAGATTAAATAGGGAGTTTAAAGATTAAAGTTTTAAAATTATAATTAAAATTGTTTTAGAATAATTTAATAATAAAATACTATAAATAAGAAAATGAAATTAGTTAAGGATAAAATAATAAAATGGAAAATGATTATTTATAATGGTCAGGCTATGATGTATGTTGTTGATTATATATATAATGTATTAATTGTATGATTATATATTTGGATATTGTAGGTCTGATGTGACTGCAGGACAGTTGAAACTGTAAGAATAAAGATTTGGTGTAAAAAATAATATTGTTAATTATATAAGAAAGTTGGAAATGGTATCATATTTACATCTTTTAGATTATTTTAATTTTATATCATAATTGAAATATTTCAAATTTTATTACACCCCTGATCACTTTTAAAAGTGTCAAAAACCACCTTGCCTAATTAAGAGAAATAGAGATACACTTAATAGAATACAAGTTGTTTATGTTTCTGCCTCCTAAAAATAAGAATATGCCCTTTAATGTTGCCTTTTTAAAAATATATTGTCATTGGAAATTTATGCTTATTTTTTTCAAAGCAAATCATATTTATTTCATTTTTTCACTGCCTTTGTTTATCATTTCGTCCTTTCAATTTATTTTTCTAAATAAACTTCCAAATCATTTTATTTTTGTAAATATTTTTTAATACTTATTTTTTTTCATATAAAATAATTAGAAAGAATATAATTGAAACATAATTTGCAAGCATTATTTTTTGATTTAATCTCAAAAAAAAAAAAAAAAAACAATATAGAATACCATTAGTTTTAAGAAACGTGTTTAGCTATGCAATCTTTACTTCATATTCAGTACACACTACTTTATTCATTGATTAATTAACTTCCAAAATATTTCTAAGATGCTACTAAATAAGTTTTTGTGCATTAACTAAAAACAAGCATTTATTCCCCCCCAACTACTGTATTGTTGCTTAATTTTATTTCATTTATTCACAATTCAAATTTGCGTTTTATTACATATTTACATATTCAAAATCAAATCTGAGCAACCAATGTTTTATTCATCATAACTTTTATTTAGAATTGTAGAAAAAAATCTTAGCCTCAATAGATAATGCTTTTCTTTATATCTGTCCTAGTAACTATAAAAAGTATGTAATCTTACAAATAAATAACTTTTGTTTGTTCATAATTACTCTAATATGATTCTATTTTACTGATCTGTATTTTTCTATTTAAAACATCCAAGAAAATTAAAAATGCTCTTCAAAATCAATAAAATATATCAATTTTTTTATACCTTGTTAAAGTAATTAATAAATAGTATTATACTCCATATATAGTAAATAAAATTTAGTTACACTTACATTTTGAAAGATTCAAACTTATTAATCTTACATTTATTATTAACAATCATTTAAAAAATCCTAAGAAGAAAATTAAATTATTATATAAATTATAAAATAATACTATAAATTATATTTTATATAAATTCGACCTTATATTTATATATCTATATATTCATGATGTTTTACACTTTATTCTGTAACTTATGATTGTATATATATATATATATTTGAATAGTTTCTTTAATATGATTATAAAAAAAAACTTAGATTTTAGTATAGGCTATTATGTAAATGAGGCATTTATTTATATAGCACTATGTTTATAAATTGTAATAAACTAAAGATCAGCCTTTCAATTAAAGTACATGCGCTTTTTACACGAATGTTAATACTAATAAATGAATACTTTCATTTCCAACACAAGATAAAGTCTTTACAAAAACAGTAATTTAAAGTGATTGGTTTATCCTCACGCTTTCATATCCAGTACTTAAGATTTTCCCATATATAAGCATTTGGGTTGAAGGAATAAGTGGATTCATTTTATTCTTTTGTAAAGACTATCTTGTGTTGGAAATGAAAGTATTCATTTATTAGTATTAACATTCATAAAAAGTGCATGTACGTTAGCTTGAAAGGCTGATCTTTAGTTTATTACCATAGGCTATTATGAAAATTTTTACATTTAATATTACTAGATTTTATTGGATTTCAAGTTCTCTGAATTTAAATTATTTTAGCATTTCTAAATTTATTAATCTCCATTGATTTTGATCATTTTAATAAATATTTTGTTTTTATAATTTGATTAATATATTATCTGTATGTGATGTAGGATAAAATTTGGTGATATAAAACAATTCAATATTAGAGATTGACTTTATAATGATTTACAGGTTTACTCATTTTTAAATAAATAGATACTCAAGTAGATACTTTACCTCAAAATAAGTCACTACTATCCAATAACAACTCTGCATAAAAATAAATAAATGAAATTCATTATATATTGAAGAACATCCTTATTTATTTGGCTTTAAATATTTTATAGAGTGATATTAAGTAAATGCAATTTCATTCTTAAGTCAACTTAACTAATATTACACACATTAAACACATTTCAATGTGAACATTTAACTTAATGAAGTGGGCTTTCTCCATATGGCCAGTATTATTACAAAATCACTTTATCTCATATATCCATAGATCTGATTATCTCTTACATAAGGTGAATTATTTATGTACATTACAATCAAGTTATTAAATTCAACTGCTTAAACATACACTTATGCACAAAATTTACAAAGTTATGGCCAAAAGTAATCCTGGTATTTATAGAGTAATCTAATATATAACTAAGAGTGAAGACGAATTTTTTATACAATCATGATTATAGTAAAATTTAAAAAAAACTTATTTAATGTTATACAGACATTTTATTTATAATATCATATAATTTATTCAGAGTTTTAATGTCGGTTCAAATATATTGAAACCGGAAATAGGAAAACACACTATTGTAATAAACAATATAAATTTCATGGAATTTTTTTGTTAATAATTGATATGCTAGCATAATAAAATATTCTATCAATTTGTGTTTTTTTCTTTTGACTTATTTGTAATAGTAACAATAACAATAATAATCAGAACTGGAGAAAATGTTGTCAGTGCCCTTATGCAAAACAGTAAATGGTTACTGCCCTAATTAAAAAAAAATAAAACAAATTCTATGTGATATCATATATACATTTAATGTGATTCCATATATACATATTAAAGTTTTATTAATGATAGCAATGAAAACAATAATATATAAATTTACTTTCTGATATTTTGCAGAACTAAATTTATATACAATTTTATCAACATTTAGCTGAATGCATATGTCAAATCATTTTTATGACTATAAATTAGAATACCAAATGGATATTTGAAATGAAGTGATTTACTTAAAAATAATTTGTATTACATAAGATTCTTACCCAAACAAACATTTATCAACAAAAAACATTCATATTGCTAAAAGCTTTTCTCTATTAAACAACAATATTATTTATGCATCTATCTTATTGCCACAAAAATAATTAATTATATACATATTCTTTATAAAGTCTTTAATATAACTACAATGATAAACAAAAAACCATATAATAATTTATAGTTTCTCATTATATACCTTATAGTCTTTAGTAATAACAGCATAGACAACTTTGAAAACCATAAAACATATGAAACATATAAACTATTATATTTAAATTACAGATATATAATAATTAACATTAATTATCAATTTCATATCAAAACAAATTACATACTAAGTCATGATATTGAAATTATAATGACATATATAATTTAAATTACATAACCTACAGAATCTTATTTGATATTTCCTTTTGTAAGAGCATTATTTTAACAAAGCAACTAAATATGATAATAAGTAAAATATATTCTTTATAAACTAAAATTTACTTCAAGCCTTTAATAGTTCTAATTATTTTTATCTTGGTAAATCTTTAACAATGTTTTTATAAAAAAAAAAATTGAATATCTTTGATACTTTAATTGTAAATTTACAGATGATGGAGAAAAATTATGCCTGGTAGGACAATAAAAGATGACACAATTTTATTTTTTGAATCACTCCATTATTGTGGTAAACATTAAGAAAATTCGAATAAGTTATTATTCTTATTTGTATTGATGTAGAGTAGATAATTAGTACTTTCCTGAGAAGTGAAATTCACTATATTTAGCATTTCTAAGAAAATTGTATACTAAGAGTAATTTTATTATTTGGGAAATGTGTTAAAACAAATATTCAAAATGCAGTGGTATGCTAATTTTTTAAATATTTGCTTTAAACTATAGCAGCAGATGGATTTTGATTGTATTAGCATTGTAACATTTTTAAATTTTATTCTTTCCATACATTTTGTCATGGTGAATATTTTTCAGATATATGGCATGTTCATTAGGACTGTTGAGATGCATCACATAACATTTTAAAACATTTTAAAATAAAATATTATATTTTAATAAAATTAAATATACAAACCACAATGACAAAATAAATATTTATATTACAGATATTAAAATAAATTATTTTTATTTTATTTACCATTCTCCTAATAATTTGAGGTTTTATTTCAAATTTTAAATAACTTTATCTAAATATTTTAAAATAATATTTCTCTATATTTAAATATACATGCACAATTCACATTTAATTATTGCATTAAAAGTTTGTCACTACTGTAAATTACCATTACATATACATTAATATAAATATTACTCTACTCACCCTATTTTGACGAATTTATTAACATGTTTGTATTATTATGTATCTTATTAGTGTATTGCCCTTTTTTAAAGTTTTTGCTGAATTTAAAACTAAATAGAACATGGTGACTTTTCCAAAATTGTTCAAAATGCTATAAAAATATGAGGGAGATAACTTGGATTTTTTAAAATTTTGCTTGATATGGTAAATGTAAGATAATATTATTTATATAATAAGCCAAAATAAATTTGGAAGGTATGTTTATTATTATTATTTTAGATATACCAAATGATCATCACAAGGTATATAAATAAATGACATGGATAGTAATAGTAAAATAGACTGTTCCATTTTTTCATCACATGACATAATATGAAATATGGATAATGTAAACACAGTGTATG
The DNA here is from genome assembly GCA_028023455.1 of Epiperipatus broadwayi. Taxonomy (NCBI): domain Eukaryota; kingdom Metazoa; phylum Onychophora; class Udeonychophora; order Euonychophora; family Peripatidae; genus Epiperipatus; species Epiperipatus broadwayi. Next base: position 5,148,402 of record JAQFVV010012414.1, on the reverse strand, counting down.
TGATGTGAAATATGGCACAACTGAGATTATCATAAAAGAAAAAAAAAACATAAAATTAATGATTGTTCATTTTAATGTTTTATTTCCTTATTTTATAGAAAAAATGAACCAAGTTGCATTGAATAATATTCCTAATAAAAAAATATATTCTTAATTTGCAGCATTTTTATGCCCCTCTTGTATTAGCACTCATGCATTGCTTATCTTGCAAATTGTCTTCTGCCAGCTCTGATTATGATGAAGATAATGATAATAATAATAAACCACTAAACATCCCACATCACCATTTTTTATGCTTGCACATAATTGTTATTGAAACAGGAAAAATTCTACATATAGTAGTGCCATGCAGTGCCAGTCAGAGTAATCAATGGATACCAGAAGGCTTGTGCATAAAATCCCTATCTAGTGCCTACTTGTCCAATATCCTTAGACTAGTTTCTGTCTTATGGCCTTCACCAGTGAGGAGCTTTGGATCTGAGAGCACTGCATCTAAATCTTAGGATCTAATGCAACCCTCTAGCAGCCACCTTTTATCTTTACATAACTACAAAACTATGAGAATAAAATTAAAAACAATATTTTCAATCTAAGCTCAATAGCTTATATGGTCATGTGGGTCTAAATTCAATTCAGTACCTATACATTTTGATGTCTTTGGCTCTATAACAACCATAGCTACCACTATCCTATTAGGCAGGATTGGTTTTAAACCACTAAATGTTCACCATTTCTTATGCTTGCACATAACTGTTATTAAAACAGGCAAAACTCTCCATACAGTAGTGCCACTGAGTGCCAGCCAGAGTAATCAATGGATGCCAGAAGGCTTGTGCATAAAATCTCCACCTAGTGCCTATTTGTCCAATATCCCTGGACTAGTTTATGGTTTGTGGTCTTCATCAGTGAGGAGCCTTGGATCTGAGAGCACTGCATCTAGAACTTAAGACCTAATGCAACCCCCAAGAATCCACCTTTTATCTCTACTTAACTACAAAACTATGAGAATAAAATTGGAAAACACAATAATATTTTCAATCTAAACTCAATAGCTTATATATATGTGCTATCAGATCCAAGGCTCCTCACTAACAAAGGCCACAAGCCAGAAACTGGTTTGGGCATATTGGATGAGTAGGCACTAGATGGGGATTTTATGGACAAGCTTTCTTGCATCCATTGATTACTCTGGCTGGCACTGAATGGCACTACTGTATACAGAGTTTTGCCTGTTTTAATAACAGTTATGTGCAAGCATAAGAAATAGTGATCATTTGATATTTAGTGGTTTAATACTAATCCTGCCTAATAGGATAGTGGTGTCTGTGGTTGTTAAAGAGCCAGAGATACCGAAATGTATGGGTACTGAACTAAGTTCAGACCCATATGACATAAGCAATTGAGCTTAGATTCAAAACATTGGGGTTTCAATTTTATTTTCATAGTTTTGTAGTTAAGTAGAGATAAAAGGTGGCTGCTGGAGGGTTGCATTAGATGTTCAGATCTAGATGCAGTTCTTTCAAATCCAATGCTCCTTGCAGATGAATGCCACAAGCCAGAAACTAGTCTGAGGATATTGGTTGAGTATGCACTAGATGTGGATTTTATGCACAAGCCTTCTGGCATACATTGATTACTCTGTCTGGTACTGAGGGGCACTATTGTATGAAAAGTTTGGCCTATTTTAATAATAATAAACAATTCTAAGCAATATGATGATCATTCTAATTTCAAAAAAATGAGATTTCTACGAATAACTTTTCTAGAAATGAGTTTTACAATGATTTTATCAATCTGTGAATATCAAATACATCAAGATATATCACATGCTGGTCCCTTTTTCAGCTTACTTAATGTTTTTATGTTGATGTCTTTTACATTTTTCAGCAGAAAACTTTTTTTTCTGAAATAGTTCAATGCTAAATTATGTTTTGCCATATTATTTCAAATGAAACACTTGGCATTAGGTAATGTTAACATGTCCACAAAATCATGTACAAATTTTTCATCCAACAAGTTAAAAAATATTTTGAGTAAATTAATTAATGAAAATATAAAAAGTAAATGCATTTACTTTGTTAATTATATTTTAAAATTGATTTTTAATTTAAAAGAAAGATATTTTTGTTTCAAACGTTTTTCAAATATCAAAGTAATTGTTATGATTTTGTTTCAATATTTTAGTTTTAAGATTAGATAAATTTATTTTTGTTTTTGTGTTAATTCTTATAACCAAATTTACTAAATGGAATATAAATAAATAGAACTTAAATTTTCTCTTATAGGATAGAGCAATATATATATATAGCTAATCACGGTATTATTTTTTATTACAAAATAAAACATCATTTAGTCCACATAAATTATTACTTAAATGCAATTTTAAATTCTACTGTATTAGCTTCAATAAAGGGTTATTACTTTCTGATCATATTATGACCCAAATACATTTTAAACTGCAATGTTTAAACAGTAGTATAAATATTCTTTAACTATTATTTTAGTCAAAGAACACAACGGATTAAACATAATAGTATAATTTATTCTTTCCTCATGATTGTCTCAAAATAGATTTATATCCAGAAAAACAATTATTACACTAAAATGTTCCTACTTATCTATGGCAATTGAAAATGCTAGTTTTATAAATTCATTTCAAAAATCTTGCACAAATTATAGGACGATATACTATAAATTTTTGATCATATAATTCTGATTTTTGGAAAAAGTAACCATAGGAATTATAACAAAATTCTATTGATACATTATGATTATGGGATAGATATTGCAGTTTTAGATGCTTCTATAGTTGATCCCCTAAGAGATTCATCATCACTTATAGGATTATTTTTTTAAATATTTTTAAGTAACGTTTGAATTCATTTTTAATGACTGACATTGTATATCTTTGGAACAGTATCAGAAATAGTGAAATTGCGTTATCCAAACATGATTCCAATTTCAAATACATAAATTACTGTTAATCTAGGATTGTATATACCTAGTAATAAAATGATCTAATATACAATATCGGCTGTCTTTTACTTTTATGAGGAATTACTTACACATATTTTAAAGTCTATGTAAATGATCAATAATATATTAAATCGACAATCACTAACCATTCTAAACTAGATTAAAATATGTATTTTTATTAATACCTTTAACATGTGGGAGTTTGCAGCTTTATAAACAATAGAACATCTGATATCTTTGGTATAATTATGATTATTTTATTATTAAAATTTATTCTTCAAAATATTTTTGTAAGACATTTTTACTGTTAATCATCTTAGGAAAGATTTATTCTGTATTTTAATAATAATTTACAACTCTGAATAGTTATGTTTTTAAGAAAACACTTTTAAGGATTGGATGCTAAGAATATGATTTTGTTGGAATAAAAACTATATTTATGTTTCTTAATTCAATTCAAATAAAAAATCTGAATTTATTTTAATTACTTGTATTCAAAATTAGATATATAATCATAATTTATTAATGCATGTCAATTCACAAACACTCATATATGTATATAAATACATGAAAACAGTCAACCCTTAAACAATATCAAAATAGATCAACATTCTCAATCTGTTGTCAAGGCAAAGGAGGTTTCCATATCAACAAATTGAGATTGCTGATTGCTATTGATATTGGTATCTAGGCCTAAGGCATTATTATCTTCATATATTAATTGGTTTTCATGTACATGCATGTCTATTTAATTAATATTTGAGTTTTATTATAACTAATTTAGATTTATTTGAACAGTTAAAAATTATATACCATAATTATATATATATATATATATATATATATATATATATGTTAAAACGAAGATTTGCACGGCTTAAATATATAAAATACATATTTTGCGGGTTCATCCGTGTTAAAAACTTTTAATATCAATATACTGACATTTCGACTTGGTCACACAAGCCATCCACAGAGTTATAAAAAGGAATAAAAACTATATTTATGTTTATAACTCTGTGGATGGCTTGTGTGACCAAGTCAAAACATCAGTATATTGATATTAAAAGTTTTTAACACGGATGAACCCGCAAAATATGTATTTTATATATATATATCACTTATTATTTCTAAATAATACATGAGCATTTTAAAAGTATTGCAGTTTGTAATGTTATAATTGACTATATATTAGTCTGCATTACAGTGGCATGTTTATTTCATGTTTAAAGAGGTTTATTTAAACTTCATTGTGTCAATATTTCATACTCTGTAGTCAAGTTGCAATCTTTAAGTGTCCATATATATTCAATGGACCATTAGTAAGAATGGATTTCCATTCAGGCTATTAAAAGGTGAGAAAGTTGCCTTGACAGCAATGAGAAATATTGATTATTATCTTTACTGTGAATGTTTAGGTGGTTACTGGTTGGTATCTAATTATATATATATATATATATATATATATATATATATATATATATATATATATATATATATATATATATATATATATATATATATATATATATATATATATATATATATATATATATATATAATCTTCATGGTTATATTAACCCCCAAAAAGTTTTTATGTATATGTGGTGGAGTTGAGATCAGAATGCATTGATAAAAATCAAAAACTTGAAAATATATATTTATAATGCTATAATTGCTATCTTGTATAGTATTGATGTGTTAAAAGTTATGGAACTGACACCATGAATATGTAGATGTGTTAAAGAGCAATGATTGGCACAAAATTGATGAATTATGAAAGAATTGTCTGTCTTTTTACCCTGGTAGATAGCTGCAATGTAGTATTGTTGAGCTGACAGGTGCATTGTTAGAAAATTTGAATATATGTCGTGCATTATATTTGTCTAAAATAAAATAATGTTTCTTATGAAAAGAATAAAGTATTTGATTTGAATATATTGGTGTTGGTATAAAAATATATTTCAAAAAATCCTTGCTGATAAAGGTTGTTGGTGTAGATTTTTGTTCTGGTTTCAAAATATATATGAATAAGAAAATTTTCCTCTTTATAAACTTAATCAATTTATGCTTAAATGTTCATTCCATTGAGTGTCATTTGTTTCTTGATGACTACACTAATTTATGATATATAACATCATATGTCTAACCTTCTTGGGTGGATAGACTATAAGTTCATTTTTTTACATGAAGTAAATGATCCTATTGAAAGATAGATTCGTTCTAATAGTCAGACATTGTAACAATCACTCTCTAGCAGTAAAACATAAAATATCTAGTTGCAATTTTTATACTGACTTGGTTTTAAATGATGATAAAGCAATTTTAAAAAATAAAAAATATACTTTTATTTTCACATAACCATTAAACTATAGAAAATATGTATAATTGTGGGTTAAGGATAAATCAATTCCATTATTAATCAATCTGTAGGATTTAGAAAATAAATATCAAATTAAATTTCATAAGTAATTTTGCCTCTACAATTTTAATTATTTAATCACTTTAAATAAAATGATTTAAAAATTCTAACTTAATTTTTAATTAAATATATTATGTTTAATGGATTGTTTTACTTGATGTTTGTGTGAAATAATTACTTGTATAATAATGATGTTTCACCATTGTACATAATAACAACTGCACATGAAATAAAATGGTAAAAAAAGTAAATTTAAAAACTGCATTTTGCAATAGCAAATAAATGCCTAATTTTTGAATAATAAAAATTCCAGTATTCATAAGTTAAGTAAATGTCAATAATACTTGCAAATTAAATGTTAAATATATTAATATTAGTTCTTATCCACAAAATATATTTGGATTTAAAAATAGGATGTTTAATATTTTTCCATCAACTGGTTTAATATTCAGGATAAGAGTACTCACAATTCAGTAATAACATAATAACAGTGATTCACAATAAATTAGTACAAAATACATCTAGATTTTAAAAGATTATTTGTCTATCAAATTAAGTCCTAGCTTTTTGATTGTTGCTTGGTGATAACTATTTTTTTAAAGCACTTAAGTCAGCCAATAACAAGATCTCTTCCAAAGCATTTGTTTTACAGCAACATGATAAAAATATTTTAATATACTAAGGTAAAGTATGATCATGTATTAAACTCCAAGCAAGTCTGATTATAAATGAAATTATTTTAACATTTTCAAAACAATACCCACTTCATAATAAATAGTCATAAAAACATATCATAGTTTGTACATACTATTTCATATACTTTCTGATATATGCTAATAAAGATGATTACTTTTCATTTATTTACATGAATGCATAATGGTGTTTGCTATTAATGGATGCACATATATAAAAAAATGGATGCTGGAAGTATTTGATTAAACTTTAAACCCTTTCATTAAAATAAAATAAAAAAATCTATGTAAAAATTATTTTAAAGCAACTGTTTCACTTGATGTTCTAAAGATATTATTTTCATAAAAGTGCAAATAAGTAATTATTATAATTGTTATAATAGCTTATGCAACATCTTTACAGCTTAGTAGAATGTTTCTTATTTTAAACATTTTAGAATTATAATATACAAAATTTAAATAACAATAAATATTAAGCTTTATATTAATAAAATCCTTTTAGTGAAAAAATTCAACAATAACATTTCCATTAATAAGCAATATTTTCATAAGCCATCAAAATTAAATTCCACAAATTAAAAATTATTTGCATATAAATTATATAAATACATTCAGCAAATACAGTAAATAAAGTTACATATATAATAATAATAAAAAGCAAGTAATATATAACGTGACATTAATAATACGATAATAATATAAGGCAATAACATTATTATTTTTTTATATACGTCAAAGCATTGACCGGGAAGCGAACCCGGGCCAACTGCCTGGAAGGCAACTATGCTAACCGCTAGGTTACCAGCGCTTATTTTGTTTAGTAATTTTTTATTTTTTTTAAAAACAACATATTTTGAAGTATTAGATTAGTTAAAATTTATTTAACTAAGACAGCAATCTTTTATAACAATTTTTGGAAATAGGAAGCATTTATTACAGTTTACTTCTCATAGAACAATTAATGTTGGATAACTTATTCAATAAAAACAATATCAACTATGATGTCTAATAAGCATTATTTACTTAAAAAAATACAAGATTATTTGTCAAAAATAATTACTAATGGAAATAATTTGAAAGCAGAAATATTTTAAATTTAATTGCATTTTACAATTTTTTAATTGTATGAAGACAATGTGTTTTTTTAAATAATAATGAAAATTATTAGGATAAATGGGAAACATAATGTTTGAACACATTTCTCTAAAATTGTTAGAACATTTTTTCCTTTAAACTTTATTTGTATATCATTAAATTCTTAGTAGTATTGATAATAAATTTAGTGTAATTTTTTAATATTATTGTTAAATGATATAATAAATATACATAAATAAATGCCACCATTGTTATAAGCAAGTTGCCTTGACAACATTTTGAAATTGTTGATTTTTTATTGATATTGAGATAGTCTAAGTGTTGACTGGTTTTTAATGATAAATATATATATATATATATATATATATATATATGATAAATAAAACAAGTTATAAATTTCATAACTTGCTTTTAAGCTTGCATTTTATGATCACTAGATGATAGCTCCAGAAAAAGGACAATGTTGGGAGACCTAACATCAGAAAACACATTATAGTTTGATCAGGTTTGGAAAAAAGTAAAAAAAAAAATTTTTTTCATGTTAGGGTGTTTGAAGAAAAGGAGAGGTACTATAAAGTCAAATATGGAATAGGTGACTTGAAAAATAAGAATATGGATTGCATTTGTATTGCACAATGTATATGCAATCAGCAGAAAAGCAATTAGGCAAGCACTGGTAGAGTGTACAGTTTGTGCTGAGGTGTATCACTTGAAATGTTTGAATAAGAATAGGAAGGATGAAACAGATTTCTGGTTATGGAGTCAGTGTGTAAAGATGATTAAAGAGATGCGAAAGTGGTTTCTAAGTATAGGTAGTCTAGAGAGAAAGTCAGAGGAGTGGGAGCAAAATGTAGTTAAGGAAGATAGGACAGAGTATGGTTTTATTGGAGGGTCAGGAAATATGGGTGGAGAAAGTAGTAAGGCAGTGGAGATGGTTAGCCAGAGAATAAGTAAGATAAAGGAAGAAGTGAAGGAAGTAGAAATAAAATTAAAATTGTTAGAGATGAAGTGTGAGAAGATAAAGAAATTATTGAGTAGAAATGATAAGAAAGAAATGGATAAGGAGATCCAGAAGATGGTAGAAAAGGTTACAGATGGAGTAGAAAAAGTAGAATATGAGACAGTATTGATAGGAGATTCATTAATAAGAGAATGTGGGGGTATAATTGCAAGGGAAAATAGAAGCAAGTAATGTAAGAGCATGTTGCCTGGACCTAGAATTATGGATGTGACAGATAAAATAAGAAAGCAAGGTAGTAGAGATATATATGTTATTGTAGGGACTAATAATATGTTAGAGCCATCAGAGAGAGTAATGGATGAGTATGTAGAATTGATTAGGAATTGGAGTAATATTAAAGGAAGAGTAGGGATAGTTGGAGTATTACCAAGATTTGACAAGAGGTATTTGTTAGATAGGGCATGCTCTATAAATGAGAGATTGAAAAAATTGTGTGAGAGAAAAAATGTTGCGTTTGTGGTCATATGGAATTGGTTTAATGGAAAGAGGCAGTTATATAATAAAGATGGATTGCACTTAGGAAAACAAGGAAGTGAAGTTTTAGGGAGTCTGATATTTAAAGAATATAATTCTGGAAACTTTTAAAGGGGGGGGGGCTTTTAAATTATAATATTATCAAAAGGAAGAAGAATGGATGGGATATATGAAATAAAAAAAAGATGGTTGATTTAGATATAAGTGTAGATGTGGAAAAGGAATGGTTCTGTAAGATTAATGGCAAAAAAGTTTGTTATAAGCATAAAGAAAAAAAAGAATCAAAAGAATTTATAAAAGAGTAGTTAGGAAAAAAGAAATTGTTAAAAATTTGTTTTTGAACATGCAAAGTGGTAGGAGACCAGAAAGGTGGCTGGAATTAAATAAAGCAATTGAATATGAAGAGATTGAGGTATTAGACATAGTGGAAACTCATCTAAGAGAAGAAGAGGAACCTATTTTGGAAGACATGGTATGGCAGGGTATAAATAGAAAATAAAAATAAAAAAGGGGTGGTAGTATAGGCGTTATATCAAAAAAATATTTAAATAGAGTTGGTTTGAAATAAATTTGGGTAGACAAGAATGGATGGTGGCTGTAGTGTATATAGTCACTGGAGATAGTCAAACTGTAATGGAGTGGAACAGAAGTATATATAAATGCCTAGTTAATGATATACAGAATTTTAAAGAAAAGGGGAAGAGAATAATGGTTATAGGGGATATGAATGGGCATATTGAAGAAATTGATGATGTAGATAATAAGAATGGTCAGTTTTTGAAATGAGTGACAATACACATGGTCAAGGAATAATATATTTCACACAATAGATTATGTATTGGTAGAGAAAGAGGGAATGAATAAAATATGGAACATTAAGGTGTTTGATAATGAAGAGAGAGTATGTAATAGTGATCATAACTTTATTGTAATAGAAATGGTTAGTAATGTGATGGAAGATAGATATAAATATAGAAACATTAGTGAAAGATGTGGATGGAGTTGGAGATGAGTATAAGGAGTGATGTGGTGAAATAGAAAAATTGGCAAATGGGGTTTTAGTTGATAATATGCAGAAGAATAAAATAAAAAATGAGAGTTAGTAAAAGTGTAAAAGAGAGGAAAGAAGCATGCAGAGAATATAAATGTGCTATTAAAAACAAAGAGTGAAAACAATATTAATGTTAAATGAGGAAAGTACTTAGAAAAAGAAGAAGTTGGCTAAAAATGGATAATTATAGACAGAGGATGAAGTTGAATAATAAATTGTTGGATGATATTAATAAAAGTGGAAGAGATGGGAGTAAAAAATTTTGGAGTTACATTAAAAGAAGAAATATAGGGGAAAGAGAGATAGTATTAATAGATGATGAAGGAATAGAGTATAGCCCTAGAGAAGAGTTAGAGAGAATCTTAAATAGATATGTAATGGATATAGAAAAGATGTTAGATGTGAAGGACTTAGTGATAGAAACATGAAAGCATTTAGTAATGGGAATATTAGGTTCACAAAAATGAACTGAATGATGTAGGGAAGAGATTGAAAAGTGGAAAGGCAAGAGGTTTAGATGGGTGGACTGAAGAGATGGTAATGAGTTTAGGACATAGAGCAAAAGCAAAGTTATTATCATCTTTTAATAAGATGGCACAGAAGAGAGTTTCTCCAGGTAGTTGGGGTAATACAAGAATAAGATTATTATTTAAAAGAAAGGGTAAGGATCACAAAAAGTTAAATAATTATAGACCGATAGCAGTAACATCAGTTTTATATAAAGTTTACTCATATATGGAAGCTGGAAGAATTGTAAAATGGATGAAAGAGAATAATGTAGTGGGGGAATGCAAGGTTTTTAGTCAGATAGGCATATGGGAGATAGTTTGTTTGTAGTTACACAACTTATGGAGATGAGTAGGAATTTAGGTATATCATTATATATGAGTTTTATAGATATAGAGAAAGCATATGATAGAGTAAATAGAAATAGATTATGGGTAAGGTTAGCAAATTTGGGAATGGATGAAGTTTTAGTAAATATTATTAAGGAATTATATGAAAATAATTAATATACTTACCAATTAAGGGATATAGAATCAGTTAAGGTTAAAAATGGGGTGGGATTAAGGCAATAATGCCCTATGTTACCTATTTTGTTTTTGTCGTATTTGAGTGAAATGGAGTAAGCAATAGAAAGATTAGGAAAAGGGATAAAGATACTGTTAATAGGTGGCAAGGGAGGGCTGGGTCTTTTTTTTGCAGATGATATCTTTTTGTGTGCAGAAAGAAGAGAAGATATGGAAATTATGTTGAGGACATGTGCAAGGGTTGGTAAAAAGATGGTGATTAAATTTAGTGAAGGAAAATCAAATATAATGATGGTTAATATGAGAAGATGTAGAATTTTTATTGGGGGATATAAAGTTAAGTGTGGCAGATAGACATAGATATTTGGAAATCATCTTATGTAATCAGGAAAATTGCTTGGATGAATGGAAGAAAAAATTGGTAAATGAAGCAAAAAAAAAGGGTTTGGTAAAGAAATTAACAGTATTTTCATTTATGGTAATGATGCATTATGTGTTAGTAAAAGGGTTTAGATTATTTAGAGAAAGTTCAAATGGAAGTGGGAAGACATGCATTAGATGCAGAGATGTGGACAGCAAAGGAGGCAATTCAAGGAGAAATGGGATGGTCAAGTTTTTATATGAGATGCAAAAAGTAAAATGAAAATGTTTGGTAGGTTGCAGTTTATGGATAGTAAAAAATAGCCAAAATAGTGTTTAATTAGATTATGAGCAAAGGGCAGGTAATAAGATGGGTGAGAAAGGTAATGTGGTATGCAAAAGATTTGGATAAAGAATTTATATCAGTATAATTGTATAAAAGGTGGGATGATTGTGTTAGAAGGATTGTTGAGTATTATAGCGGTAAGGAATGGAATAAAAGAATAGAATTATTAATAAAGAGTTGGAGAGATGGAGAACTAATTTGGAGAGTAAGATGAGTTTAAATATATATAGAAGTAAATGGAACATTGGATGCGAGTTAATTTATGATAATAGTAAGGAACATAGTTTATTGTTTAAGTCTCAAGTGGGATCTTTAGCAACAAGAGAATATACATGTATTTGGAAAACTATGGGTGATTTATTGTGAAAATTGTGTAAGGAAGGTATAGAAAATATTAGGCATCTGTTGATTGAATGTAAATGCTTGAAAGCAGAAAGGGTACAGATAATGAAGTTATAGGAGAATAGATATGGACAATGTGATTATAGAGAATGTGAGTTATTGGATTTTATGCTGGGGTTGTGAAAAGATAAAGGGGATTTAGATATAAAGGCCATAGAGTTGACAAAGATTATGTTGGGGAAATGGGATGGGGTAGAATATGGAAAGACTTAGAATGGGAAATGGAAAATAAAGTGGCTAACAGGTTTATCTAGGCATAATTGCTGAGATATTCTTGACTTCATTTAAGGAGAAGCCAAACTACATCACATCACATTGCATCAAGCTTTGTTTATATAAGCAGCTGATAGAGATAGAATTGAAAACCTCTATTTGTACTCCCTACTTTCAGACCAGCTGATTTCAAGCTAAATGGTTTACATCAGTGAAAGGCTGGGAGACTAAAACTAGATCTAAATACCAACTCAAAAGTCAGAACTTATAAAACATGTTTCTATCAATCTGAAAGCATGAATTTTCAGACACTTAAATGTCTAAAAAATCCAGCTTAACAAAATAGATAGCTATATAGTCCTGAATTTATCTCAGTTTCATCATATAATAAAAGCCTCTGCAATATATAGTATTGCAAAAACCTTCAAAGGTACACTTATGATAAATAAAACAAGTTATAAATTTCGTAACTTGCTTTTAAGCTTGCATATCATGATCACTAGATGGAGCTTTACCAATAGCTCCAGACAAGCTTTCTTTACATAAGCAACTGATAGAGAGAGAATTCAAAATCTCTATCTGTTTTCCCTACTTTCAGACCAGCTGGTTTCGAACTAAATGGCTCATGTCAGTGAAAGGCTGGGAGACTAGAAACTAGATCTAAATACTAACTCAAAAGTCACACTTATGAAACACATTTCTATCAATCTGAAAGCATGAATTTTTCAGACATGTAAATGTCTTCCAATCCAGCTTAACAAACTAGATAGATATTTGGGCCCGAATTCAGCTCAGTTTCACTATGTAGTAAAAGCCTCTGCAATATATAGCATTGCAAAAACCTTCAATGGTACACTTATGATAAATAAAACAAGGTATAAATTTTGTAACTTGCTTTTAAGCTTACATTTTATGATCAATAGATGGAGATTTACCAATAGCTCCAGACAACTTGTTTTATTTATCATAAATGTACCTTTGAATGTTTTTGCAATGCTATATATTGCAGAGGCTTTTACTATATCATGAAACTGAGCTGAATTCAGGTCCATATAGCTATCTTGTTTGTTAAGCTGGATTTGAAGACATTTACATGTCTGAAAAATTCATGCTTTCAGATTGATAGAAATGTGTTTCATAAGTGTGACTTTTGAGTTGGTATTTAGATCTAGTTTCTAGTCTCCCAGCCTTTCACTGACATGAGCCATTTAGCTTGGAACCAGCTGGTCTGGAAGTAGGGAGAACAGATAGAGATTTTAAATTCTATATCAGTTGCTTATGTAAATAAACTTGTCTGGAACTGTTGATAAAGCTTCATCTAGTTATCATAAAATGCAAGCTTAAAAGCAAGTTACAAAATCTTTATAACTTGTTTTATTTATCATAAGTGTACCTTTGAAAGTTTTTGCAATGCTATATATTGCTGAGGCTTTTACTATATTGTGAAACTAAGCTGAATTCAGGACCATATAACTATCTAGTTTGTTAAGCTGAATTTGAAGACATTTACGTGTCTGAAAAATTAATGCTTTCAGATTGATAAAAATGTGTTTCATAAGTGCTGACTTTTGAGTTGATATTTAGATCTAGTTTCTAGTCTTCCAGTTTTTTACTGAAGTAAGCCATTTAGCTCGAAACCAGCTGGTCTGGAAGTATGAAGAACAGATAGAGATTTTGAATTCTATCTCTATTAGCTGCTTATGTAAACAAAGCTTGTCTGGAGCTATTCGTAAAGCTCCATCTAGTGATCATATATATATTATATATATAGTGATAAATGGTTTATGATTTTGCAATAAAGAAAATTTTAAATTACTGAGAAATATTTGTCTTTTAACATATTTATTAGGAATTTATTTGAACATCACTTTTTAAAAAATCATTTTTGAGTGAATTTAAAAATAGATATTCAATCTTAGTTTTTTTGGATATTTATTTTAAAAAATGTATTTATTAATTATATTTATAATTATATAATTCAAAATTAAAATAGAAAATAAATTTAAAAAAATATTTTAAAGCATTTCTATAAAAAATAAATGGATTTGAATTTTTTTTTTTTGCTTTTTTTATAAGTAAAATAATGTTATAAAATAAAATATGTGTGCAAAATTTATAAGAAAAGTTTTAAAAAGAAATAAATTATTATCTTTATTAATAATTTTTGAACAGGTTTTTTAATTTGAAGAAATTTGTTACTTTTATTTTAGAAAAGGAGCAATCAGATGATAATATTCTTCTGTCAATGCTAATTGCTTATATAAATGATTGTTGTATTGAAAAGGGGATTCCACCTTTAAATGCAGTTTTATTTCTTGTATACAGATAAATCTATTACAGTAAATATATACATGTAAAAGAAAACAAAGGTCACTATTTTTTCTATTTTTGTAATCTTATAATTGACTCTTCTACCACAGTTGAATATTATAATTTTAATAATTTTTAACAGATGTAACTGTTTTGAATATTTTTAATTGTGTAGAAATTTTGGATATTTTATTTTAGAAAAAAATCACAGTCAGATGATATTTTTTTTAACATTCATCTGCAGTGGAACAGTTTATTGTACAATCAAGAATGTAGAAAAAGCAGAAAGGTTTATTTTCTTGAGCACACACACACACACACACACACACACACACACACACATATATATATATATATATATATATATATATTGTGACCTTCTGGTTTGGCACCAGAAATAGTCATTGTAGTAGTGTGGTAGTATATCAGATATTATCTGATATAATCCTCTTTAAAAAAAAAATGAAATAACATGAAATTTAAAAAAAAAAATTATTTTGACTTAAAACAGTAATCAATAGTAAGTGTAGGTATAATTAAAAGATTTCTTAAATGTTTGGTATCTTGTTTTGGGGTATAATCAGTGATAGAATAGGGGAGTAGCTTGTTGTATGCATAATCAGTGCAGTTTAGGTTGTTACTTACTTGTTTTATTTGCTCATAAAGCAGTATTCAGTTTTGTTAGAATGATTTTCTAGTCCATTTGTTTTATACATTTTAAATTTATAGCATAAACAGTAAAATATGTTTCACTCATCATCATTCACATGTTTCATTAAGTCATTAAATATCCCACATTACATTCAAATATTTAATTATATCAATAATAGTATTAAAAACTGACTTAATTACATTTTAAATAAATCAATAAATTATGAATTAATTAATGACAAATACTGTAAAATATTTTATTTATTAAAACAATTGTCATTAATTTTATTCTACTGCTTTAAAACATATTTAATTATTAGTTCAATATTTTCTTTCATTTATTTAAAAGACAAAATAATTTTTTTTTCATCTTAATTTTTTTTTTACTGTCTAACGTTTTTGAATAATTAAGTAAGTTGCAGTGGGAGGAGCGATTGGTGATTTTTTTCTGGTTATGTAATGTGACATTGTCGTAAACAATTGAAGGAAACAAGGTGATGAAATAATTATTAAAAAAGTGTATAAAAGTCAATACTTATTACTTTTGAAGAGATCAGTCTATTTTTATTACTTCAGTCAGTCAGAGTCAATTATTAAAACTTTTTCGAGGGCAGTTATAACTAACCAAAGACAGCTATAACTAATTTATTTAGCAAAGTTTAATAGTGAAATTGTTTTTCCTCTTCCAGAGTTCAATTGAAAATTTAATTATATTATTTGTTTGCAAAATGTGTACTTAAAAACCACTAAAAGATACGTCAATTTGCTCCCAGCTGATTATTCAAATTGTCCCAATGTTATGCTAAAGTACATGTAAGTGTTATATTCTATTATTCAAGATAAATTATTATTATTTAAGAAATGGGAATACTTAATAGGACTGTAAAATTGTTTTATTTAAATTTAAAATTAACAGGGAAGGATAAAAGAATATTTGTTTATTTTATAACAATTAAGTTTTTAAGCTTTAATTATACTATGAAGGGAACAACTGCTACATGCTTCATTTATGTGTGGGAAAGATGTAAACTGTAATTGAATATTCTCAGAACTCTAATTAACAAATTTCATGTTAAATATAAAAGAAAACTCAAAATTTAAAATATATACCAGGAATATGTAATTTTATTGTCATATGTATTAGAATGGCAGTGTAATAATTTCTACTTTTACCTTTGGAAAAGAAATTATATAAGATTAAATATGTCATTAAATGTACTTTAATAATTATTTGTTCTTCTAGACTAGTAGGAGTAATGAAATTATAAATGGATAAAGTTATGTGACATTGCTGTATTAATAGTACCAATGAGTTTATCTAAATAAATATTATTAATTGAATAACTACATATATTTCTAAATGGCTTTATGATTGTGAAATCAAATGTTAAATATATCCTAGGAATAAAGTACAAACTTCTATTTTACTTGCGTTATGAAATATATTGTTTAATTAAGGAAATTTATCATTTACAACATTAATAGCAGTTCATTAGTTGATAACTAAAACATTGAATATGCTCTTATGGATTCAACAAAATATTATTTTGTTTCTCCTGCAGGAAATGTGTTGTTTGATGCATCAATATTTATCTTTGTGTTTACTGTTTAATATTCTTATTATTTATTGGGAGACATGACAAGGAAACTCATGTAAAAACTATTGATAAACTTTGTTTCGTTTAAGAAGAAGAAAGAAGAAAGGAACTTTATTATTATTATTATTATTATTATTGTTATTATTATTATTATTATTTAATAGCATATTAGATAGTATTAGTTAAGAAATGTTTTATTATTTTAAATATGTTTATTATATGTATTATTATTATGTTTGTTCTTCAAGAACGTCTCAAATAGCATAGTGAAAGAACACATTATGCTGGTAATTTTTATTATTATTATTATTTTAATAAGATAAATTTGGTCGTGCATGTGTTAATAATCCACGCATATAAAAAACAAATGGAAGAATCCATCATAGCTTAATAAAGGTAAATAAGTATTTAAAAAAAAAGAGTTCATTATATCAAATCTTACCGAATATATTTCTTTTATAAATTAGAAAATAATTATTTTCAATAATTATTTCATCTATAAAATACAATTTTATTATTGATTTAGGTTCAATTTAACTACAGATTCATGCCAATTTTAATGCATTACATTATAAAAAAATTATTCGTCTTGCTTTGTCCATATTAATTAGTATTTTATTCTCCAATTGTTCTTTGAACATTTCCAAGTCCTAAATATTGTCAGATATGAGATATTTATTCTTTATTAATTCTAGCAGTAATAATTAATATTTAAACAGTAATTCTTTGCTTACTGTGATTTTCAATGGTCTGTATATCATATGCTTATACATGTGTGTGTGTATTATTAAACTTATTTATAATTATATGTAATTGCAAGTGAAAATGATTTTAAATCAATCGGATTCGGAAGGAAAAGATGATCAATCATTTGAAGAATTAGAAAGTTATTTAAGAGAGAATTATTATTTCTTTGTTATGACTGAATGAAAAGTATTTTTGTGGCTATATGCTATAAAGTTCATAATGTTTATAATATTTTATGGGATTGAATTAGTGTGTTTGTTAGTTGAATATTTAATATGGGTAGTTGCCCAGTGTATAGAATTGAATATTCCTTTTCTTATCCATGTATTGGAGTATTTTTGATAGGAGTGGATTGAATCCTCCTTTATATTTGATATATTGAATTAAATGTGTATGATGCTAGAGATGTTATCTTCCTGATTTTCATTTGGTGATTAGTTATTCCACCAGCTATTTAGTCTTAAAGATAGACTGGGAAGTTATTGTTATATTTACCTGTTTTGAATTATATAAATCTGTTATCCCATGTGTATTGGATGTTTTCCAGCTTATGCTATAGCCTAGTGTTTGATAGTTTATGGATAAAAAGGAAGAATAAAAGGAAAGTATGGTGTCTTATAAAACAGCTGTAGTGTAGTTAATAAATAAAGATTGATTGATCTTCACTTCCAACCGTATTATGATTATATTGAAATATCATAAGCAAACCGATTAGATTAATTAATATTATTTATTTATTTTCTTTGACACACAGCATAATACAGATTCATGCACAGATTGTTAATTTGATATAAAAAAATTCATTATTAATGTAGAACTTTACTTATCATGTTAAAACATTTTGTAGTAATCATTTAAGCTTCATCTCATTGATTTTTATCATTTAATCATAATTTGTATAAATAATTAAGCAAATAAAGGACATTAGTTAATGAATACAAAGATTTACTTTATTTTGGCAAAGCAGAACCTAATTATTCAATAGTATACTGTACCTTAAAATTACAAAGAAAAATACAGTTAATTAATAGAAGTATTTATTTATTTTCTTTGGTAAGATAGTCCAATATTATTCTTAGTTTAAATCCCCTTATTTTAATTTTATTTAAGATAATTTTAAAATAACAATGCAAAATCTTGATTTGTTCAGTAATTAGAATATTAATCTATGTTGTTGTTATAAACTTTTAGTTAATAAATGAGTGATATTCAGCAAAAGGCTGAATAAAATATACTTTAGTAATCAGCGATTAGAAGTGTAAGGCCATATTTTTTTTTTTATTATTTTTGTATAAGTCTATCAGAAATCACTGATTGCTAAAGATACATTTCTTTATAGTAAATAATAGGGACTTATTTAGTTCATTTAATGTTTCAGATAAAATGTTTACCAATCTATCAAAATTTTCTGATGAATGAAATATAGTAGATGTAAAAGTTAATGAATCATGTTGTATTATATCTTCTTGTATAACCTGTACTCAATAATATTAAATCCCTTTGGAATTTGTGTTCATAACAATAAAAAAAAAGTAAATGTTGATTTAACCATTTTCTATTTGAGTAATAAATATTTTGTTATCTAAATTTGTATTTGGAGTTTCTTCTATAACATTCATTCATGTTTCACACTTCCACACATGCTTATACATATATTTTATTTAATGTAACATAATTGTATTTTATTTAATTATAATAAATCTCTAAATATGATGATGTTGATTTCCTTGATTCAAGCACTATATGAGATGCCATTTACCTACTGATCATTTTTTAAAAGGGTTTTGTTATTTAATTTTGATTAGATGATGAATTGAAATCAAAACGTGCCCGATTTCTTTCATTATCTAACTGCAAGTATCTAATTAGGATATTGTTTGGTTTATAATATTATTTTCATAGTGTTAAATAATAATTTGAGGTATAGAAATGTTAGATCAAGCCATACCATAAGTTAATTCCCTGAGATCTTCAATATATCATTTAAATTAGATAATAAATTCATTTAGCCAGATTAGAGTAGTGAGTAATTAAAATTCAGTAATGATAAGTTTAGTCTGAGTTTAGATCTAGTGAATTATACATTACAATTTCTAAAATATTATTTTATTTTATTTTAGTTATTAGTTTAATTGTATAATATAGTAGAGGTTGTTCAGTGCATATGGATGATGGGAGGAGGTGAAATATAGAGTATTATTAGTTAATTTTAGCTGTTAGAATTTATCAATTTAATTTTGTCTAACATAGAACTTAATAGATGTTTATTCCTATTAATAATAATATTCTCTCCCATATCTAATGTACATTGTACACCTCATACACCTCTGTATCTCTCAACTGAGTTAGTTTTAGGTGACAGCTTTAATTAAGAGCCTCATGAATAGATTTAGGTAAAGTTAAATATTTTATTCTATGATCCATAGAATTGGCTGCATAGAATGCTGTGAATGACATGAAGTATCTATTCTATGATTGTATCTACCTCCAATGGGCTATCTCGAAGTTTACACATTAAATTTAGATATAATTTGGGCTAGTTCATCCATATCTCACCCCTCTTTCAGATTGCATTATGCCTCAGTATTCAAATTCAGGGAGAAATTTTCCTGCAGCTCTCTTCAGGGGTGAATTTACAATAGATAGCAACTATGGCACCTCTATAAAGGTTCTAATTGATTTAAAGATCCATCCAAACATATTACTATATTATCATATAAGAATAAAATGTGTGTGGGGATATATATATATATATATATATATATATATATATCCCCATATATATATATATATATATATATATATATATATATATATATATATATATATATATATGATTATAATTTGATGGGTGAATATATAAATCATTTTGATAAACTAGATACCAATGTAATTTAAATCAACTCAACAATATGTATTAAGTAACAAAATAAAAATTCAAAACTTTTTGAACATGATAAAAATACTATAATTGTATGTGTAATTAATATATTTACTATTTCAATCTTTACCCATGGTAAAAGTACTTAACAAGGCACTAATTGTTTATATAGCAAAATGAATATAAAAATCTTTTATTAAATAGATCGTGAAACTGGCTAACTAATTTATAAAATTTTACAAGTATATTCATAATAGCCTCATCATTCAATTCCAGTTATTGCTATTCCATCTTTTTTGGGGATCCTCTAGATATAATTCATTAAAGTTGATAGGGAAGAGTATCTGCATAGAATATTAGTCATTTATACTGAAAAAATAAAGATAAACAGTTACTTAACAAAAAAAAATAACACAAGCTCTGTCCTGTAGTAGTGTGTGTGCTTAATATGAAATAGTATGAAAAAATCTTAATTCATTCAATATAATGATGATCAAATGTTGTCACCATGGAAGAAAAGCTGATCTAAACTTTATTTAACATGAAAACTATTTTGTCTAACTTTCCTCAGCAAGCGCTTCAAACAGTGTTTCCATTTTCTGAAGCTGCTTTCCTTCTGGATCCATTTAGACACTTATTGTAAAACTTTTGAAGTTTGTTTAAGCATTATATAGGACAGTAGCAATCCAGCTCTATGGTAATATCAATTTGCTGAAATACATTGCATAGAAGTTCATAATAGATTTCTTTTTTTTATTTTACTTTTTGGCATTTAATGGCTTATATAAGAAAAAAGTTACTTCATTTATATACATGCTAGCAACGTTTTTATTCTCTTTTCTCCATGTTTCAATAATAACACAGTTTTTATTTTTAAATTTCAATTAAAATCAGTTCAGTTTTTTAAAGGCCAAACTTATACAAATTTGTCGAACTATTCTCTGTTTAAATGTTAGCTGTAATTTCTTGTAATTTTGCACTAAGAAGATTATATGCATAATTTTGAATATTCAAACAAGTTGTCCATCTTCTTTTGGATTCAAACATGTGATCTTTAAAAGTTGGCTTTGCATAGTTGTTGGATCATTTAAAGAATAACAAAAGGTGATGGAAATAAACTGAGTTTGCTTTTATACCTTGCTTAGTTTCTGGTGTTTAAGATATGAGCATTTCTATTATTTTTCTATTGCTGCAGCTGCCTATTCTTGTGTGTATTATATTAATTTTCATTAAAAAAATAAAATTATGTAATAGAATTTTATTTTTATTCTCCATACTTGGTTGACTAGTGATTGGCTTGACATTAGGTCATAATTATGTTTACTAAGTCTGCATCTTTATTTGTGATATATAAAACATTTGTAAATAACTCATTGTTGGTCTATATATATATATATTCTACCATCCCCTTATCCCCTTGCACCGGCTCCCTATTAAACTGTTCCTAAAAGGGATTGTGAGCTCCAAAACAAACATGATACAGCGTAAAGATTTATTTATTTTTCTTATATCAATAGTTGTTCATTATCAACACAAGAGGGCGCCAGATACGATGATTTGATTCATAATTTAATTTCTCGCATCACCTTACGTCATATCAAAATGATTTTGAAGTCTAATCCCTGCCCATAAGCTCAAACTCCCCAGCATGGACCAATAGGGGTCACTCAGGTATGCGATGTGATTGCCTTCAAGACTATTATTCTGGCAAATGACACAATATTAACCAATGGATAAGAAGATCGGTTGATTAACAGATCGGTCCAAGCATTGGACGGGATCATTGGTTATTTATAACTAATACAAATGTTCGGTTAAGGCATCATTAGAATAAACAACTAGCCGCTTATAATATCATCCCCCCTTTTATCGTACAATCCAATAGAATTATTTATACTAGATCTATTGACATTTACTTATATTTATTAATAATAGGCCCTCCCAACTCTTAAACCTATGTTAACTACCTAATAAGTAAACATCGTGACTTACGGCACGATGTTTATGAATGAAATTTAAAAGAGATAAAAAAAAATATAAGAAAGACAAATTTAAAAGTAAAATAATTAATTGCATGAATAAATGCTAACACTAATAATAACTTCAAAAAAAAATATATTTAATTATAGAAAATGATTGGAGGAATGCTTGACTAGTTTAGAAAAAAAATTATTGATTATAAAAAAATGAAACATTGATTAATAGCTTGATTTGCACGCACATATGCACATTCTCACATTCGCACAGAAAAGAACATATTATGCATAATAAACATGGCTGATAAAATATATTTCCTCTTATTACATTTTGAAAGTAGGTGTGTGTTATAGTTTATCTGCGAAAGAAAATAATAATTCGGATCAAAGTTCATAACTGGAAAAGTCCTAAGATTTAAATATGATGGACTATGTAGCATCTGATATTTTTATTTACGAAAGTTGTGATTAAAATAATAAGATTTAATATATGAGAGATTACGGATCATTTTATATTTGATTTACGAAAGTCGAATTTAATTAATTATGAGATTGCCTTTTAAATTTACGTAAAGAATGAACGGAAGCATTATAAAAAAAAAAGTTTACCTAGGATTCTGCTTAGTCTTCTGCTGCTTCTAATTTGGTGAGGGTTCGAACCTGATAGATGAGGTTTCCATAATACATGGTTATTCATTTCACATAAGTTCAGCGTAGTATGTTTGGACGATTCTTGTATATTAAACGGAACAACGTCCTTAGACTGATTGGAGCACTATGTTCGGACGGTATTGTTGTTGATCATTCATAGCTGTGGAGATGTTCTGGCGGCGGAGCATCGGTCAATCACTGAAGGGTTTTCTAGCCCATCATGACGATCGACGCTCTAAATGTTAATTTCACAGTGATCATATTGGATAAACCGGATAGCAAAAAAAGAAAGTTCTAGTTGTAGCTTCCGGAGGAATTTAAAAAAAACTATAAGCAGAAAAAAGTGTAAAAAGACCAAGTGTCTAAAGAAAAAAATTTAGATTCATATTTATATGGGTTGGTTATTATCTGAGGATCGAATCTCCACCCAGAGTTCAGTATTCTTTGAGTTGTCATTGGGGTCCGTGTCCTACGTAATGTCCACTCAATCCATATGCTTGAGGCAATCTTAGGTTTATGCAATCTCATATTACAATCTCAGTTAGAAAAAAATTCATACCTATTCACACCTTTTATGCATACATGTGTGCGTGTTTTAAGAGAACAATTTAACTTACATTAGTTTAAAAGTCGAGCATTTAATCTGTCTCCAAATCACTTCTATAAGCTTTTAACTTTCACTACAGTTATAATCTAAAACAAAACCTCTTTTAATTACCCCCGCGGCATATACAAGGAGAAATCACTTATTGAGATTTAAAATGGCATATTAGTAGTATTTTATATTTTACTTTTTTCTTTTTTTTAGAGAATATTATTATAATAGATTGTATGAAAGCCTTAACTATTTAATCAGAAATATTAGCATTTTATTTTACAGTGTATTTTATAACGCATTGAAAGAAAACTACATTTATTTTTTATCATAAGTTAAAAGTGAAAGAAGAGAAAAAAAATATAGAGTGTTTACATTGCTCGTGTGTGTGCGTATATACCTGTACCGACTTTGTCTCAGTACAATATATATATATATATATATATATATATATATATATATATAGGAATGATTTCTTTAACTGCTTTTTTTTATTTCTCACTAAACAAAAGAAATTAGTCCACTGTGACATTTGTTTAATTAAATACTTAATAAAGCAAACATTAAAAAAAATTAAATACTTAATAAAGCAAACATTATATATATATATATTATAACGGTCAGGGATATTTGTGTCTTACCATATCTGCCATACAGGGCACCATCAGGTTATTGGAACCTGGAAAATTTATATAGATACGTAAGTTATGATCCCACTTTATTTTATATTTCGACTGTTAGCCCTAGTCACTAGCTTGTGGAGCAGCAGAGATAATGTATACTTTCTTATTAAAATATATTTTCAATATAAAAAAAAATAAAAGAAGCCACTGCCAGTAATAACACACACAAACGTTTATTAAACATTTATAAAATTTAGAATTATCTATTTTAGTGTAACTTTACTTTAGATTTGAATTGACAATTTAACATTTTATTTTAGAAGTTCGCAAAGATTAATTTAAATATTTTATTAGTGTCAAGTATGGATAGACTACATAGATTGCATTATAAAACAAAATGAAAATATTCTATCCCTAACCTTAGGCCAAAAGTTTGCAGTCAAACCAATGCCAATCGATGTGATATATCGATGTATTCAATGCAGCATGAATATGACAGCACAATACCATACTGTCAGGAATGCACATCTGAACAGTATGGTTATAGAGAAGAAATTGTCTCTTGTCCAATACAGGAATGTTACATCTGTCTGGCGAGAAGAATAATAAAAACAAAACACCGTAGGAAAGGATTGTGATCCTTTCTGCTGACTTACAATCCCATTCCATAGGCAAAAAAGGGTGATCCACAGAGCATGAAATACCATCTGTCTCTGATGGTCAATAAGAAATAGGCTTATTTTGCCCTAGTGTGGTGTATAATGTGATCCTGCATGTAGCAGATCTTCATACTACATTTACCAATTACACCAATATATCCAATCGATTAATCCAATTTGACTAAGAAACAAATAACTCAAGATTAACCCTCCCTTAATTAAACTAATATAACTCTACAAATATATGGAGCCATTTATGCCCGACTTAAATTTAACATGATTTAATTAAATGTTTAACTTAACAGAAAAATAAATCATAATAAAAACTTAAAAGAATGGAAAAACTTAAATTAATGAAAATGATTTAAAAAAATAATACATTCAATAAAAATAATTAATAAATAATTTAGTCAGATAGGAAATTCTATTTTTATTTAAATATTGAAAAGTTTAGAATTTAGAGTACTTACTGTTTTCAAATACTGGAAAAATTTAGAATTAATGTTCATTAGTTATATATATAGTTCTTACAGTTTTAAAAAGTTCATCCTTAACAGTTACTTGCTATTTGGGATCCAGTGTTAATTGCCCCGAGGTACTGGGGGAAACCGGTATGCTGTTGGTCATTTTATTAATTCATCTGGAGGTCCCTTACTTTAGCTGGTATTTTATTTCTGGGCCCTGATAACCTGTGGTTAGCAATATGGGAAAATTATGTCATTTTTTATAGAAAAACTGAAGGAATTGAAAGTGTGTTTTTCAATCCCCTTTCCTTCAACTCTCTCCGACTTAACACATATCACACTTCTCTCTATATTATTTTTTTATTTCCAAACTTTTTCTTTTATATTAAACTTTCGGATCAAATAGACATTATGTCATGATGATGATCCTTTTGTTGAGGTCCATTTCCTGAATGATTTTTTTTATTGGCTATCCAGTTCCTATTGCTTTTCTCTCCTATCTGACCTTTAATTATACATTTTGAGATGCCCAAGGGCTAGTTTACTTTTACTAATTGAAAATAATTTCCATTTTACATAATAGTATTAATAGTTTTAACAAGGCTGTAAACCTTAGCAATGAGCGTCTGAAAAAATCGTCACTAGGGACATCTGTAGGTCTTTAAAACACATGCTTACATTCTTAAAGATATATTTTTATCTTTAAATCTTGTAAGTTTTTTTTCTGAAAATGTAGTTAAATTTTTTTTTTCTTTAATAAAGTTTTCTTTTAATAATTTTTTATCTGTGCGATTTTATATATATATAAAGTTTAGATGACTTTTAATTTTCAATTTTTAATGCTTAAAAAAGATTTTATCTGCAAACTTTTATTTTTAATTTTATTTATTATAATGTAATGGCATGTGTGCCCATTACAATATATATATATATATATATATATATATATTGTAATATATATATATATATATATACACAAATGATAGTGTACTTTCAACTATCTGTTAGTTAAACTTATGTTTTAACTGAGTTTGATCTAGTGATATGGATAAATAAAGGCTGGTTCCAATAGTATTATAAGCTACCCTGTATACCTCATCACAGCTGCCGGATGATGCTAGATCTAAACTCCTCTAATTGTATTTGACATTTCAAATCTTACTCATCTATCTTACTTCTCTGGTTGCCAAGATTGTTTCATTTCAGAGTTGTCTCTTTAAACACTTCTTAAATTTATTGACAACTGCTCCATATCAGTGGATAGCATAGTTTCTACATCTTTTATTTCTATTTTTACATCAGTCCTAACATTATTGTTTGCTTTGAAATTCTGCTCCATGCTGATCATCCTTTTACTTATTTCTTTGTTCAACTCTTTCCTCATGTTGTTCATTTCTTCTTTTGTATTGATTATTCTATCATCCAACATTGCCTCCATACTATTCATGTCATCTCTTAGTCTGCTTAATTTTGCCTCCATCCAACTCATAATCATTTGATCAATTTGTTCCATGATCATGTTACTTCCTGTAGTCTGTGCTACTTTGTTTTCAAGTACCTGGGCCATCTCATTATCAAGTGCTCTTTGAGCTTGATCTGTGACATTTGCCTATGAAGGCTGATCAACCTTTGTCATAGACATCCCAGATATTTTTATCAGTGAAAGTGCTTCCCCAATACTACAAGTATTATCTTCTATTTCTCTATCATTGGTACTCTGTGGTTCCAGAGAACATTTTATATTTAGTGTTAATAAATGCTTTCTGTTTCTGATTATTATCAATTTTTTTAATAGTTAAGTATAAAGTTATTTCTTTCTTCTTAGATGCAAATAAATACATATCATGGAACCTTCTCCTACCCCTTGCCATTCAGCACTTGTTGTATTGTTTTTAAATGCCTACATTATTAGCCTGTCCTTTTATTCACCCAACTTATCTATTTAAAAATTTGGTTTACTAGTTAGTTAGTTATTTATGGTCTCAGTTTATCATTTCATTCTCATCAGTCAATTTATATTCAATGTTTCATATGATATTTTTTTATGGTCAGGTGTAGCAATTAGTTGCTACTCAGGCAAATCCATTAATGTTGTATACCACAGAAAACTTGCAGAAGAATAAGTTCATAGAATTTTTTTTAAATTTACCAATCCAATGGCTGGACCTCCTTAGAAACTTCTGTTTTATACCCCTAAAGTTTGGATGCCTTTTGTAATGGTTCAGGTAGGATGCTGTGAATGACACAATGAAGTACCTAACCTATAATAATATGTACTTCCAATGGTCTAGCTTGAAGTTTACACATTAAATTTAGATACAATTTGGGGTACTTTATTAATATCTCACCCCCTTTTGGATTCCATTATGCCTCAGTATTTAAACTCAGGAAGAAATTTGCCTTTGGCTCTTTTCAGAGGTGAATTTACATTAGATAGCAACTATCACACTTCTATATATGTTTCAATTGACTTAAATATCCATACAAACATATAACTATATTATCATGTAAGAATGAAATGTGTGTGTGTGTGGGTATATATATATATATATATATATATATATATATATATCTTGTTATAGTTTGATGAGTGAATGAATAAATGATTTTGATAAACTAGAGACCAATGTAATTTACATCAAGTTAATAATGGTTATTAAATAACAAAAAAATTCAAAACTCTTTACATGATAAAAAGGTTATAATGTGTATGTGCTAGGAAGGTATTTCTATCATATCAATGATTAATAGATTTACTATTTCAACCTGTACCTATGATAAAATAACATAACAAGGCACTGATTATTTACAAAGCAAAATAAAAAAAATCTTTTACTAAATTGACCATGAAGCTGGTTAATTTATTTATAATATTACACAAGTATATCAATAATAATCATATCATCCAATTCCAGTTATTTTTGTTCCATCTTCTTTGGGGACCACCCTCTATGTACAATTCCTTAAAGTTGATAGGGAAGAACATCTGCACAAGAAGACTAGTCATTTATACTGAAAAAATAAAGATAATCAACTGTTAGTTAATGATAAAAAAATAAACTATGTCCTGTAATAGTGTATGTGCTTTATATGAAATATTATCAAAAAATTTTAACTCACTCCATATAATAATGATGATAATCAAATGTCAAGTCAACATGGAGGGAAAGCTGATCTAAACTTTGTTTAATTCCAAAAAAAATATTTTGTCTAACTTAATAATCCCTCCTCATTTTCTTGCTTTCAATTGTAATGGACTCTTCCAAATTCTAGGCAGTTTAAACTACCAAGTATGGATATAAAGTAAATTAAACAATTCAAAATACAGCAAAACTCTCCATATAGTAGTGCCATCTTGTGCTAACAAGAGCAATCAATGGATGCCAGAAGGCTTGTGCATAAAATCCCTATCTAGTGCCTACTCATCCAATATCCCCAGACTAGTTTCTGGCTTGTGGCCTTTATCAGTGAGGAGCCTTGAATCTGAGAGCATTGCAGTTAGATCTTAGGATCTAATGCAACCATCCAGCACCCACCTTTTAACTCTGTTTAACTACAAAACTATGAGAATGAAATTGAAAACACTATTAATATTTTCAACCCAAGCTCAATAGCTTATATAGTCATCCATTGATTGCTCTTGTTAGCACAAGATAGCACTACTATATAGAGAGTTTTGCTATACTTTGAATTGTTTAATAACAATTATTGTGCTAGTATGAGATAGTGATCATGTGATGTTTAGTGGTTTAACACCAATCCTGCCTAATAGGATAGTGGTGGCTATGGTTGTTAAAGAGCCAAAGACACCAAAATGTATGGGTACTGAATTGAGTTCAGACCCTTATGATTTTCTATTGAGCTTGGGTTGAAAATATTAATAGTGTTTTCAATTTCATTCTCATAGTTTTGTAGTTAAACAGAGTTAAAAGGTGGGTGCTGGAGGGTTGCATTAGATCCTAAGATCTAAGTGCAGTGCTCTCAGATCCAAGGCTCCTCACTGATGAAGGCCACAAGCCAGAAACTAGTCTGGGGATATTGCATGAGTAGGCACTAGATAGGGATTTTATGCACAAGCCTTCTGGCATCCATTGATTGCTCTTGTTAGCACAAGATGGCACTACTATATGGAGAGTTTTGCTGTATTTTGAATTGTTTAATAACAATTATTGTGCTAGTATGAGATAGTGATCATGTGATGTTTAGATATAAAATAAAACTAGAATTTATACAAAACAAATGAATAAAAAAAGAAATATATAATAAATCAAAACATTCATTAGTTCATCTTAGTTATTGACCATGAGTTTAGCAATAATGTGTCTTATGGATACAGACTATATCTCTTTGAATCATCCTTCCTTTGTAAGTCATTAATTACTTATTAAAATTCATCAGCGATGTGCTTAAAATGATGTTGATTCCATTTTCTGCAGTTGCTTCCCTTCTGGATCCATTTAGACACTTAATTGTAGAAGTTTTGAGGTTTTTTAGGCATTATATAGGCAAGTGGATTAAATCATCATGTTCCTACGGTAGGATTGTAGTGATCCAGACTTAGGGCAATATTAATTTAGCCAAAATACATTTAGTAGTTCATAATAAATTTACTTTTTTTTAAATTACTATTTGACATTTAATGGCTTATATAAGAAAAAATTTACTCTGTCATTTACAAATTTATATATGTTAGCGATATTTTAATTCTCTTTTCTCTGTGTTCAAATAATAGTGCAAGTGCCATTTTTACAAATTTCAATTTAAAATCAGTTCAGTTCTTTTGTCAATCCATACACATTTACCAAACTTTTATCTATTTAAATGTTGGTTGTAAGTTCTTATAAATTTGTGCTTTGAATTTTATATGAAGAATTTGGAATGTTCAAACAAGTCATCCATCTTCTCTTGGATTCGGTCATTTGATCTCTAAAAGTAGCTTTTCTGGTGTTCTTGTATCATTTGAAGTATAATAAAAGATGATGGAAGTCAACTGGGTTTGCTTTTATACACCATTTAGGTTCCAGTGTTTAGTATTTGAGCATTTCCATTTCCTTTTCTATTGCTGTAGCTGTCTATTGTTGTACATATTATATTGATTGTAATTAGAAAAATAAAATTATGCAATACAATTCTATTTGGATTTTCCATA
Source organism: Epiperipatus broadwayi (assembly GCA_028023455.1). Taxonomy (NCBI): domain Eukaryota; kingdom Metazoa; phylum Onychophora; class Udeonychophora; order Euonychophora; family Peripatidae; genus Epiperipatus; species Epiperipatus broadwayi. The sequence continues at coordinate 5,118,015 of JAQFVV010012414.1, read as the reverse complement.
CTTGGCTGCTTAGTGATTGGCTTGACATTATGTCATCACTACGTCTACTAAATCTAAGGCTTTATACATGACATATAACATATTTGCAAATAACTCTTTGTTGGTCTCTCTCTCTCCCTCCCTCTCTCTCTCTCTCTCTCTCTCTCTATATATATATATATATATATATATATATATATATATATATATATATATATATATATATATATATATATATATATATATATATGAAGGAATTCTTGAAATGGTTTTTTTATTGCTCATTAAACAAGGGGAATTAGTTCGTTGTGACATTTGTTTAATTTAATAATTAATAAAGCAAACATTAATCCATATATATATATATATATATATATATATATATATATATATTGAAATACAGGTGTTCTACATATACCTGGAACTTAATTGTAAATTTACAAAATTTGGACTCAGTCTTTCAAGCACCCTGCAACTATACACACTCATATCACTGATACACATAACCAAATGTGTATCAGTGATATGAGATTATAGAGTGGATAGTTGAATGGTGCCTGAATGTCTGAGTTCACAAATCCCCTGTGTTTAAAAAATGATATTGCACATTCAACTATCTTTTAGTTAAGCTTATGTTTTAACTGGGTTTGATCTGGTGATATGGATAAATAAAGGCTTGTTTCAATAGGATTATAAGCTACCCTACAATATATATATATATATATATATATATATATATATATATATATATACTGTAATGGGTTTGTCTCTATAGAATATTGGGAGCTGCATTTAAAAAATGAATCTTTTATTGAATGCACTAAGCATTTACAGTTTGCAGTTATCATTGGTCACTGTCTATTATTCTTTTACTGTCACTTTTCTAAAATAAAAATAAAATTTTCCACACACACACACACACATATATATATATATATAATACTCTTCCTTAAAGGAAAACTATTGAACAAAAAGAATCCAGCTAACTGTGATAATATTAAACGTCAATTGGATTATATAAACATCGATTATTAAAAATAATACTGTTGTGACAAGTTCAATATTATAAACAACTAAGGTCCAATCAAAATAACAAACACAACTATAACTCTTAACATAAGACATTCAGTAAGGCACATTAGATTAAACATTGAGAATACATCCCAAAAGATAAACTCCCAATGGCATAAGAACATAACCCCATCAAATTCACATAACAAGCTGCCATGTTATACCCACATGTCTTTAAAACACACATTTAATAATCCTAAAGTATGATTTTATAAATTTATTACAGGAATGACAATAAACTAATTAATATTCCTTAAATAAAATACTAATTGGATGTTTAACATTAATTAATACTTTCACTCCTCATCTTTCAATAAGAAATTTACAATTTTTTAAAATAATAATAATAATAATAATAATAATAATAATAATAATAATAATAATAATAATAATAATAATAATAATAATGATGATGATGATGATGATGATGATCAAGCAATACAAAAATGGCAACAAGAACCTAAGTTCCTAGATTTTATAATCAAGATGAATTTGAATGCTTTACCTACTAAATATTTTTTACATCACAGAAGAATGTACAGGTCAGTTGATCTATTCTGTGGTCTTTGCCATATGGCTGAAGAGATTTTACAGCATATAATTTTCAACTGCAATGCCTTGGAGCAGACTAGATTCATTATGCAGGGCAAATACAGAAAAAATACTACAATGATGCAGATTATGTCAACTTACAAAGGTAGGTATGTACCAGCCATAGGGGCCTCAACATTATCTTATATGCACTTTGGTGCACTAGGTGTGTGTTCATTAAGGGTAATAACTTCAGAAGGCATCCATCCACATTTGAGAATAAGTTGAATAAAATTCACGTTAGAGACAAGCAGATCACCAGCCTCAATACTTATGCAGCTACTTGGTCCCTGCTCAGTCAAACAGCAAATTTATAAAGAATGAAAATTAAAGAAAGGATGGTCCAGATTATGCTCCTAGTGAACAATAATGTGATTAATTAACATTTCTAAAGTGGATAGAATCATGTAAAATTACTCGTATAGATATGTATCTTAAAAAAGTGAATATTGTAGCATTTGAAAATGAATTGACAATAATAAGATTCACCATGTATCTTGCTATGGCATTGTAATACTATGTAACTAAAAGTATCAATAAAGTTTACTATTGTTGAAGCTTAATAATAATAATAATAATAATAATAATAATAATAGTAGTAGTAATAGTAGTAGTTGTAGTAATAGTAGTAGTAGTAGTAGTAGTAGTAGTAGTAGTAGTAGTAGTAGTAGTAGTAAAAGTAGTAGTAGTAATAATAATAATAATAATAATAATAATAATAATAATCAAATAATAATAATAATAATAATAATAATAATAATAATAATAATAATAATAATAATAATAATAATAATAATAATAAAAATATAATAATAATAATAATAATAATAATAATAATAATAATAATAATAATAATAATAATAATAATAATAATAATAATAATAATAATAATAATAATAATAATAATAATAATAATAATAATAATAATAATAATAATAATAATAATAATGGTTACTTTATCAAAAATAATAAAAATAATATCTAAGTAAACTTAAGGAACATATGCCAAAATGTAATATTTTAAATTATTAATTTCTGTGGATCATGCATGTAGAATTAAAAATCAAATAAGCAACATGCAGATGAATCACAACATGACTAAATGTAGATTTAAAAAAAAACAGTTCACAAATTTATTTACAATTTAACAATAGATTTATAACACAATATAATAAATAGAATTTACAAATATAAATAAGAATTAACATTATTTAATATAAAAAAAAAATTTACAATAAGTCTAACCTGTAAGTACAAGAAATAAAATGAAAAAAGCCTTCACTATGGCCATTTCAACATAAATAAAAAATGAAACTTACAACAGTAATGATAATATGTAATCTTCATTCAGTAAATTTCTAAAAAAAAAACCTTAATATTATGATTATTCTAACATAAAATAAATTTCTTATGATGTAAACATAATAATACAAGTTTATATTTTAAAATAAATTTCTTAAAATATAAATAAAATATTAAAAGAAAAATTATTAAAAAACTTTCTTTGCAATTTAACTAAGTGTAATCCTGATATTTGAATATCAAAAAATTATAATATATATATATATATATATATATATATTATGCATAGAGGGATATATATATATATATATATATATATATATATATATTTCCCTCTATGCAAAAGAAAAATAAATTACCTATTATGTAAAAATATTTAAGAAGTAATTTTATAAATTTTTATAACTTAAACAAGTTGAATTATTAATAATAAAATTTAAAAAACTATCTCTAAGTTATATTGCTTGACATTTGTATTACTTTTTGTTTTTATATTCTTTAATTCATTATATCATTCAAAATCACTTTCATTATTCTCACTTTCATTTCATTTGAATATGCATATGATTGAGCTAAGTTATCTCTAATATTTTGTATGGGCATTAATTCTTCTTCTCTTGTATTACATACTATGGCAATCATTCAACATCTCAACGTCATTTGTGACAGAAATTCCTATATATTACATTTTGCCCTCTCACAATCTACTTCAAATGGTTTAGTCATTACTTTTCCAACTTATAAAACTATCTTCTATGGCAATGGAGATAGATAGTGACTAAAGTGCAAGATTTGGAATAATAACAATAACATTTCAAAAAAACAAGATATCATCATGGGTACAGTGCAAATAACCATATTCATTGGGCCCCTAAGATTCAAGTCATGGCTCTATTATAGCACTTATTGATGATAAGGAAATGCAACTGACCATCAGAAAAGATATATAGCCCAATGTTATCTGAATATTTTAATAATTTTAAAGTATGGAAATATCATTCGCATACAACAGTTTTCAACGTATCCCTAACATCTAGGATTTCATAAGAATATTATTATTCTCTTGACCACCATCCTAAACCTCCACACTAAATAATTCATTCAATGTTATAGAATAAACCAACAGCATTCTAAAATGTTTTCCAAAATACAATATTAAAGGAAACAACAAAAATCTAAAATCATTTCAATTTCTTTTTTAAAAGTTTTCATACACAAATGATCTTGATAAGCATACATTATTACTTTACATTTTATGTATTTATGATATAATTTAGAGGTCAGTATCATATCTTTTACTCTATTTCAATAGACAACATTCATAAAAATAACATATTAATAATTTAACATGCTATATAATTTACACATATTCAAGCATTCACTTTAAAATAAACATTTAAAATATTCTCGGATGTTTTTGAAACATTTATTCGCATTTATCAACTCTTTCACAAAATACAAATGATAGTTTATCAATGGTTCTATCTTTCACTGTTTAACATTGAATTCAATTAATGAGATATATTGATATTAAAATACCATTTAGGGTGTACCTTTTTTTAAATAAAAGAAAGGAAACAAAATTATTAAGCAAAAATGTAATCTGAATAACAATAAAAAATTACCAATAATCTCATTATAATGTTAGATCATTCATACACTTCTTAAAACCATATATTCAAAGAAAAAAAATTACAATTGAAATTTGCCTTATTCAAAAAATTACGTTCTGAATACCATATTGTTTTTTAAACATAATAATAAAGTTAATCTATTTTAACATTATATAATAACACGTTAGTTTTAAAATAAATAATTGTATTCTTTTAAATACTAATGTTAAAACTTAATACTAAAAAGAATCATAATAATAAAGTTTAAAGTTATGAAAGGATTTGCTTGTAAGGAAAATAGCTACAATTGAACAACATTGTGCACAATAATATTTTTATTTTGGTGCTGTATAAAGAAATGTAAAAATATCAACATTAAAATCCAGTAAAATCCAACAAAAACCAGAGAAAGTATTAACATCCTGCAAGATAAAATGTTTATTTTAGTCCTTTCTGAAGATTTTATCCAACGATTTAATATCTTCACAGTATAATAATTTTTAATCAATTTTATATTAAATATTTCCTTACATATGTTTCGCCCATTGTATAGAACAGATATATTTAATAAATATAATGTAAGATTTGTATTTTCCTTGGTAAAAATATTAGTAGCAGACATTATATAATAGATTATTTATTCAACACATTTATCAGCAGACATATAGTTATGACTTATAATAAATATTTATTTCTTCTACAAAAAAGTATGATTTTTTATATCCTTTTAAAACATATATTTTTCCACTAAATATTTTCTCATTTCCAGGTAAAAACAACTATATCATTCCAACATTTATTAATATAATTTTTAAATCATTTAATTAGATGTATCAAGCTTATCTATTCCAAATAGAGTTATTTTTCAAGTATATACTTTATTTATTAGTTGATTATCATCAAGAGCTTTTAGAAAGCATAAATGACATTTATATGTCATTTTTTAAAACATGTCTTCAAGTACATCATTCTTACAGCAAGTTCACTGTTATTACTTTAAAGACAAATCAAATATAAGGTATTACTATCAATTATAATAAAACAGACATTCACCATACCATAAGACACTTTATGTTCAGTTTTAATGTATTTGCATTTAGTAATATCAATTATTAAAATATTGGTATATAATACTACTAAATGTGTTTACATTGTATTTTTGTTTTTGAAATTATTTGTGATGTAATTTTATTATTTATTTATTCATTTTTGTAAACTGTGAATAATTTTTTTTATGCAATTTTTTAATTTAAAAATTTATACAACTGACGAATATAGCAACAAAAATATTATTACTGACTATCACCATTAAGATAAAAAAGCAAAACTTGTCTGCTGATTAATATACATTTTTTGGCATAATCACAATACTCTATTTGGATTGCATTAAAAATGGCAGGGTAAAAGAAAGATATAATTTTAGTTTCCTTCATCTTATTTTACCCAATAAGTAACATCCATTGAAAGAGAAGAGAAAAAAACAATGATTTTAAATCTCACTACATATTTATGATTTGAAAAAGAAGCTATAAGGAAAGTACTAGTTATTGGACTGACATGTCAGAAATTTAGCTATTATATTTTTATTGTGGAAACTCCCAGAAATAGTAATATGAATTCATCATGTATTGATGACTATATATATATACTCTTAATGTTATATCATTTTCTATTTTATACTGTTAAGGTATATATGATATTTAATATATGTACATAATTATATATGTATAATAAATTTATAACTTTGTTTTGTAACTCAATCAATAGATTTATTTCTTTTATTTTAAAGCAATTGTTTTTTAAAAAAATGTTAAAGAAAAAAAATTGTAATCTTTTTTAACTTTTCACTATTTTTTTTTTAAATGAGTTTTTTTATCTTTTAAAAATAATGCTGTTTTAAATTAAAAGCAATTTTAAAAAGAAAAATTAGTAACTGATTTATTTTTATGTTCACATACTAAATATGAAATATACATTAATAGTATAAAAAGATTTTTAAATGTTCTTCATTTGAAAAGAAAAATAATTATTCCCCATGATCATTATTTAAAACAAATGAAGATTCTAAGAATAATTATTAACTGCAAAATATGCAATTATTGAATATTTTTATATTTTTCCTGACTAGTTGACATACTAAAAAGATAAATGGCTTAGATGGATTAGGGTGATATAACTTAGTTTTATATCAATTTTCAAACAATTCTATTGAAATTCAGTATATTAATTTCCAATTTAAAATTTTTTTTCTTACTTGAAAAAGAGAAAAGTTAGCAAGCAAACAATCATATTTTCCAAAATCAATAAAAGTATTTAACAATATACCACAAATGTCATGACAGATATTTACATAAACAAGCAATCTACAAATTAATAAATATCACTTTTTTTTCAATGTGAAATAATGAAGGTAGATTTATAAAAACTTTATCATATTCTGCTTTAAAATGTGATATATGTTATAAAAAATTGCAATATTTTAAAAGATTTTAATACCAAGTCAGTTTTGACAAATAATGATATAATAGACATATTTTATTACAACACAATCAAGTTTACTAATTTTTATTACTAAAAACAAAATATAAATAAATTAAAAGTATCCTTGTATATTTTTAATAATAATCAACCAATTAGTATGTAAAAGTAATCAAAAATATTTTGTAAACAAACAAAAAAATATGTTAATTTATACTTCAACAACTTTGTGCAATAACTAAACCAGAGTATTGCAAACACTGGACATTTTTTTGTCAAAAGAACAAAGTTAATGTTTTTTGATCTTAGCAGCAGTCCATAAGTTGCTAACATTTCCAGATATTTTTTTCCAAATTTAACATTAATAAAAAGTATTACATTAAAATATATATACATGGATCATTACTTGTTAAAATAATGTGATAACTATATTCTAAATTCATGGGATAGCATTCCTTTTTCTGTAATAAACTTTAAATGTTTTTTAAAGAAGATGAGAGTTTAGAAATGAATGAGATTTTATTAACGTAAACCCATACTTATGATGCACAAAATATTTTTTGCATATAGTTATATAAATTTATTTGCTTTGTTATATAAATTTAATTTATTTAAGAAAAGAAATTCTATAAGATTTAAATATTTTTTGTAAATGTTTTATAATAAACATAATTTATTTTTTGTTTAATAAGTTTACTTTTTTATATAAAATGTCACTTAATATCTATCTATCTATCTATCTATCTATCTATCTATCTATCTATCTATCTATCTATCTATCTATCTATCTATCTATCTATCTATCTATCTATCTATCTATCTATCTATCTATCTATCTATCTATCTATCTATCTATCTATCTATCTATCTATCTATCTATCTATCTATCTATCTATCTATCTATCTATCTATCTATCTATCTATCTATCTATCTATCTATCTATCTATCTATCTATCTATCTATCTATCTATCTATCTATTAGTTAAAATTATTTTTATTTATTTATCATGCATTTGGTCAAATTCTTGCATGTTTGGAACCCTAATATATGTTCTAGTTAGATATTACTTGAAATAGGGTCATAATAAAAATAAAATATTTCATTTAATCATGGTGCCCAAATGGTATTTTAATATTTTTTAAAATATAAATGAAGAATATTTACACAATATATAAGATATATTTAATATTTATTTTGTAATATGATTATTACACCAAACTTGATAAATTTTGCATTTTTTTAGATGAATTATATAGGCTGTGGATTTTTGGTGTATGGTACTCTATTGTTTTTAGAACTTTGGTAATTGATGATATAAAATACATCACAGTGGCAATCATTTTCTAACAATGTTATAAAAATGTATAAAGTGAGCAGCACAGATTAAAAGATTAAAGTTGTTGGAAAATGTTATGCCCTGCATATAGAATGATATACTGGAAAAATGGAAAGAAATATAAATTTTGATAATGCAAGTTTTTTAGATTAATTTAATTTTATTTATGCCATGTATTTAAAGTAAAATTCTAAAACTTGTCAAGTTATATTTTTTGTAATAATGCCATTGATAACACTTGTATCATTATTTACAATATAAAAATGCATTGAATTTACAATCATTTTCTTCTCAATATTATGTAAATATTTAAGTGACAGAAAGAGCTATGTATTACATCAATCTTAATAAATTTTCCATGATTTTTTTATATTTTATGGTACTTAATTATTTTCAAAACATTGATAATGTGCAATATAAAAATGTGTAATAACAGTAAATTTATATGAGCTAGCTACAGATATATCAAGAAAGAGTCAAATAATAAAATGAAATTTACAATCAACTTCAGTTTGAACATATTTAACATCTTTTCATATAATACTAACAAAACTCAAAACACAAAATAGAAACACACTGATTAAAAGATTATAGATATTGAAAAATATTGTGGTCTTCATAGAGATAATTATAGCTTTTGACAATCTATTGTAAACTTCTATTGCATAAATGTAATTTTAATTAAGAAAATTTCATTTAGACCATTTATTTCATTTCTGCCTTGCAAATGGAATGTGAAAAAAGTGTAAAGGTTGATCAATATCAGTATAATAGAATTGTAGTGATTTGTAAAGTGGTTACTATTTGGTTTATACTAGTATTTAAATCAAAATGGGTATTACAAGAATCTCGGCCTCTGGGTGAACTTTGAGCATTTCATCATCAGATTTTCAATTGGATGGACAGTTGAAGAGTTGGAGTGTAGAGTAGATTGAAGCCTTCCATTAAAGTATGAGGATTGGCTATCTTAATATATATCTGAGGACTTAAAGCATATATGTGTGGAGATGGTAATCTGGACCAACTGATAATTGCTGTTTTACCATGAAATACATATATTGGTGATTGTTTATATTTTTAACATATATGTGTTCATGTGTATCAGTATTATGAGATAGTGTGGAGAGTGGTGAAGTGTGTGAAAGTTTGTGCTCATATACCCTATATATTACATATATAGACATAGGTATATAATAAGCCTGTGTGTTTCAGTTCTTAGTATTTAAAGTGAAATACTGTTTGTGATAGTGTGGTTGATAACCCATGTATTATTGTTTCTAATATGTAAATGTGCTTACATTTGTAATAATATTATGTAAATACACAAGCCATGAGAAAACCAACATATTGAATCCACATTGATGAATTTTGCATGCATTTCTTAAATTTTTATGGTACTTATTTATTTTATGCATTAAGTAAGCAGCAAGTACATCAATCAAAAACAAATAATGAAAATCATTGTATATGATTAATTACACTACTGAATTTGATCAACTTTAAAAACTTTAGTTTAAATATATTTACTATTCTCATATAATATTAACAAAATTTAATTGATTTATTTTTTCATAAAGAATGTTAAAATGTAAACTATTCAAATTAAAAATCATTTTATTTGACATACAACATTTTTTATAAAAAATTTTATAGTAGTCATTTTTAACTGGTGTTGACAACTCATTTATTTTTCTTTCATGTAAATATTTCTCAAATATATTTTAATTGCTAACGACACTACATTATTTTAAAATTTAGAGTTAACAACTAAGATAAATACTATAGCTCTAAGACAAATAGTTCAGAAATATTAATCTTTGATGATTATCTTTTTTCTAACACACACACATATAGCAGAAAAAGGCCAACTCTGGCCATGTTAAATATTACAAGTTTAAACTTAAGTATACTTAGAATAGGGACATAATATTTAATTTTATCATATTCTTATAAATAGTCCTGAATAAAATATTTATCTTTACTAAATAAAAATATGAAAATTTTGAAATATTAATTTTTATATGATAGTATGAATATTGTAATAATGATATAAATATTTTGAAAAAATGAAAAAATAAAATAAAATCCGATAAATAATTATACTTGTTCTCTCTCTTCAAAATTTTAACTGTTTACCAGGATTAATTTTAATCATTGAAAAACCTACTAATATAAAATTAATTATCTTCAATAAATTATTTAGCAATTTTAATTTTAAATTTTTAAAAAAAAATAAAGTATATAAAGTTCTATGTTTAGTAATATTTTTTAAAAAATAAGATTTTAACATGTATGGTAAATGTTTATTTTATTTAATGAGTTGTTATTCTTTTTTCTATTTATCTCTCTACAAAACAATACTTAGTATTTATTTGGTCAGTATATTTAATTGATTATCTTGTTGTTTTTTTAAAAAAAGTAAAAGACAAGTACAGAAAAAATATTTTGATTTTGTTGGCAATAAAAAAATATACAAATAGCTGAACAACTGTTCTTTTACAAATAAACTTAATTCATTAGTTATAAATCTTGTCATGCAGCAGAAAATATTGTGATTGGTGGAATATCTGTTTATTCCAAAAAAATCGGTGTGGCTAAATCAAAAGATGTCAGTGTCTTGTAAAGAGAGATCAGTCTTAACCTTTCCGAGGGTCACTTCGTTATTGGCCAAGAGAGGTAAAACTCTGAAAGTTTTAATTGGTCAATTGACAAACTCTTTGATAGAAATATTTTCATCTTTTAATATATATTAATTTTAGTTTCATTTTCAAAAAGTATATTAATTATTTGTAATGTTAGGAAAGTAAACACATGTTTTTTCAAAAATATAGTTTTATTTGTATTTTATAGAAATATTCAAAAGTGGAAAAATCAAAGAAAATATTACGAGCAAATTACAAGCGATGCAAACGTCATTTATATCCCTCCTAGATTTACGTTATTAAAAATGTTACAAATTTTTTAAGAATTTTTTAGTAAAATCTGAGCGTCTTTTTAAAAATAATTATATTTTCAGTATATTTTAACCAAAATACATGGTAATATGTAAACAAATGCCAGAAAAATATTCTAAAACATTAATCTTTGTTTGAAAATTAAATAAACAGCTTGGGGAAATCTAAACTCTTGACAGGATGTCAAAATTATTGCTATAGCTGGTTTCTTTTTCAATTTACAATCATGTAAAGTATACAATTTTTTAAGAAAATCTTACTACTTTTGTAAAATAACTATATTTTCAACAGATGTTATGAAGATCATTTATAATATGTAAGAAAAATAATAAAAAAACACTTTAAAATATATATTTCCATTTTCAGCGGTGAAAAAATATTTAGCAGAATCATCAGCCAATAAGCATCGAGAATGGATGGCCCAACCAATCATAATTGGCCTTCTTCTTTTGTTTAACTTAAAACCCTCCTAGTATTGATTTTTTACTTGTAAAATAATTCAAGAGATGGCAGCATCTTACGGAACTTTTTCTAAAGTTTCCAATGGGTATAAATACATCACCATAGCTCAAAAAATAGCCGATTTAGAGCGATCCAAAGCCTTTGAAGCAGCAATGCATTGAAGCCTATTGAAAGGTTAATCAAACTATTAAAGAAAGCTTTTGAAGAGGATATTAGTCAGTTGCTGAGAAGCTGAAAGCAAATATTTAGCTCTAAAAATGATTTCTAATATAAAGTTGAAGACATATAAGTGCTTTGTTTAGCCACAGCTAAATATAATGTACCTGCATGTACCTAAAATGTGAAAGACAAGAATTACCCCTGAAATAATCTGCAACTTCTTTTGCCTTCACCCATGAGTATGAATGGTCCTGGGTTTATGTGTTTAGCCAGAACTGAAAAATTATTAGTAAGAAAAGTTGACTTTTTTTTTTCTGTATGTTAGCTTGAAAATAATGCGTAACATAATAAATCAATTAGCTGTGTACATTAGCCTGAAATTATCAAGCCTTCCAGAAAAAATCATACATGGAAATTATTACTCTCAAAGAATGACTCAAAGAAATAATAAATTCATAGTAAATTGTATTTTATTTAATGTGCATGTTGCACATAAATTTATAAATGAATTTTTAATGCGAGTAGCAAATAGATAATTAATTTTACTAGTAACTTTTTCAACTGAAACATATTTTCTTTTTATATATTATTTTTCCTCAAATTTTTTTTTTTTTTTTTTTAGAAATTTACAATTTAATACTTGTTAGGTAAATTTTTGTTTTTATAAATAACACTTTGTCATAAAGGATGATTTTTTAAGATACCATTTTCTTTTAAAACATGTTTTTTATTTTGTGGTCAGTTCTTTTTCTTTCAAAAATTATAAAAAAAAGATTTGGAGTAATTTAATTTTCATTATATTGCATTTAACATTTTTAAATATATATATATATATATATATATATATTGAAGCAGTCAATCTTAGCTTAAGATTGTGCTTCATGTTTCTACCTACTAATCCATATTCAAACCCCTATATTCCATCCTGCTCCTTTTGTTGTATATATATATATATATATATATATTGTATATATTTGGAATGCGCACCTAAATTTATAGTTTAACTTTCAATATTTATTATAATTGATTCTTTTTATTAATTATTAGTTCTTTTTTATTAAAGTGTTATAGGTGCCATTCATATATATATATATATATATATATATATATATATATATATATATATATATATATATATATATATATATATATATATATATATATATATAGGAGCAAAATACTAACAAAATATTGATTTTTCTTGTAAATATTTTATTATACGTCATTTTTAAACATTTTTTTTAAAGTACTTTTTCTATTAAACTATATTTTTATAAAATCCAATATGGAAGATGCTAGAGTTCATTGTCTAAAAATAATTAAGGGTTGGAAATAATATTGTTTTAATCTGGGGAAGGTATTTTTAATTAAAGTTTTTACTTAAAATGGGATTAAGATTAGAGATACTTTTGTTAAAAACATGTTGTTAAATCTATTTCTAATCTGGAAATAGATTTGAATTGATTTTTGGATGTTATATTACTGTTGCATCTTCAAAAACAACTGATAAAAGAAAAAAGTATAAAATGACTGAATTTTGAATCACAGAAAGATTAGCTACTATTGAGAGAAGTGATTGCTACTAGACACTATGCTGTTTTTAAATCTCATGATGATCTAGTAAAAGCTTTTCCTGACCCTTATGGGTCATCTTCCACAGCCATAATATTCTGCTACCCTAAAGTAAAGTAAAGGCCCGATGGAGAACTTTAAAAATGCTAATAGAGAAGCTTGCTGTCACCAAGAAAAATTCATTTTGGATCCTCAATTTACCATGCATGAGCCGTACTTTGAAAATAGACTTATCAAATTTGTGCAAGGTAACTTTTATGCTACTATTTGAAAATGAATCTAGCCTCACTAATCCCAAATCCCGCTATCAAGATTCTAAAGTATTGTTCAATTTTCTATCTTTTAAATTAATATGTTTTTTTATATATAAATAACATGTAATTTGCTCTTAAATAATTTATATAAATTTAATTCTCTCTCATATGCTCTTAACTTTGGTGCGGTCATTTATTTATATGTATTTATTATTTGATTTATATGTCTGCTTGCTTATTATTATGCCAATTCCTAGCAACCTAGCAAACTTAATTTCTAAAATCCTTCTTGTCTTTCAATTAAGTCTCCATTATTAAGTTTTTATTAACATCCCCTTTAAATATATATATAATGCATTATAAATTAATACATTCACCAGATTGTTTTATGAATCAACATTTTAGGTCCGTTTTTAATATAAAAATTGATTTCTTTAACTCTGGATTTTCTACCCAGGGAGAATCCAGATCTATAGATAATTAGCGCTTTGAAATTTTAAAATATTATTTATTCATTTCTAAAAAGATGACCGATTATTTGTTTTCTATATAACTTCTAGTTATTTTTTTCTATACTCTTAAAATAGTCTATGCTTAAAATATCAAATACAGTATTTATATATTCCAGTTATTGTAAAATCAATGAAGGTGGGAGTGATTTATTTAAAAATAGCAGAAAAGGGATGGGGGTAAACCTTAACGTTTCTTTTAGCAAATCAAATCTTAACGTATATTTTATTAATTTGAAATCTAAATCTTAATGTTTCTTTTACTAAGTAAAATCTTAATGTATATTTTATTTAAGGAAATCTCTCTCTATATATATAACTGCATAGTGATATTATTTATATAAATTATAGCATTCAAATAAGGGTCATCTATTTTAAAGCAGTAAATTATATTTCAAGCCGTTAGTGACATTTACCCATGCTGTATTACAGACATTTAGCATATTTTCATATATATATATATATATATATATATATTACATGCTTCTAGTTTTCTAATCTGGGGGTTACAACAAGTTCGAACCCGTATATTTCTTCTCATATCTCATTCCGTAGATAGTTGAGCTATCTGGAATCATATTTATTTCATATAAAATGCCTCTGGCGGTGATCCCATAAGTTTGGCACACGCTATGCATATTCACTTCTTAGATAAAAGGCCTCTTGCGTCGGTTATACCAGCAAAAGTCTGGGCCATGCCATGCCTATTCACTTTTCTCTAAGCACTACCCAAGAAGGTGTGAGATTTCGTTTTTCATCCAGAAGCATGATTTTCCTGTTATCTTTTTGCCACAATGTCAGCACCGCAAACTTCTTCGTATTATTATTCTTTTGCTTCATGACCCAGTTTTAATGCTCTAATATTAATATTACACTTTGCTTAATATATATATATATATATATATTCTTCCGGACACTCGATCCATTCTGATACAGAGGGCGCCACAAGACCACTACATGTCTGGAAAATTTGTTTACTGTGATCAGAATAGATGATGATGATGGTTTGCGCTGACTAGACTCAGGGAGAAACAAGAGATCTTAAATTGTTTAGACAATTGAGACAAAAGCACAAAGACAAACGTCAGCCAAATTAAGTTTAAACATATTTAATAAAATTTTATTAAGAGAAAATCAACTTATAAGAAAAGTTTATAAGTTAACAAATATGATTAGCTCAGGCGTGTACCAGAAAGACTAAATGCAATGCTCTGGCAGATCTACTGATTCTCTAATAAACAAATTTAAAAGGGAGGAATCAAATTTCATTCAGCTGAGGATTCATCTTAACATTGGTTCTCACTTTCAGATATTCAAACAATACATCCTTGAAATAGATCAAAGAAGCCAGTGCCGATGAGCTTTTCAAGATCTAAACATGGTCAGACCTCGAATGTCCTTATATCAGAAAGAACTGCACCTATTACTATGTTTAAAATAACGGTGATTGATCCACCTAAGAACGACCGAAAAATAAGATTGAAAGGAAGTAAAACAATTAAAAACTGGTGAATCCCAGCCAAATGATTGGTGAAAATTACTTTAAAATTAATAAGAAAAAGTCTCAATAGGAGACAAGCAAATAATTAGAAAAACAGTTATGTCTGCCCCAGCAATTAAAGAAAAGAAACTGAATTACAAACAAATTCTGAGTACATGCTCTGATAAATTTAAAGCATATGTAATAAATACAAAAATAAATCTATCGGAGAGTGCACATGAGTACGAAAATATTAAAAGTTGTAAACACTTTAGCAGAATGAAGGTATTGCTCACCTGTAATTTAAAAAGGGATAAACCTTATCTTCCTACTGACAACTTATAAAATTACAAGAAAAACACAATTCTAATTTCCGCCTTCAGAGATATTAGAAACGAAATCTCCACCTGCAGAAAATTAGACGATAAAGTCGCCAGCCAAAAGATTTTCGGAGGTTTAGCAATAGGGCAAACATAGTGTTTACAAATTAATTATTGAATCTTACATAATTACAGGTAAGCATTTAAAATGATCGACCACTAAAGCATTTATAAAAAGTGGTAGGCATAAAAATGTAAATATAAAACTCATTCATCACTCTCCAATAAACAAAACTGAAAGCAAATTGGGAATCTTAAAACTAAGATTCCAAAACCCATTACAAAAATATAAGAAAACACAATAAAGGTTAAATATGAGTATAACTATTATTTAAGAATACATATTTATGATTAGATTGAGCAGAGATTTAATGAGAATTAATTTACCCTGGGAAGAATAAAAGCAAATAGTTACCTTTCGGTAAAACACAGTTTGCGTAGAGTGCACACTTTTACTTAAGTTCATTTTCAGGTTCTTCGACCATGGCAAGGTAGATGTAATGAGGTTCCAGCTTCTTGTAGGTGTTTAAGGCATTACTGGAGCAAATTTGGAAGTCAGGGATCCATCTTTTGTTGAGTTAGCAAGCCATTCAGGTGGTGGTAACACGTATAGAATTTTTCATCTTGTTGCAAGCAAAAGGATTTAAATAACAGCGAATTTCCTTTAAGAATTTAAATGTCCATTGAGATAAACTTTCACTTGAGGAACAGCTTGTCTAGTGACGAATAATGAATTAACTCTCCAAATTTTCAGGGCTATTTATACGTCGCTCCATTTCCCACGAAACACCTTCCTTGTTGTTCAATTTCTCTGCCTTAGGCAGGGCAAATATTAATCTCCTGCTCAATCTATCTAAGAATTCTACCCAGGGATTATTGAAATGAAAACAACTACACAAAAATCAAATCTCCACTCTTTAAAATAAAAGCCACAGGAATGTAATTAGCTAGGTTGCTTGTTTTTTTAATTAATTGATTTAAAGTAAAAACAAGCGGTATATGAAAACTATTTTAAAATAAATCGATAAACACTGAAATGAAGCGTTTTACATATAAACGCTTGTGTATTTTGATACACGTATTCTTTTTTAAATAATAATAAAATTTAAACATTAAACGTTTTAACAAAAATTAAGTTTAGTGAAAATTAAAAACTTAATCGGATTTCAATCATGTTCAACTGCCTCAAAACATGATCAAAAAAAAAAAAACATTCCTGTAACTTTTTTTTTTTAAAACTATAAACACTTTAAAAATATTCTTAGAAATTCGGCCGAACGTTTGCCTCGCACTCATGAAAAACAAAACAATATTTCATTTTAATCAAAACCTTTCTCCATTCTCGTAATTTATTAACAAAATCTTTTTTTACTAAAACCAAAAGAAAACGACTGACTAATTTAAATCTAAACTCGGTCAGGTGGTTCCCTCTTATGGGACGTTTGATTGCCTTGATGGTCTACCCTAATAAACCTGCCCATGGGTTCTGTTACTATGTTGCCATAACCTATTTGAGTTATAAATTCGGCCATTTCCTCAATTGAGCGACTACCATTACTCATCATCATTTGCTGTACAGTAGGTGGCATATTATGACAAATGGTCCATATTATCTGATCATCCGATTGAGGAAATGTGGTCAGAGATTTCAATTTTGCCACCTTCCTAAAGAAATACTGTGCATGTGTTTCGCCACGGTTAACAGGATACCTCTCTTGTGATATCTTATAAAGTATCCCATCTTGTCTGGCTTCACTCCAGAAGTCTTCAAAATGGAATGTCTGTAACCCTCAAATGTATGGGGTTTAGTAAACAACATGTGCCACCAATCCAAGACTGTTCCCTGCAGATGGCTACTGGCGAGTGTGACTTTATCATCTTTAGAAGAGTCGTGAATGCGAAACAAGCTATCCAGACTTTCCAGATGAGTCAAGGGGCTTTCTCCCACCTCTGCTTTAAATACTTTAATAAAAAATTGTTTTTCCCAGAATCTGCTGGTGGTTTCCTCCTGCCTTTTTTTTCCTGAGTTTCTATACTCATTTTCAATCTCAACTAACCTATATTCCAAGCCTTTTGTCATATCTAGACACATTTGTTCAACCTCAGCTTTCAAATTATCTTGGCTTTCTATTCTATTATGAAATGCTCTCTCTATCTTTTCTTCTACAAGTACTATTTTCGTTTCTAAGTTAGCAGACCTATTGCTATCCTGGTCTAGCTGCTCTTTCATTTCTTTTATCTCTTCCTTTACACTTTCCATTTCCTGTCTATCATTTCTCAATTCATTTTCCATAATTTTTATAGCTTCTTGATTCTTCTCTACTTCTCCCATTATTTCTCATCTCATTTCTTTCATTTCCATAATCATTTCTTCCTTTAGAGCCTGCTGACCCTGTTTAACTTCACTAATTTCTTTCTTCATTGCCTGTTGGACCTGCTTAATTTCCTCCTTTATTTCCACTTTAAACTCTGCCATCATTGCTTGCTGACTTTTCTTGAATTCACTCATATCCTCCTTCATTTTTATTACCAACTTCATCAACATCTTCATCATCATCTGTGACTCACTCTCTTCTATTTCTACAATTTGAGGGTTTTAAATGAGGCAGGGATTTCTTCTACACATGCCGCCCTGTCGCTTTCTTCGTTGACTTCCATTTTTACACAAAGATTAAATTCGCAATACTAACTTTTTAAAAAAAAAATCTAAACTCTAAAAGCCAATAAAATGCTATAAATTATTTCATAACAAAGACGAACTATATTTAACTCTTCAAAAAAAATAACGCAGACAGACTTTTTAGAAAATACTCTTTTTACTGTTTATAACTTATTTCATTAAAAAGAAGATGAACTAATTAACTCTTCAAATAAAATCCCCCCATTTTAAAAATTTTTTAATTAAAAGAAAAAAACCCATTCTACCAAACTGCTCCAAAATACATGCAATAATTAACCAAAACCCAACCTCCACCTACTAAATCTTGCCTCTTATACCTGAAATCTTTCTCAATTGCCTAAACAAAATCTCACATGGGTTTGAACTCGAAGCCTCACATTGGTTGTGCTAAAAATTCCTATCCTATGTACCGGACACTCCATCCATTCTGATACAGAGGGCGCCACCAGACCACTACGTGTCTGGAAAATTTGTTTACTGTGATCAGAATAGATGATGATGATGGTTTGTGCCAACTAGACTCATGGAGAAACAAGAGATCTTAAATTGTTTAGACAATTGAGACAAAAGCACAAACACAAACGTCAGCCAAATTAAGTTTAAACTTATTTAATAAAATTTTATTAAGAGAAAATCAACTTATAAGAAAAGTTTATAAGTTAACAAATATGATTAGCTCAGGCGTGTACCAGAAAGACTAAATGCAATGCTCTGGCAGATCTACTGATTCTCTAATAAACAAATTTAAAAGGAAGGAATCAAATTTCATTCAGCCGAGGATTCATCTTAACATTGGTTCTCACTTTCAGATATTCAAACAATACGTCCTTGAAATAGATCAAAGAAGCCAGTGCCGATGAGCTTTTCGAGATCTAAACATGGTCAGACCTTGAATGTCCTTATATCGGTAAGAACTGCACCTATTACTACATTTAAAATAACGGTGATTGATCCACCTCAAGAACAACTGAAAAATAAGATTGAAAGAAAGTAACACAATTAAAACTGGTGAATCCCAGCCAAATGATTGGCGAAAATTACTTTAAAATTAATAAGAAAAGGTCTCAATAGGAGACAATCAAATAATTAGAAAAACAGTTACATCTGCTCCAGCAATTAAAAAAAAAAATGAATTACAAACAAATTCTGAGTACACGCTCTGATAAATTTAAAGCATACGTAATAAATACAAAAATAAATCTATCGGAGAGTGCACATGAGTATGAAAATATTAAAAGTTGTAAACACTTTAGCAGAATGAAGGTATTGCTCACCTGTAATTTAAAAAGGGATAAACCTTATCTTCCTGCTGACGACTTATAAAATTACAAAGAAAACCACAATTCTAATTTCCGCCTTGAGATATTAGAAACAAAATCCCCACCTGCGGCAAATTAGACGATAAAGTCGTCAGCCAAAAGATTTTTGGAGGTTTAGCAATAGAGCAAACATAGAGTTTAAAATTAATTATTGAATACTAAATAATTACAGGTAAGCATTTAAAATGCATGACTGCTAAAGCATTTATAAAAAGTGGTAGGCATAAAAATATAAATATAAAACTCATTCGTCACTCTCCAATAAACAAAACTGAAAGCAAATTGGGAATCTTAAAACTAAGATTCCAAAACCCATTACAAAAATATAAGAAAACACAATAAAGATTAAATATGAGTATTACTATTATTTACGAATACATATTTATGATTAGATTGAGCAGAGATTTAATGAGAATTAACTTACCCTGGGAAGAATAAAAGCAAATAGTTACCTTTCGGTAAAACACAGTTCACGTAGAGTGCGCACTTTTACTTAATTTCATTTTCAGGTTCTTTGACCATGGCAAGGTAGATATAATGATGTTCCGGCTTCTTGTAGGTGTTTAAGGCATTACTGGAGCAAATTTGGAAGTCAGGGATCCGTCTTTTGTTGAGTTAGCAAGCCATTTGGGTGGTGGTAACACGTATAGAATTTTTCATCTTGTTGCAAGCAAAAGGATTTAAATAACAGCAAATTTCCTTTAAGAATTTAAATGTCCATTGAGATAAACTTTCACTTGAGGAACAGCTTGTCTAGTGATGAATAATGAATTAACTAACTCTCCAAATTTTCGGGGCTATTTATATCTCGCTCCATTTCCCGCGAAACACTTTCCTTGTTGTCCAATTTCTATGCCTAAGGCAGGGCAAATATTAATCTCCCGCTCAATCTATCTAAGAATTCTACC
Organism: Epiperipatus broadwayi; assembly: GCA_028023455.1. Taxonomy (NCBI): domain Eukaryota; kingdom Metazoa; phylum Onychophora; class Udeonychophora; order Euonychophora; family Peripatidae; genus Epiperipatus; species Epiperipatus broadwayi. Next base: position 5,096,966 of record JAQFVV010012414.1, on the reverse strand, counting down.
CAGGGATTATTGAAATGAAAACAACTACATAAAAATCAAATCTCCGCTCTTTAAAATAAAAGCCACAGGAATGTAATTAGCTAGGTTGCTTTTTTTTAATTAATTGATTTAAAGTAAAAACAAGTGGTATATGAAAACTATTTTAAAATAAATCGATAAACATTGAAATGAAGCATTTTACATATAAACACTTGTGTATTTTTGATACATGTATTCTTTTTTAAATGATAATAAAAATTTAAACAAATAAGATTTTAACAAAAATTAAGTTTAGTGAAAATTA